>CM043111.1:45570000-45983789 GCA_023701765.1 Hylyphantes graminicola
CTAGACGTAAATTATAGAAAATATAATGCTTGGAATTTTTACATAAAATGGTCAAAATGGAATAACTTGTTGTTTGGTTATTTTCTCATTAATTCTAAAAAAACCAATAATATTATTAATCTTATCCCATGAATATAAATATGATATGCCAGATACACTGCGTTGCATAATGATAGAACCACCATGTATTTTCAACATAGCATAAAATAATTGAAAGACATCATTGAAATTAATACTTTTATTGGAAATATACGTTTTAAGAATGAAAATAGCAGAATAAAAACATTATACTTGCTTAACTTTTCGTGTAATGAAATAAAAATGCAAATATTATGTTGCAAAATGATAGGACCAGTCATAATTAATACTTAATAACAGAACCCTTTGTGGCTATAACTTCAAAAATTCGATCAGGCATGCTTTTGACTAGACGTTTAAGTACATCTGCATTAATATTTTCGCATTCTGATATAATAGCGTCGTTCAATTCTTGAACAGTTGTATATTGCTTTCCGCTGGCGTATACGGCCCTGCTTAGGTTACCCCAAACGTTTTCTATTTTGTTCAAATCAGGATAACAAGCTGGCCAGTAAATAACCTGCATTCTGTTATCCAGGAAACAATGCCAAGACGAGTTGGCAACATGAATGCTGGCATTATGATGTTGGAATTTCCAAAATGGACCCCCAATTTTTTATCCAAACGGCAACAAATTGTCTTCCAACATGTCTTGGTAGTCTTATGTTTTCATTCGACCAGAGGGGAACACAGTATTGGTCTGCCCTGCGCTTCCAAAACCAGCCCAAACCATTTGCGATCGTTTCCCTCCACTGTCTCTTAGAGAAAATGCCTTCTTCATTTCGAAGATCCCTCTAATAGTACTCCCATCCATCAGGACCATCTAAGTTGAATTTTTTTTCGTCACTGAATATTATTGAAGCTACTGTTCCTTCCAAGTCATATGTTCTTTAGCCCATTGCATAATATTTCGCTGGTGAAGCTTTGTAGGTCTCGGTTGTGTTTTCTTTTTCTTGTACACAAGATGTTCGTTCCGCCTAACCACTCTTGATAAAGTAGACTTGTGAACGTTGATGGTGGGGTCTCGTGATAATCTGGTCAATGTTTCCATGACTTTTAGTTTCTTTACAACTAATTTTTCTTGCCGAATTTTTAGCTTTCGATGTCGTCCAGTTGATTTCTTCTTCCCATATTTTGATCTAATATGGAAAGTTATTAACTACGTGCGGTGAACGTCCATTGCTATATTCCGTGACGACAATCCTGCTTGGTTTAAAGCTGCAATTTGCATTTTTTCATAACCTGATAACTGCTTTTTCCGACCCATACTTAATTAGCACCTTTTAAAATCTATTGATTTGATTTATTCACAATAAATGCAAACAAGGTTAGTTTAACTATATAAAACAAAGCTTTTATGGCTAGAAATGCTTCCGGTTGCCTATTTCTATCCTCCGTGAGGAGCTTTAACACATGAAATTTCGTCTGTTTACTTAAAAGTAAGACTGGTGCTATCATTTTGCAACAGTAAATTTCCATTTGTTTTAAGCATTTGCTTATTAAGCCAAACTCAAAACTTCTCACAGCTTGATATCCTGATTCTACTTAATTATACTATTCTAGTTTCTGGAAGTATTACAAATTTATTCAAAAATATATTATACAGTTTTTACGCAGAAGAAACAAGGTGGTGCTATCATTTTGCAACGCGGTGTATATGTCTTGGATTCCTCGTGTTAAACTAAATACTTAAGTGAAACCCCTATTTTAATTTCTTGTTTTGTACATTTATTCAGCTTCGAACGTTTTTGTCAGTAAGTCACATTTATTTATTGTAATTTAAATCTTCTTTTTACTGTAATTAACACTTCCCCCGTTTCGTACGGTTTTTTTCCCTTCTACCCCGATAATAACGAACGACAAAGGCTTCTGTTAATCATCTCTCATTTTAAACGATCACAGATGAAGAGTACACGGGAAGAACCGATTGATTTCTTTAGAGTCTTTTGGTAATTGTCTCTGCTTGGCTGACATCGGCGACCGGAAACCGGTCTCTCTTACGGTTCTTCATTTGCGGTACAAACGTATGACCCGTTCCACTCAACTCTGGCGTGAATTAGGGTTGCCGCGAAAGATAAACAAAGCCAGTAACCGGTTTCTTTACACCAGTTTAGGCGATTTCTCGCTATCATACCCAAAGAGGCTATTAAGGAGAGCCTTGTACGAAATTCATCGGTTCTTCCCGTGTACTCTTCAGATAAGACATTAAAAATCATTGCGTCCCATTATTTCCCAAGAATTATAGAAGTTATGAGAAAGGGTATGCATTTTAGTCCAGTAAAATAAAACATGTTGGTATACAAAAGGTCAAGTAGTTCTGATTTTTGGATATGTTTTAAATATTGAAGGTTTAATTAAGAATCCAAGTTTGTGACCTTGGGGCGCCGCCGCTAGCTGCGCCCCAAGGTCAAACGTGGGTCTTTTTTTAGTTTTTGCAGATTTGCTCCATGAACGGTCAGTTTTACAAAAAAGTAATGAATGTAAGAATTAAAGATAGATAAATATGCTACAATTTGAGTCCAAGCTTGTGTTTTTAAGCCTAATAGATCATGAGATACAGCTCCTCAAAGTTAGTGTAAATTGCGAAAAAATTGTAATTTTCAAAATTTATCAATTTTTTTCTCCAAATTATTGATTTAATAGCAAGGTTATATCAGTGCAATTAATTTGTACACGTTACCAAAGGGTAATTTAAGGTTTCGGATGCTTTTTTATGTTTGTGTTTCATTTTTAAGATCGAAAAAAGCCTTTCCACCGCGGGTGCGCCAAAAAAGGAAAATTTGGATATCGCGCCTCAATGTTCAGTAAATCTGTCGTAAAGGGTTGTTACCTTACAAGGGCCAAGTAGATTTTACTTTTGGATATGTTTTATGTATTTGAAGGTTTAATTAAGAATTCAAGATTTTGACCTTGGGGAGCCACCGCGGGTGGCGTCCCATGGTCAAACGTCGGTCTTTTCAAGGGCCAAGTAGATTTTATTTTTGGATATATTTTATGTATTGAAGGTTTAATTACGAATTCAAGATTTTGACCTTGGGGCGCCACCGCGGGTGGCGCCCCATGGTCCAGTAAAATGGTGGTATACAAAAAGCACGCCCCAAATGGAAAATTTGGATATCGCGCCCCAACGTTCAGTAGACCTGTTGTAAAAAAAAGTAGGTTACCTTACAGGGCTCGGGTAGTTTCGAATTTTTGATATGTTTTATGCATTGGAAGTCTTTTTGAGAATCCAAAAGTTGGACCTTGGGGCGCCGCCGCGGGCTGCTCCATATCAGAGAAACGACAAAATTTTCTCTTTTTTTTCATATTTATTCTCGAAAAGGGTAGTTTTACAAAATTGAAACAAACAATTAAATAGAGATAACTTCCACATCTTCATATATAAATTCATTGGACATTGAATCGGTCTCCTCATTTTCAGCGGCGTCAAGCACAATAATATCCGCAACGTTTCACAAGCCTCTCCCATGTCACAGCTGCATAGGTAGGAACATGAAAGTCCTGCTTTTCGACACCCGCAAGCATTCTTGCAGCCTTTTTTACAGTTGCAAGATATCATTTTAAGGAGGGATTCGGGAGCTGCATCCCTTTCCATTTTGAGGGGGGATAGACCACATCGCGTGCGTTCCCATCCCCATTCGAGAGGATTTTTTTCATGCCCCAACCAGTTCTGTACTTGAAAATAGGATCGCAAGGCATGAAACCGTGCTGCGTCTTATGTTGGAGGCAAGCGTTCAGGACTGAACCTCGCCTTCGTAGCTGATTTTGTGAAAAGTTGGTAGCGCAAGTCATTAAGATCGCAAGTGGAATTTTTAGAATTACCTCCATGCAAATTAATTAGGAAAATTTCGCCTGCCTTTGCCACTTGATCACTAGTAGCTTCAGGGCTGAGGAACACTTGTAATTCAGTTTGCAGAAATTGGTGTTTTTCAAGAAGTGAGCAAAACTTAACTTTCCCTTGACCGAAGAGGGCTCTAGTGGTATCACACCCACTGAAAGCGTGGATGAAAAGTATCATTTCACTGCATTTGTATTTAAATGAAGATGCAGAGTATATAACATCAGGCATTCCACATTTCCGAAAGTACAAGTTCTGTATCATTGGAGCTTGCAGAGCGGAGGTACTGCAGTTGGGAAGAGGCTTTGAAATTTCCGTTTTTTTTGTGCAATTAATAAATAACTTAAATTAGTCTATGTTTGCTTATGCAGAATGTTTAGTCTTTAATAAATGTGCTATAAAATTAATTTTGGAATAATCCGCCAAAATGGAGAAAATTTCAGATTTTTCTCAATTCCCAAATTGTGAAGAGATGTTTTACCAATACTATCAGGGTTAAAAAAACCAACTTACATTAAAATTGTAGCATATTCTTTCTTGTTTAATTGTTGCATTCATTACTTTGTTGTAAAACCTCCCCTTCATTGAATAAATCTGCAAAAACTAAAAAAAAAAGTCCGACGTTTGACCATGGGGCGCCATCCGCGGTGGCGCCCCAAGGTCAAAATCTTGAATTCTTAATTAAACCTTCAAATACATAAAACATATCCAAAAATAAAATCTACTTGGCCCTTGTAAGGTAACAACCTTTTACGACAGATTTACTGAACATTGAGGCGCGATATCCAAATTTTCCATTTGGGGCGCACCCGCGGTGGAAAGGCTTTTTTTGATCTTAAAAATGAAACACAAACATAAAAAAGCATCCGAAACCTTAAATTACCCTTTGGTAACGTGTACAAATTAATTGCACTGATATAACCTTGCTATTAAATCAATAATTTGGAGAAAAAAATTGATAAATTTTGAAAACTACAAATTTTTTCCAATTTACACTAACTTTGAGGAGCTGTATCTCAGGAACTATTAGGCTTAAAAACACAAGCTTGGACTCAAATTGTAGCATATTTATCTATCTTTAATTCTTACATTCATTACTTTTTTGTAAAACTGACCGTTCATGGAGTAAATCTGCAAAAACTAAAAAAAAGACCCACGTTTGACCTTGGGGCGCAGCTAGCGGCGGCGCCCCAAGGTCACAAACTTGGATTCTTAATTAAACCTCCAATATTTAAAACATATCCAAAAATCAGAACTACTTGACCTTTTGTTAGGTAACCCCCCCTTTTCACGACAGATTTACTGGACTATTTATGATAAACTTAACTTTAGTTACGGTGTGACAAAATAGTTTGTCTTATTATACTGCGACACACGTTCTTGTTGCATCTACAGAGTCGAAAGACCGGACACCGCGAGTATTATGTAGCTCGAAGGTTGCGTTAAGTGTCCGTTCAGGTGCCGACCTCGTCACTTGACCAGGACTTCAAATTACGAGGCGTATTTGCTGTGGTAAAACTCCTCATTGAGGCTAGGAAAAAGCAGTTGGAAAAACAAAGAAAGACCCAAAATTTTAGGACATGCAAACTTGGAACCAGAAATTTGGTGCTAGCTATAAAATTTTGAAGTTCAAATCAATCATCGATATTTACTCATATAGTTAAATTAGTTTTTTAAAAAATGGGATGTTTCAACATTATGCCATCCTACTATAAATTATTTCGTAAGGTGATGTATATTGTGTCACTACTTAAGCCAGTTCAACAACTAGCGTCATTTAGGGGTCCTTTAAAAAAAAATGAATCTTCGTGATTTTAGAACTAGCCCAGGTCTTCTTACAGAAACAACCCCCTTAAATCGATTGAGTTTTTGTTATCATACTTTCGACAAAATATAGATAGATAATATAAAACAAATATAGGGAGATTTTGAGATATACTGAATAACTAAGTTAAGTCTTACAAAAATACATCTTTTTATCGCGTATGACTGGTTTTCCTAGGGATACAGACATACGCGAATCTTTGAAAGATGGAGTTAAACCACGATTCAGCCCATAGTTACCTCGCTAAAACAACTCGTGTGTGATATCGTCGCTACAGACTTACGGCAATTTGTAGTTTATCCCGAAACGCATATGTACTAATCTCTAAATATAAAAGGGATTCAAACCACTGAAAAATTTTCGCACACACCTTTTTTTCACTAAAATGTTAAAGGGAAGAAACATAAAGGGAAATTCTCCAGCAGACTTGAAACCTTTTCAGATTTATCAATTCATATAAGCTGGGGGGTTTTGTATAAAAATAGTTGGACGCATGACGATGTTAAATCAAATCCAAAAAGCTTTAAATAATAATATCTTCAATTTTTGAAAACAACTTTTTTGAAATACATATAGATGAATCTTCCACAAGTGAACAATTTGAGTAATTTGGGATTACATTTATTCTATATTAAAGAGTTGTAGGAATTTTTTAGACATGTCATTTATTCTTTGATATATCTATAATATATTTTCAAAGAAATAGATAAAAATTACTTGCACATAAATTTAATAGTTTTTTGAGCCACGGAGATTAGTTTTACAAATACAAATATTTTCAGGTAATCGATATTTTGCGGGGTTGAAGTTAATTTTGGCCTAAGGTAACTTCAAATAATATCAACATCCTTCTAATTCATATAATATATTAATCTCGGTCTGATGTCTTATTTTTTTATATTAAGTATATGTTTTTGCATTTTTCAAGTGTTTTTTCTTGCAATTATTATAAGAAAAAGAGGCATATAAAATCCTTGCACAAATAAAATATACCGAGTTATTCGATGTGTGAAATCGAAAACACCGCTTTCAATTAATCTAAGTAAACAATTTTTTATAATTCACGGTTATTCCAAATTTTCCAGGAAACTTTATTCGAATTAGAGGAGTGTTTTGACTCATATATATCAATGTTATTTTAATTACTTGACATCAAAGTAAAATATTTCTGAAAGAGATAATTTAAAACTTTATTATTGATTTTATAGATAAAACTTTAAAATTAATGAAATGTTTATATAAATCCTATAATAAATCCATATTTCTTGGCTTTGAAGTTGAACTACGCAGCGATGCTTTGAATGCACGATATTTGCACTTGATCTTTAATATAAAATGTTTTTTTAATAAATTAGTATTTCTTTTAATTATGTTTGCATGTTATGAGCTTTATTGTTGATAATTCATTTAAAATGTTGTAAAGCAAAAGCCAAAACTCTAAAACCGAAAAATTATTTTTAAAAAGTGTTTTTTCTTCAATAACTAGTATACAGCTTAAAATGCACCCATGAATAAATGCATTCAATCACAAAAATCCCTTCTTTTTTTTGTAAAAATAGCATGACACATTTTACTAATACAGTTTCTTTAAAAGTTAAAAAAAAACAGCTTTTTTTCTGAAAAAAGATTAAGTCTGGGAAATTTGGAAAAGAGGCTCCTCTCTACATTGTTTATAAGCAAACGTTTATAATTATTACTTTTTTATTTAATCCTATTTGTCTTGTCACCCCAAGTTAAATTTAATGAATTGCTAAAAAGTGCAAAAAAAATTCTCATATAAAAATCGTATGGGGTTTTTAGTATACTTTTTTACAATCGAATTGTACAATCGTCGTAATAAAATGGCGAAATTTTTCAAAATTTTTTTTTTGAAAGTTAACTATTTTTGTAAAATTTCTTACAGTAACTGAACGAAATTTCCAAGCATTGTATTTTTATTCTAGTTCTAAAAATATTTTTTGAACAAATTACTAATATTCCTTTGTAATAAAAACAGAAGTTATTTGAAAAATGTATTGGATAATTACAATTCAAAATACTTTTATTAAATTGTTTGAAGAGCTTCTTTTGAAGTATAAAATATAGATGTATTGTTACTCTATTACTCTAATAGGAAAATTAAATTTCTATAATTTCCTTAATTATCCTGTCATTTCTAGTGAATCTATAGTTACGTTTGATTTTCTTATATTTTAACCGCCAGGAATATTAGCAGAGGTGATACAAAGTAAAAAATATACATATAACTGACTATAAAGTATGTGTTATTGTTTCTTTCTGTGCGAATGTTTAGCATTTTTTAGCATTTGATTGCTAGTAGGTGGTCAAATTTTTCTAGGTTTACTGATCAATGATAAATTTAATTTATAATTCATATTAATAATAATTTATTTTCAAAAATTATGAAATATAATTTTAAGGGGACTGAGGAGGCAAAAAATGTCAAATATATCGATTTTGGTATTTTAATAAAAAGTTATAGCTTGAACTTTTATCTTTAAGAACATATCTTACTTTTAACGATCCGAAAAGAATTCGAAATACAGTTGGAGTTTTTGTAAACACCGAAATCCGAAAATCGTACGTTAAGTGGAAGTTATTATTTTCTTTACTTTCCTTTTTCTCCATAAGTGTTTTTAGTGGTTTGTCGTACATTCGAATTGTTCCTTGCGATTCAAAAATTTGTGTATTGCTTTGAATTTGTCTGATAAAAAATCTTACTATTTTACTCAGTTTTACCTTTTAGCATATCACGAAAATAATCAAAAATTTCCAAGTAACATAAATTTTTAATTTTAATTAATTAACCAATAGGACAAATAAAAAATCCATGCACAGTTTTGTTAACATATATTTAAATATCTTATATAAAAAAATTAGACATTTTGGAAAAAAATTGAATTGCAAGGAGCATTTTTTAAAAAAGCTAAAACAATTAATATTTTCTTAATAAAAAAACTTTTGCATATTTTTCTTTTATTATTTTGTATTTTCATTAAATTTTATGTCCCTGAGCTATAAAAATAATTTCATCCATTTCGGTCTGTAACTTTAAAAAAAATCCATTTGCCTCCCCTGTCCCCTTAAGTGGGTAAAAAGTTTATTATTTATCCTAGCTTGAAAGTCTTATAAATTACAATTAATTGTACAGTATAGTATATTTGCTATATTAAAACAGCCAAACAAACCTGATCTTGACGCCTTTCTTCGATGATTCTTATTATATTATATTCATAGATGGCAGCACCAAACCAATTTTTGTATTTTCCCCTTTATTTTGAATCGTGTTTTTTAAAATTTCAGTTTCAAATCAAAATACAAGCAATCGGAGAATAAATAGAGAGTTTTCAATACATTTTTTTAAATTTCTCATCTATTTTCATGACTTTAAAACTTTTACTGTTTTCAAGCACACATATAAGACAGTTTATTATGAAATGAAACGAGGGTGTTTCATAATGCTAACACTTTTTTTTTTTGTCCTTCCTGCGATTTCACAAAATGTTTCGATATCAGTCTCAAATTGACTGTTTTTTCGTCTGACATTTTGGAGTGCTATGGGGTTTTTTTTAATTTTAATTTTGTTGCTCTGTACTCAGTTTAAATTTCGGTTTAAATGATATTTTTTTCTTGTGTAGAAAAATTATTTGAAAATCTGGGTTAGCAACTATGAAAAGAAACAAGTTTTGTATTGTAAAAAAGATTGCATTGCTGAAAACAAATTTATATTCCACACAGACAAAAATAAAAATAAATAAAAATAATAGCATCAGGGACTGTTGTCACTTACGATGTATAAGAAGCCTATTAAAATAATCAAATAAAATTAATTTCCATAGATAGTTCCATATTTGATGGAGATAACGCGCAAATTACTTAATGAAAGTTGAATGAAATGTATTTTTGAAACATGAATTATTTTGGGAAGACGTCATAACATATATTGCAATTAAATTATTTTGTGGATAGCATTATTTGCTTAGAAATTTATTATTTTGCTTTTTTTTAAATGCAGATATGGCGTCTCAATATTATTTATTCCTTAGCGTCTTAGCAGTATTTATATCTTCGATTTAATTGTAAGCATTTCCATATTTTAATTCTTCGAAGTATAAATAAATTTAACAAAATAAATTATTGAATTTACGAAGAAAAATAGTTTGTTCAATTTTGTCGCTTAAAAGTTTAGTATATAACTAAATACTGTGTTTGCCACTGTTTTGTCGATTCATTAGAAGTTCATGTGGAAGCAGCTCTAAGTGACAGTTTTTGTTAAATACTTACTTGTTAATTATCACAGTTGTGATCGACAAATTTAGAATAATGCTTTAAAACTGATAAACTTGTAATATTTTTTATTAAAATTGTAATCTCAACAAATAAAGACAGAAGAAATTAAAATATACTAGTATGAGCCATATGTTTATCTTTTGAACAAGTGTCTACTAAAAAAGAGTAAAAAGTAGGCTTTAAAAGTTATTAGCACCCCTTACCTACGCCACCTCTAAAAGGATTTGAAAAATATTGGTTTCAATATCATATATTCGTTTAAAAGTAAATTTTATACTGGTATTTTAAATATATCATAGCATTTCATTTACATAAATTAATCACTTTCAACCAACAAACTTCGATGTTTATTTGTATTCACGCACGTTAACTTAAGAAAATTTAATTTTTTATAACAACGTGCAAAAAAGTTCACTTTTTTACATCATATTCATTCATAAATCGTTGCGAAAATGACACTTTACGTGCTTGCGTCACAGACAGTGAGCGAAAGTTTCATTTTC
The DNA here is from genome assembly GCA_023701765.1 of Hylyphantes graminicola. Lineage (NCBI taxonomy): Eukaryota > Metazoa > Arthropoda > Arachnida > Araneae > Linyphiidae > Hylyphantes > Hylyphantes graminicola. The sequence goes on from CM043111.1 coordinate 45,580,535, forward strand.
GGCACAGTTTGTTAAAGTAAATAAGAGTATCTGATTGGTAGAAAAGCAAAATGATGTCATGAATATCTCAATGGTCACGAAACTCAGTTAATTCTATTGGTTCATTACTTTTGCATTTTCTAATCTCCATGGAAACTAAAAGTATTACAAAAATTATTAAAGGAAATGAAATAAGATAAAAGTAAGAACACAAATTTCACTCCAAACAATACTTTTCTGGAATAAGATTCGACCAAACTTGATTAGCTGCTTTGTTAATTTAATCTGGAAGTTGGTCGAACATCATTTCAAATTCATTTTCACCTATATTCGGTAGCACTAATTAATCTAAATAATATTTTGATTCAAAATAGGAAAGTATTTTGCAACTTTTCTTTCACTAATTTGCATTTTCGAATATCTCCATGGAAACTAAAGGATGTCATGAAAATCACTCATTGGTAGAAATACTTTTTTGCACGTCATTATAAAAAATATTGTAAGCAAGCACGTTCCGAATAATACTTTATTAAGCTCGTGTCATAATTTCACTCGCTCGTACCTCGCTCGTGAAATAAAAAGCCACTCGCTTAATAAAGTATCATTTTCGGAACTAGTTGCTTAAATAACTATTTTAGCTCCCTAAAAATATGTCTTATTTTAAATTGATTTAGCTCAAAACCAGCTGGGTGTTGCAAATGGATTCTACACGCTGAATTTTCAAAAAATATACCTCACGAATTTGGTTTAAGTACTTTAAGGGGGTTCAGTATGTTGTATATCGGTAATGTTAAATTGGCCAATTTCAATTAACCTTTTCACAATAACTACTGATCAGATCATCTTAAAAATTTCTGTGTGTATTATACCAACCTTATATATTAATCTGAGGTTAAAAGTTTTTTTTTAAATAACTGTTAGATTTTTTTTAAATAAAATAAGTTTTAAAGTACCCAAAAAATCATGAAATGTCTCATTTTTTTGCCCCATAACATTTTTTTCACTTTAGTTTTATTAAAATTCATAATTAATCATAGATTAATCTATACTATGTATTACATCATATAAAAAAAAAGTTTACGAGAAAACATGGCATAGTTTTTGAGAAAAGGTACATCAAAGTTCAAAAAATCAAGTTCTGAGAAAAAAGCGTTTAAAGTTTTTATTGTTAACCCATTTCCTTACGAAGCCATGACATTAAAATGGCTTTTAATGTCGAAAATTGTTTTCCAATCGTCTTGATACTTTGTGACATTATTAATAAAGGTTGTAATAGTATTTTAAGCCAATAATTTTTGTTTGTGATTTTTTCACCGATTTGAGGGTATTGAACCCCCTTAATTGAGAATTTTTTATTCTCCGATGGGGCAGCAATTTGGCGGGCAATAGTTTGAAGGCAGCGGCATATGTCCCAGAACTGAGAGCCCTTTTTTTTGGCCTCATCTATTCGACTCTCGCTGTCAATTTCGAAGCTCATATTACAAGGAATCTAAACTCTCTGCGGATGTTTTAAGTATGCCGAGAGGACCCAAGCCAAATGGATACTCCAGTGATCTTTTACATGCCACATAATCATAAGACATGCGTGTCAGAGGTTTTCCCATACAGAAAATTCGTTGACTCAGCCGGTACTCGAACCCGTGATCTTTGGCATATGAGGCGGACATGTTAGATATCCTACGTGAGCCTAAGCTCCTGAGCCGCATTATTATGTTTACAAAAATATTAAGTAATAATTAATAAACCACAGATTATATTAACCAATAAACAACAAAAAATTATTTCCCCTAACTTAATTTGCAAATAATAGTTATTTTTATAATTACTTCAGATACTTATATTTAGTGGTTATTAAGGAAAAAAATTAAACTATATCTTATACAAACAGAGCTCGTACACAAAACGCACAAATGTAGAAAAAAATGATTTTTGTTTCTATTTTTAACTAATTTTGTATTTAAGTCACGATAAATTTTCAAATTTGTATAGAAAGATGAGATAGTTTTGGTGTCGATTGATGAAAAATATTTTGGTGTCTTATTTTGTATGGGAAAACCACAAACGTAAAGTTGAAAAATTAAAGATAAAATGTAATAAAAAACTAAAAAAAAGGGGAAAATACTGTTTTTAACCGAATATTTGAACTAACGATTTCAGCGGTAAGGCAAGATTTGGGCATAAGGTAAAATTGTAATCAGCAGGGCATAAGCTTTATATAAATATCAGTTTTGTTTATTCAATAAGACTGATAAATTGATTATAAACCTTATGTTATATTCATGTAACGGATTGAACAAAACAAATCTTCTTCAGAAGTGCATGGAATCAAAAATGCTATTAATTTCCAGAATATTCTAAAAATAAGTTTGACTCCCATTTACATTATTGGTTAATTTCCTTTAAAAGAATATTCTTATTTTCAGTTCTTTTATAAAATGAATATTAAATGTAAAATATCTATAACAATCCCTCAAATGATTTCGAAAAAACTAACTATACTTAAACTTACTAGATAATAAATATATTTCGTTAACCAAAGACCATATGGTGTAAAAACAATCAAATTAATCCGTTTGCCGCAACGTTACAAAAGTGTACTTTGTTGTAAAGTTATGACTGAATAGAACTGTCTGTAACGGATAGGTTTGTTTAGAGGCTATCCGTAAAAATGGTTAGTTTTTTCTGTATCCTTAGACACTTCCAGTAAATAAAGAATTTATTTTTATGAACAATACCCTCCCCCCCCCCTTAAAGTTTGGGTTTATGCAGTCAAATATTTAAAATTTAGAATTATAAGTAGAAATCTAGAATAAAAATAACCATTTTTTCGATAATTGCTTGCTAACCAAAATTCCTGCATTATATCGTCCTATTTTTTACTTATTTGTGTTATAGTTCATAGTAGATCAAGTCCTGCTACTACTCATAGTACGCCAAGTCCTGCTGTGCTTATTTCAGCATGTCTGCAAGACAAAGAGCTTTGAAGCGGACTCCAATAGATATTTCGATTGTTGATTGCATTTTACTGTAAAAACTGCGTGAGGCTGTCATCATTTTATAATTCGATATGTAATGTTTTAAAATTCCACTAAAAAAACACAGCTTTGTATGTAATACCTAAATTCAATGAGTATACAGTATTATACACTCCATTACATATTATTCGAATGACAGTATGCATACCTTTACTTAGTTTATTAATCGCTGGTAAAGTTTTGAAGTTTGTTATGTGACCACCCCTCTTAATACAAATATACCCTTTTTAAAGAAATAAATTGTATTATTTTTTCCTTGCTAAATTTTTTATGTTTAAACTTAAGCATTTTCATTTGATTAAGAGAGTGATCAACCTCATTTACAAAATTTTCGATAGATAAATATTCTCCAAAATTTTTTAACAAAACATCGACTGAGAAAAACGTAGTATGGCACAGAAAAATAAATTAATGTTAAAGGATTTTTTAAAATATATATTATAATTATATGTAATTTAATATAACTATTTATGCATTTAGGTTAGGTTTAAATTATCGTCGCACTAGAGCTACACGAGGGCTATTGGCGACGGGCGTCGTATTTTAGAACTGCAGTCAAGTGATAAGCCGACACCTGAAGAGGCACCCAACGCAACCGTTAAGGGCGACATCGTACGCAGCGTTAGGACTTTGAAGGATGTTCAACGTGCACTCCCTTACACGGGACTATTTATGTATTGCAATTAGATAAAAATATTAAAAGTAATGTGCATGTGAAACTAGAATTATTAATCGTAATCTTGTATATCTAATAAAAATGCAAGATTATATATATTTTTACAATTGATCAACCATAAAAAACGAAAACGAACTTGAGCGAAAAACAGAATTCCATTTTTTCAGATGGAAACAAAATCCAAAACTTTTCATTTTCTTTTATAAAGTCAGAAAAACATTGTTTGTTTAGGAGTACTTCGAAGTTTTATTGTAAAAAGGGAAACCCATCAACGAAATGCGACGTCGAGATGGAAAAGACGGACGCAATGTATGCTTTGTATGTTTTAAAACACAGTAAAGAGAAAACGACGAACATTCACTTTGGGGAAGATTGTCCCATACCTTCCCATTCTATTTATTTTACTATGAATGACATCTTGAAAAAATATCTTTAAACGAAACCACTTTTGTTTCTGCACTCGCGAACAGAAGAATTTTGTCGCTCTGTCATGTTTGCACATGTGAAAAAAGACTTGCCGAGAACTGAATTCGAGGAAACTGTCACATCTTAGCGAAGTTTTTAAATATATTTTTTAAATAAATTGTTTTGCCCCTCCACATGTTGATGTGGCTCGTCCAGATAAACAACAAAAAAAAAGAAGAAATAAGTTATGCACAGGGCCCGAATTGCTATGATGGACTGAGGCGGCTGCATATGGCGGCAATTGACTAGAGGCGGCAATTTCGGGTTTTTTTCGCGGGTTTCTTTTCTTAAAGCGGCAACCATTTTTTGTTGCTGTTTTAAAGAAGACGCATTTACTAAATCTGCAGATAACAAGTGTTTATAATTCTTCGAACATGGTTTTTTTTTGTGGGAGGAGAGGGGTGGCCTAGTGGGTGTTCCTTTACTCAAACAGGCTGCGCAACGTACGGGTTCAGGTTTGATACCCGCCTTCTCCCTGGGTGCGCGTTATATCCCTGTGCCAATAAGAAAATTATGTATGTGTCTGTCTTACTTTTGACGAAGGTTTATAAACGGGTATCTGATCAAACTCATAAACCGGAAAATACATGTACCTACCTACCTAACTAGGGGATTTTTTTAGAAGCGGTAATTTTAATAAAATGTTATGTGTGTGTGTTGATTGATTTTTTCGTTTTTTTCCCTTTTTTTATGAGTTGTTATAATATTGTCTAATCAATAAGTTAATTTATAATACTTTCTGACAATTGCCTCAAGAATATGAAGAAAAATAATACAACACAACTGGATGGTTAACATTCATTTGGTTTACTGCATTACTTAGCACGTAAAAAAGTTTAAAATTTTAACTAACTTATGAACTTACTTTTTTGTAAAGGGCGGCATTTGAAAGTCTTAAATCATGTGGAACAAAATTCTACACAGCACTGGTTATGCGTATCTAATTCTTTTAACTCATCGCATTACTTGTTAGGTTGTAAAATTATAGCTATTTTTGCCTGTTTTTCTTTTCACTTTGAAACTTAAAACTTGCTACCTTTTCCCCCCATGCGGGTGCAATAACCGGAGTTTAGTCTTCTTGAAAGGTTTTTAATAACCTAAAGCTGAGTATTATCAGTCGAGAAAATAAAATATTAATACTTACATGCCAGTTTATGCAATTAGATAGAGTCATTAATAAATAATTTTTTTAATGATAATGCTTTACTTTCTTTGCTTAATAACTAAATTGATATGTAGTTAGGACGTTTGGCTGCTAACGAGGGATTGATGGTTCGAGTCCCTATAAGCAATGGGTACATCCGAGGAAAGACATCGGGCAAAAAGAAAGGTGTCCATCTCCTTTTTGATCCTGTATGGAGTCATCGCCTGTGTTGATATATGTATTCCTGTGTGTGCTTTGTATCTTGCTTGTATCTAGATAAGAGATCACACTATTCATTCACTTCCACTGGAAAAATTAGCTTATTAAATCAAGGCGAATAACATATATACAAACTTAAGCAAAATTTGACCCTACATCTTGTCGATCCCAATCCTTCCTGTAGTATATCTGATGTAGTAGAATCTATAAGATTTTTTTCAAAGTAGCTGAAATCAATTAAAATGATCTCCGGATTCGGATGCAATCACATTCTAAATAGAATCCCAGGACGAAAAAAAACACATCGATTTATCGATTATCCGCAAAAAGAACTCTTTCCCTATCTCTCCCCAAGGCGAATTTTATTTCTGCAGTAACTTTCGAGTTCGGATAACACGACCGTCTTCGTCCCGAGCGGGAATCTTGTACATCATTAGGGATTATGCTGTTGCGCCCGCCGACTGAAGCCATTATTGATTTTGTGGAAGTTTCAATAAACGAAATTCCTTTTGATGATGGAAGTATATTACATCATTACCGAAGAAAAAAGAGCCTCTAAATTACATTAAAAATGGTTTCCTACTTTTATGGTGTCGCGAGATTTTTGCTAGTGGTTGTTTCTGTTTTTGTGAAAAATTTCAACGAGGACATTAAAGAGTAAAGATGTAGTTTCTGTTTTGTGCACTTAGCAAAAGTATATCTTTTTTTCTATCAAAATTTATTAATAATAAAAACCTTTTTGGTAAGAGAAAAAAAAATGAGATATTTATCTAAAAATCCTTAAAATCGTTTTTAACATAACGCAATAAAAAAGGTTATCGCGGTTCATATTTCTAAAATCATGTTTTATTCGTTACATGTGTATATGAAAGCAATTTTTTTTCAATTTTAATCTTTAAATATGACGTGGGAATCGTAGTAAACCACGGCCTACTCAAATACCAAGGCCACAAAGAAGCTCTCTTAAACACGCTCGGGGAAGGAATTTTTGACGTCATAGTTCCGAGTGACGTTGTTCCGAAAGTAAAGATAACCGGTCTCGAAACCTGTTCGGAAACACTCGTTCACGAATGACCACATTTTCAGGGTTCCGAAATGCATCCGAACTAGTTTCTCAATCTTCGGCACTCGGAATAGTGACATCAAAAATTCCGTCTACCGGTCTTGTTATTGAAGTTGGCCGTGAGTAAACACAAACGTATTAGCACGTTCTTTGGTGTTATAGGAAGAAAGACCCTGGATGTACCGTGCAAATGTTAAGTTTATGTTTATGTTAAAAGTAATGTATGAAAAAAGATTATTTTAAATTAAACAGGATTTTAAATGCCATTAATTGTAAAACGGAATTTACGTTTGCTTTTCAAAAAAATCAAATATAATACTTTCTGCCAATTTCTAAACATATCATGCACACTATCAAAAAATGTTACTATATTATTACTATGACACCATTCCAAACAAACTTATTTCACAAAAAGAAAGATTTCCCTTGTATTAATTTTCTGTAAACAAAGTTCATCACATGATCATTGAATGAAGTGGCAATGTTGATTTTAAATAATGAGAAAACATTATGTGGCGGACATACGAACCGACATAAAACTTTCGAAAACTTAATTTTTTTTTACTAGCGTCGAAGCTAAAATCACAGTTATTTTGACAAACGTCGGTTGCCGTCGAATTTATGTAAGTACTCTGAACTTCAAGAGGCCAGATCTCATGTAAATAGATGAATAATTTTTATTAGCTTCTTCAAATTTTTTACGTGTCGAATTGCCTCAAACAAACAAAATAAACTAGAAGCCTCCAGGTGCTTCCCAAATCGATTTTTTTTTCTCAAAAATTTCAATAGAGTTGTTTTAGAAGTGAATATAATAGAACAGTGCGTAAAATAAACCAAATGTCAGTTCATCTTTACAAAAAGTTGTATGAAAAATGGTTTAAACTACCTTATGCGACATTTAATAAATGGCGCAAACATAATAAATTGGTGTTCGTTTGGAGGAATTCTTCACTCTCTGTAAATAATAGGAATGCTATTTATTTCAGACTTTTGAAAACGCACGCTAACACAGAAATGGTTTTGAAAATTAGATTTGCAAAAAGGAGAAAATCGATTGAATATATACTAACTATACTATTTTTTATGTCTCTATATTTCTCTTGTATGTACATGATTTTTAAATTAACACCTTAAACACCACCTTGTATGGTGGATGATGTTCTACCTTTAGTTCTACCTTTAGTTAGCCGTTAGTTTTTTAAACAATCAAGAATTACATTTATCACATGAGTAAAGCTCGCCAAAGGCCTTTAGCTTTTTTTTTATTTTTTGTGTGTGTCAAGATTAATTGAAAGATAATTATTTACCTTTATTTACTAATCATTAATTATGTTTCCTCACTCTTAATTAATTTTCCTTTGATTAACTGTTTCAATTTTGTTTGCTTGATTGGATCTCATTCGAGTGACACTGGAATTTTTAATAAGTGAAAAAACAGCTTTAAAATGTCTTGAATGGCGTCCAAAGCACCTTTTTAAGACAAAGGAATTCTTCGTAGGTTACAATGTTCTCATCTAAATAAAAGTGAACGTTTTTCAAATTATGTTTTTGTTAATCTAAATAAAAAAGTTTAAATATTTAAAGTAAATGTTTAATTATTTTTTTGTTATTTGAGTATAAAAATTTTAATGATTAATTTTTTTATCAAATAGTACTTTAGCACTTTTTTTTCGTTTGTCTTCATATAGTAAAAGATATTTAATTAAACAAATATTTTCTCATGCAATTGGAAAAAAAAGGCTTTTTTAAAGATTGGTTGTTTCATATAGTGCATCACTTAAAAGAATTACTAATAACTAATTAATTGTTAGCAATTTTTCAAAAAAAATATAGGGTTTTTACAAATGGCAATTTAGAATGTATGGCAAATTTTGTACTAATTTATAATTGTTTTAGAAATATATACTAATCATATTGACGTATTACACATAAAATAATTGTGCAGCCAAATATTTTTCAGTTTAAAAAGATAATATCTATTTCTGTAATTTCGAGGAATTATGTAATTCGTTTTTCGTTTTCTGTATAAGACCTCATTTCATTATTATTTTATTTTTAAAAAATTAGTTATCTAGCAATTTTTTGTAAGCTTTATTTAAACTATTAAATCTATATATTTTTGTATCAATATGCTAGCTACTCATAACATGGGAAATTTATAAAGTTATACCGTATCGCTATTAGGGGTGAGCGGGGACATACCGTAAGCATAAGGGAAATTCGTCCATACATAGCAAATTCCAAAGTTGAGGTTATATGAACAAAAGCTATATGTAGGGTCACATGGGGGAATTATGGATCACTCTCTTTCCGGGGTAAATAATGATCACTAAGTTTTAAGGATTAAAAATGGTTTTTAGAAAAAAAAAATTATGCCAAGTCATCCTTATACATTCTATTTTCTTATATCAAGTTCAAAAACAATGTAACTCTGCAGCAAATAATAGAAAAAAAATACTTTTTACACTACTATAAAAACATCTTCAAAAAAGATTGTCTTTGAAAAACATGATTTTTTTTTAAGATCCATACTGGAGAAACATATTTGAACTAACTATATTGTTGGTGCTATTTTTCAATAGGAAAAGGTCTAAGCTTTTCATTCCGATATAAATTTTTTCATAATTATTTTTTTTAATGATTTTAAAGGTATATCGATTTATCCCCCAGTTTACTGGGGTAATTCTGGATCACTGGGGTAATTCTGGATCAGTGATATTTTTTAATTTTTCATGTGTTTTTAGCTAAGTGGTATACGTCATTTTGAAGCAAAAAATCAGATTAGGCTGCATTCCAAATTTCATTAAAAAATTCGAATTCAAAGTTTATTTAAAATTTAAATAACAAAAAATTTAATCTACATTGAAATAACATGCAAATTCCATTTTTATTCAATATTTTGACTCTTTTCATTTCGTTAAACTTACGAGAAACTTTCGAGATACTTCGAACTGTAAATTAATTTAACAAACGATAAATAACCGGATTTTCGAAAGAATGTAAATGGGAAATTGTGGCATAATTTATTAAAAAAGATCATCATTATTCTTCGAGTTTAAAAAAAAATTAGCAAACGATAAAGTCTAATTTTTTTCTGAGAAAGAAGATTAATAAAAAGTTTATTTAGGCGTTTAAAAGTTTGCTTTGATTTATATTTTAACTGCAACCAAAAATTAATTTACTTTTAATATTCATTACTATAAAAAAAAGGGTGATCCATAATTACCCCATGTGTGATCCATAATTGCCCAAACCCGGGGTAATTCCTGATCACTCAATAATTAAAATAAAACCAATTATAATTAAGTTTTAGATAAAATGATCATTTAAATAAATTCTAAATTATTTAAGCTTACTCCATGCAAAATTAAATCTTTCTATCTTTCATACTTTAGAAAAAAATAGGATGTTGTGATTTTTTGATCCATAATTCCCCCATATGACCCTAATTTGATTATTTGTCTACTGATTATAAATAAAACATTGGAACGATTTCACTTTTTACATATAAAAACTTGCGTTAAAAATATGTTAACTTGTACGAAAGGGCCCAAGGAACGGGGTTATACCGTACAGTTTAAAAATAATCTGTTTAAGTAAGTAATGATTGTGTAAAGCAATAGATTACTGTACTTCCCAGGCAGCAAGCCTAATCGGCAAATGGTTGGCCAATCATCGGTTTCGTTATTACTTATAAAGGTCTCAACTAAGATACTGTGTAGTTATTTGTTAAATTTTAGCAGATTTTAGAAAGTTTTAGAATTTTAGAAATTAAGAGAATTGGAAAATAGATACTGTTGTTTTACAAATTGTTTTCTTGGGTTTAGGAACCGCTTTGGTTTTACTTTTGAGTCCCATGTTCAAGTGTTTTGAATTTTCCTGCCCTACCTTTTTCAGCTTTTATCTTTCATTGCAGTTGTTGAATTTTTAGCCTACTTTTCTTTTTTTTATTCGAAGAATTAAAAAAATGAAAAAGTAGGTATTGACATGCTGCCGATGTCCGTCTGCCCATCCGTACCCCCTTTCCAAAATCGGTTCTATTAATCCTATCTTAAAAATTCCTTTTTTTTATTTGAAAGGTATAACCTCTGACACCTAACTTTCATACTTTTTGTCCGTTTGTCTGTACGATCGGACGGACATAAATCTACTATTTGTCGACAAATTTCCCATTGAATTAGCATTGAAATTCAATTTCGAGTCATTTAAATGGCTGTTGCAAACTACAAATGCTACGGACAAGTGAGATACGTCAAAAAATTCAGAGCATCGAAATAAGAAAACATTGAAAACTTCAGGAAATAATTCGAATTCTAAGCACTTCAAGTATTTAAAAAACTCCAAAATTTAATGCTTATTTAAAAAGCATAGGAAGCCATTTTTTTATTGGAATTAAATCACCATTGCCATCGCAACAATCGCTCGAGAAACTTTAATTCTTTTAGACAATAAATTAAAATAAAACTATTTTTGCAACATCGATCAGTTCGAAATGACGTCAAATATTATTTCACTACGTGTTTCTTTGTATGTTGGTATGAAATGTTTTCATTCTATTTAAAAGCGAGAACTATTACATACTTATTCTTTGAAATATAAATTTTTGCAAACGATTTAAGTAATAATCATTTTATTTTCGAAATAAAATAAATGAAGGTAGCCGAATTTAGTTGGTAAATTTTTAATATACAATTAATGCCAAGTTTGGCGCCTTTTTACCTGTTAAACACAACTGTTGTGTGGAAGCGGGTTAAGTGGCAGATTCTGTTACAAGCCTACTTGTTAATTTACATTTCCCATTTACATTTTTAACTGCAAATAAATCATGCAGACAATAATAATGATTTTATTTGCTATAGAAAATTAATGAAAATAATTGATTTGGCTTTAAGAAGTTGAAATTATGACTGGATGCTGTGAAATTTATTCTAATGTATATAAATTTAATGTAGAAACGGTTGTTGATGTCACTTTCTGTTACGAACCTAGTTTTTTCAAGATAAGAATTTTAGTATGTATTTAAGTAACAGGAAAGTAGGCTATTTTAGTTCTTTTAGAGCTTCTTGTTTTCCTTCAGCTCTTTTACTTAAGCTCACTCTTCCAGTTGTTCTTTATTTGGAACTTTGAAAAAGATGTTAGGAAGAAATATAAAACTTAAACATTTTGGTAGCCTTCTTTCCTCGTAAGTTACAATCGATGTATGTATGTTGACATAACAAACCATTTGGGTCTAAACCATACACTTCTGTACGATTTAGCCCCAATCTGTATCCCTCGAGGAAATATACTAAAATATCCGTAAATTCTATCACTTAACAAATCAATATTAACAACCAAAAGAGAGAGTAGTTTATTAGGATCGTACAGTTACTATCATACAAAAAAAGATTCTTCACTTACCTTTTATTTAGTACTGAACGAATATTAGAAGAAAAATAGTAAGAACGTGTGTTTTTTTTCTGAGACACTGACACTCATACGCATAGCGAAACGATATCTATACTGTAAACTTGTGCAATCTGCAGCCAGACTACAGCGCTTGACGGGATAGCCCTCGAGGAAATATACTAAAATATCCGTAAATTCTATCACTTAACAAATCAATATTAACAACCAAAAGAGAGAGTAGTTTATTAGGATCGTACAGTTACTATCATACAAAAAAAGATTCTTCACTTACCTTTTATTTAGTACTGAACGAATATTAGAAGAAAAATAGTAAGAACGTGTGTTTTTTTCTGAGACACTGACACTCATACGCATAGCGAAACGATACTGTAAACTTGTGCAATCTGCAGCCAGACTACAGCACTTGACGGGATAGTCTAGCGTGAAATCTAGGCGGAAAAAAAAATTGTACGGCTTAGCCCCACTCTTTCTTCCTATAGTAAGAAACTTAATGTGCACTTTTAACTTTTGTGTGCTATACGACACAATTCTTACTTATTTACTTTTAAATTTCCTCATTTTCTTGGCCAAAATATGAGAACCTATTTTTTTTTAAACTATTTTTATTTATGTCGTAGATTACGCTGCTGTTCTCAGAATTCGAAAACCTACCTATTTGGAGTTTATATTTCTTGTAATTATTTTTAATTTTGGAATAAGTACAGTATTATGAAATTTTCTATTAAATTTTAAAGTATATTTTAAGATTAGTTGGAGAGTAATTTAGCTTTAATTAAAATTCGACATTTTAAATTTTTATTTGAAAAAGAAAATTAATATCTTCAATCTTATGCTATTTTTCGATATTCCTTCAAAAGTATGCTGCTATATTAAAACTTTTTTTCTTTCGTCAAGTTTCACAAAAATGAAAGTAATATAATCAAATATTTAAACTCGTTAAGAATGTGCTGTGTGCAATTTTTCTATACTTCGTTTTTGAAATGTATTTCCTTAAAATTCAAAAAATAATATTTTTAGGAATTCAAAAATTTTAGTATTAGCATTAGGTACAGGCTTTCTCTTATAATCAATATTACTTTTAAGAAACTGAACTACATTATTTTTTGCACTTTTACATTAAAATTTGAAAGTTTACATAGTTTAAATACTTTGTATTTTCCTTACGCATGCTTTACTTACGCTTTTGCTTCCAATTTACTGAACTTGGTCTTCAAAATTCCTCTTTTTTTTCTAAAAACTATTTCACTCGTTTTAATAGACATCTCTATATAATGGTGACAACCAGGCATTATCCTCAAAATAATTAAAACAGATAATTGAGCAAATGTTTTTTTGTAATTCAAAGAAAGAAAACAAGTTTAATTACCCATTTCAACGTAAAATGTGTAAATTTAAAGAAAGATTTAGTTCTATAAAAAAGTTGTATTTTACTTGTTTTTATTTCAATAGTTTTTTTTTTTTTTCAAAAGTAGGTTTTACATTGTGTTCTGGAAACCCTGGAAACAAAGGGTTTTTATTGATACTATGCATATTAGACAGTGTTTTTTAATATAAAGTGTGCTTTTAAAAGATATTAACAGAAACGTTTTTTACGCATTTTTCTAGAAATCGAAGGAAAGAAAATCTTTCTTTTTCTCATATTCCCTATTTTAAACATGATTTTATGCAATATTATACATAGTTTATTATTTTATTTCTTTAGAAAAACTTAGATTTACCAAAAAAAATTATTTCTTAACTTAACCATCCGGATGCTAAAACTACATCACAAGTGAATTTTTCAACACTGTAAGTTAAACCATGTTAGGGGAGAGAAGGGGAATGGCGCCACCTTAAGGGAAATTGAAATTTCATGCAGAATTGTGTTGCAATTAATGTAAATTGTAATGAGCGTAGCATACTACAGTTCATAACCTATCTCGCGGTGATTTTTTAAAATTTAAATCTTTAATAGAAACTGAATAAACTTGTTTTTTTTTCCTAAAAGCTTGCACAGTGGCGGGATTACCCCGGTACCTGGAGTAATGCCGCCACTCCACTGGGGTTATGCCGGCACATCAATAAACAAAGCAAATAATCTATAAATAATGGACAATTACATAATAAAGCAATACATATAGTACTAAAATAGGTTTAATTAACTTTAGAATGGTAAATTGTACAGGGTACAGCTTATTTATTAACTTTCAATTTGCAACTAACTATGCAGGTTTTTTTTTAAAGTTTCGTTGGTCTATTTGGCCAGTTCAGTTATTCTTTTTCAGATACGTGGCATCTGAAAAGAAAACTAGTTGTAGTGCCAATTTATGAAATTTCTATTTTACGGATTATGCCGCCATCCTTTTGCATGTGGCGACATAACCCCAGAGTGATGTGGCAGCATTACCCCAGTAGGACAAAATGGCATAGACGGCTTATTTAAAGCATGGTAGATAGCCTAGCGTCCAAACTAATAGCCAAATAATTACTCTTTTCAATGATATATAACTGATTTATCTAACTTAGAGATAACAGTCACTTATCTCTTAATTTCAGAAGGTCCAAAATTAGATGAAAATCACTGAAAACCGTATTTTTCAAATAACTTTTCACCAAATCACCGCACGGCCATTAGCGTCTATACTACAAACTGCTTTGTTTCCTGCTACAGGTCAGCGCCCACAGCCCCATCCCACACACACCTTTGGCGAGATACCAGGGGTGGTGGCATTGCCCGAGGTGGCGGGATTCCCCTGCCCTCCCATATGTGTGTAATTTAAAGCAATTAACTTACACTCTTAAAGAGTTCTGTAAGAGTTTTAATCTTGTAACATTAAATTAATTGTAGATTATTACTGTATTTCAGAGATGTGTTCAAAAGTATAGTTTAAATGCGTTAGTTTCTCTTATTTAATGTGAATGAAAGGGTGGAAGGGGCTGGCATTGGTCAGTTGGTGTAGCATTAGACAAAAACCGTCGAGTATCCGTGGACGTCATATAGGAAAACAGTTGGCACACTGCTTTCTTATAAATGAAAAATGCAGTCAAAATCCAATAAGAATACTCTAAGTACACTGATGCGTTCTCTTTGAATCTGTGTACAAAGGGGTCAGCTCACGCGTTTGTCTAGTCTCTTGACTATGGTATTAAATTAAGATACCCGTTGTCAATAGCTTTCGTCCAGCTCTAGTGCTACCCAACAAGCAAAATGCATCAAAACTAATACATTTTTCTCTACCTGAAAGCACCCTTTCGAAGAATGCTAAAAGAATAAAATTAATTAACATTATCTTAAAAATCAAGTTGTTTATTCCAATTTGGTAATTTTAGCATGTGATTAGCACATCAAGAAAGCTTTTTCAGTATTTTTGAAATTAAAAAACAATTTTCCATAATAATTACATAGCTTGATGCTGAACTAATGCCATATAATTAAAAAAAATTATTAAAACATGCCTAATAGTTCACCTGAAAAATACACGTGACCTTTTGTGTATATTAAACCAGTGTGGCTGGATTAACCGTTTTTTTTAATTGGTATACCTGCAACAAAATTCCCAGAACCATCGAACGTATTTAAATTGCTCCCCCAGGAAAACCAAGTTTGCGTGTTGCAATGGATTTGGCCACTTAATAAATAATCCCCTTCCCATGAACGATGGACCTCTTAAACCACAGATAAAACAAAGCAAAATAATCTGCGGATCACAGGATTAATCGAGGCACTGGGGATACAAAAACAACATTTAATCGAATATTTCGCTATAAGGGTCTGTGTTGAAAGAAACGGGAAGCTGTACGTGAGTAGTACTTATATTTGGGGAAATTTTGTCTAAATAATTTTAATAGTGTATATTTTAAACGCAAACTCGGTCAAAAAAATATGAACCTACGGCTCTGCTGTTCTACAGGTTTCATATATTTACAGCAACGGATATACCTTCATTTGATCAAATTATAGTCCAACTATTATTACGCATTATATTTTCATACATAAAACAAAATGAAAGTTTTGTTTCAGTCATTAGTTGAGTTCTATTTTAAATTATATTCAACAATGAAACAACTGTAAAATTATTTAAAAAAACACGGAACTCTCAAATTCTCCCTTTAATACTTGAAATAGTATGTTTTTTGTGGGCTATCATTTTGTTTATTTGAAAGATTTTTTTTTAAATTAAAGTAGGTATTGACATCGTGGAAATTTCCGTTCGTCTGTCGGTATATGTGTTTGTTCCCCCTTTCTTTTTCAAAGTTTGTACCAACTACCATTCCATTCTTTTTTTAAATCTTTTTTTGTTAAAAAGCTATCTCAGAGACTTAAAGGTAATTGATATTCGTACTAAAAGTCAGTGCATTTTCTGTTTATTTATCTCTTATAAGACGTCTTATTTTAGGTTCTAATCGTCCAAATTAAGAAATTTAAGTATTATAAAATAATTCATTTGTTTAAACTTTTTGTTCTGTTCTCTATAAGTTTTAAGTACATTTGATTATCTGTCTCATGACGCTAAGTTTCGACTTTTGTATTAAGAGTGAAATTCATTTAATTTTTGTTAGAAAAGTTCAAATACCTATATTTTAAAGTTTTGTTGGAAATTTCGTATGTTTGTCGTCCCGTACTTTAAGAGCCATATTGAGTATTAAAATAATAAGATAATAAGCTATTCTACTTTCTAAGAACTTAATGTTGTCGGTCTATTAAGGTAAGTTGTTAAGGGAAAATTAAATTTCTAATACCGTAGCCAAGTTTTTGAAGCCATTGCAGAAAGGAACTCATAAGAATCCTCTTCTAATTTTATTAGACCTGATTTTTTTAATATGAGAGTAGACTATTTAATATTGACGTAATCATATCTTTTGACATTTAAACATTTCGAATCATGGAAAGTATTCCAGTGAAACTGTATCATCCAATTATTATTCAATTTGTTTCAATTATTTGTAAGTCGTTAATTTAGTGTTAAATAATATTATCTAATAAAATAAATAATGTTAATTGAGTAAAGGAAATGACTTGAGCGAATAACTTTTGACGATAGATTTTTGTTTTTCCTCTTTAATTTAGATGTTACCACATTATACTTAGTATTTAGTTTCTATTTAAGATGGAAATTAAATACTGAAATTCTATAGGATTGGAATGCATTTTTTAAATATAATGAACGTCATTAGTGGCATTATCTCTAATTAAATTATAACTTCGCATTGGGGAGACCAAAACATATTTTCAAGCTTATGTTTTTGTGGGTACTGAAAGTTTTATTTCCACGAATCGAATCCAGTGTAATTAGTATAGTATTAGGCTTTAGTATGCATAAAAAGTTTGCTCTAAATAAAATTGTATCTATTTTTTTATTAATTAATTCAAAATTTGGATGTTTCGCTCACTATTAAATACCATAGAAGGAGCAATAATGACAATTAAACAACTGAAATCATATACTAGGAATAATTACATATCATATTAAAATTTTAAATATATTCAATTTGGAATTAGTAAAGCACAATTGCTACAAAATATTGCAATACAATTTAAAAATATTTTGTTTTAAATCAATGATATTAGAAGATAAAATTTTATAACCAATAATCAATATTTAAGGAATTTAATTGAACCCAACCAGTAATTGTATCGTAATTTACAATAAAATATTTTTTAAGCGATCACGTGATTTATATTTCTTGCTTATAAAACCTAACATGTATATTGCCATTCTCCTAGGTGTTAACTGATGGGACATAGTAGTGTAATTCAAATGATTTGTTTACAAAAAAATACAATACTTAAGAAGTGGAAAGTTTCATATTATCTTGCTTAACTTATTTTTATTCATGCAGAAAATGTGCATGAGGCTACAAGCATGTTTATTGGATCAAGTTGGTTTCTTTCTTTAGTTATCCTCTATAGCTAAATATTTTGTCTTTTCTTCTTTCTTTTAAGTAGTCCCTTTTTCTTTTAAGGAATTACATTGATTAAATTAGAAGTGTCTTTAATTAACACAAATTGGCAAACATTACCACCAAATTCTAGCCTTAAAAAGAATTATTTACTCTACCATAATTTAATATCAAAAAGTTGAGAATTAATAATTAAGAAAGAAGACCAATTAAAATTTGCGCCAATTACAACGGTTTCAAAAGAAACATTTATGCAGTCAATAAATAGTTTTAAATTTGTTTTTTTATTTTGAATATTCCCTTTCATCCAGTCATTAAAATAAAACAGATACAATACCCTAATTAAAAATAATTAATTCTTATATACATTGTTATTGCTTTATCACTTTTAACAAGAATGAAACTGTCGTGTCGTAACGCTTTGAAATTCATTTTACCAATAACAATTAAGGAAAATGTGTGATTTTAAAAATCTAAATTAAGCCATTTGCTGTTTTTACTAGAAAGTATTCATTTCTAAAATGTCATTAGAATTTATCTCAAAGAAACAACAACGTTTGAAATTAATTATCACTTGCTTGTTTAATTAGAGGCGACAGGCAGAACTTACGTGTTTCTTCTCATTATTGTAATTATGCAACAAGTAAAAAATACTCGCTCATTTCAAGAGCTTGTTAAATTTTCTCATATTCAAAGGCAACAAACAAAAGTTTGCAAAAAAGATTGAAGTGAAAGTATTCGCAAATAACTAACACATATTAAAAGTAATTGCCACTGTTTTGGAAAAGCGCTAATTCGTTGGTTACGAATTTAGAAATCTTTGTAATTAACTGAATACAAACTTTTTATTGAATCATGAATTGATATATAGAATAGAGCTCCATTATTTACAATGCTATCTTGAAATAAAGTTTAATTATAAAATTAAAGAGGTATTTTTTTACCATGTAAAATATATTAAAAAAGTATTTCTTTTAGCTAATGCTCATCAAATTTTGGCCCGCATTCGTTACACATTTATCACACTTTCATTAATATAAGCCAATATTTCCCTTAGTTAGAAATAATATTTATTTGAGCCTTTTTTAGATGAAATAATTAATTTTCTTAACGGTCAACTGGACACTAGAAACAAGAAAACTGATTTTAAACAGTGATTGAAAAACTGATTAAAAACAGATCCAAGGTATCCAATAATTTTACAGTGCCTGTTCTGAACAAAATCAACTCTACATTTGTGATTCGGCTGTTTAAAGTAATCAATGGTTAATCTCCTCTTATCAGAATTTTTTTTATCATTTTCAATGGAAACTGATATTTCGATCTTATTTCAAATATTGATAACAAGATATTTTATTTTAAAACAGTACCTAACAATACTAATACTTTCATATATCCCCATTGGTACCGGCAGTCCCATAGTCCCCAGAGACAAATGGCTCCCTTCCGCCTTTCAAGAATGTCTATGTTCCCCCCTTTTCAGCGATTTACTTTGCAATTAACTATGCGTGGGGTGCAATAACTCCTACGAAAGATTCTCGTCCCATCAGTTAACACCTAGGAGAATGGCAAGGGGAAAGAATCTTGCAACTGATGAAGTTACTTAGCCCCCGTGATTATAAATCTCGCTGTAATAGCACTCTTTGGTAAAGGTGAGGGGGCACCAATTTCCTTTAGGAAAACTGCAGTGGATTGTACCCAAAATTGATTGCCAGGAGGAAGCAACGCCCGAAATTAGAATACGTTTCGAATGTTCTTTCTTGTGTCTTTTGTTTAAGCCATTGTTCTTAATTAATTTACTTAAGAATTATCTTCTATCTTTGCGTAGGAGAGAATTTTCAGACAATTCGATATAGTTCGAATAATAAATTGCTTCGTATATATACATGTTAGGTTTCATAAGCAAGAAATATAAATCATGTGATTGCTTAAAAAAATATTTTATTGTAAATTACGATACAATTACTAGTTGGGCTCAATTAAATTCTTTAAATATTGATTATTGGCTATAAAATTTTATTTTCTAATATAATTGATTTAAAACAAAATATTTTTAAATTGTAACGCAATATTTTTATAGCAATGGTGCTTTACTTATTCAAAATAGAATATATTTAAAATTTTAATATGATGTGTAATTATTCCTAGAACATTATTTCAATTATTTCGAGATCATTATTGCTCTTTCTATGGTATTTAATAATGAGCGAAACATCCAAATTTTGAATTAATTAATGCAAAAATAGATACAATTTTATTTAGAGCAAACTTTTTATGCATACTAAAGTCTAATATTATACTAATTACAATGGATTCAATTCGTGGAAATGAAACTTTCAGTACCCACAAAAATATAAGTTTGAAAATATGTTTTGGTCTCCCCAATGGGAAATTATAATTTAATTAGAGATTATGCCACTAATGACGTTCATTAGATTTAAAAGATGCATTCCAATCTTATAGGATTTCAGTATTTAATTTCCATTTTAAATGGAAATTAAATACTAAATATAATGTGTTAACTTCTAAATTAAAGAGTAAAAACCAAAATCTATCGTCAAAAGTTATTCGTTCAAGTCATTTTCTTTACTCAGTTAACATTATTTATTAGATAATATTATTTAGCACTAAATTAACGGCTTACGAATAATCGAAACAAATTGAATAATAATTGGAAACATGCACGTTTCTTGTTACTTTGGGAATAAATACCGTTTCACTGGAATACGTTCCAGGATTCAAAATGTTTCAATGTCAAAAGATATAATTACTTCAATATTAAATAGTCTATTCTCATATAAAAAAATCAAGTCTGATTAGAAGAGGATTCTTATGAGTTCCCTTCTACAATGGCTTCAAAAACTTGGCTACGGTATTAGAAAATTATTTTTCCCTTAACAACTTACCTTAATAGACCGACAACATAAAGTTCTTAGAAAGTAGAATAGCTTACTATCCTTTTATTTTAATACTCAATATGGCTCTTAAAGTACGGGACGACAAACATACGAAATTCCAAAAAAGTTTGAAAGATAGGTATATGATGTCAAAGTTTTCCAACAAACAATAATTAAATTTCACTTTTAATACTCAAGTGGATACTTAGCGTCATGAGACAGATGAAATGCAAATTGACTTAAAAACTTATAAACAGCTGAAGAAAAAATATAAAAGAATGAATTATGCTACAATACTTTAAAAAAATAGTTTTTAAAATTGGAAGGTTAGAACCTAAAAAAAGACGTCTTATAAGAGATAAATAAACAGAAAAAGGACTGACTGATAGTACAAATATAAATGACATTTAAGTCTCTGACATAGCTTTTTAACAAAAAAGGATTTAAAAAAAAGAATGGAATGGTAGTTAGTACGGACTTTGAAAAGGAAAGGGGGAACGAACACATAGACCGACAGACGAACGGAAATTTCCATGATGTCAATACCTACTTTAATTTTTAAAAAAATCAAATAAAAAATGGAAGTACACAAAAACATACCATTTTAAGTATTCAATGGCGAGTTTGAGAGTTCCGTGTTTCTTTTTAATAAATTTACAGTTGTTTCATTGTTGAATATAATATAAAATAGAACTCAGCTAATGAATGAAACAAAACTTTCATTTTATTTTATATAAGAAAATATAATGCGTAATAATAATTGGACTATAATTTGATCAAATGAAGGAATATCCGTTGCTGAAAATATATGAAACCTGTAGAACATCAGAACCGTTGGTTCAATTTTTTTTGAACCGAGTTTGCGTTTAAAATATACACTATTAAAATTATTTTGACAAAAATTTCCCCAATTATAAGTACAACTCACGTACAATTTCCCGTTTCTTTCAACACATACCCATATAGCGAAATATTCAATTAAATTTTGTTTTTGTATCCCCAGTGCCTCGATTAATCCTGTGATCCGCAGATTATTTTGCTTTGTTTTATCTGTGGTTTAAGAGGTCCATCGTTCATGGGAAGGGGATTATTTATTAAGTGGCCAAATCCATTGCAACACGCAAACTTGGTTTTCCTGGGGGAGCAATTTAAATACGTTCGATGGTTCTGGGAATTTTGTTGCAGGCATACCAATTAAAAAATCGTTTAATCCAGGCACACGTTTTTAACATACACAAAAGTCACATGTATTTTTCAGATGAACTATTAAGCATGCGTTAATAATTTTTAAAAGTATATGACATTAGTTAAACATCAAGCTATGTAATTATTATGGAAAATTGTTTTTTAATGGCAAAAATACTGAAAAAGTTTTCTTGATGTGCTAATCATATGCTAAAATTACAAAATTGGAATAAACAACCTGATTTTTAAGACAATGCTAATTAATTTGATTCTTTTAGCATTCTTCGAAAGGGTACTTTTAGGTGTAGAAAAATATATTAGTTTTGATGCATGTTGTTGATGAGTTGAAATAAAGCCGCATTAGAGCTTTATGAAAGCAATTGACAGTGGGTATCTTAATTTAATACCAGGGTGGCCGTAGATGCCCCTGCGCCATAAAACCTAAACATTTTAATACCATGGTTAAGAGACTAGGCAAACGCTTGAGCCAACACCAGTGTACACAAATTCAAAAAGCACGTATCAGTGTAGAGTATTTTTGTTGGATTTCGACTGCATTTTTAGCTTCCACACTATATTTATAATGTAAAAAGTGGAAGGTTTTGTAATAGGGCAGTCTGTCTGTCCGTCTGTCACCCACTTCCACTGAACGAACCGAAAGTCTTACAAACAAGTGGGATACGTCTTTTTGAAGCAAAAAATCAGTTAGGGCTACATTCCAAATTTCATTTAAAAATTTCAATTAGAAGTTTATTTAAAATTTAAATAACTAAAAATTCAATCTAAATTGAAATATCATGCAAATTCCATGCTTATTAAATATTTTCACTGCTGCCATAACAACAAACGAACAAGAAACTTTATTTAAAATAAAATTTTTAAAAAAATATTTATTTTGTTTAATATTTCAATTTGGATTGTTGTAATAGCCCAATAATGTTATTTTGAAGGCTCATTATATATGAATATGTGACGTTTGGCAAAATGTCGTGTTTTGTACATCGGCCCATGTGCAGTTGCCCAGCGGTAAGTGGTCGCACATGATTGGCAAATAGTCGCTTGCCAAGGACGAAACGCAGCCGCTGTGATGGACATCGCCAATCCCTTTATGACCATGGTCCATCGCAGCGGCTGCGTTTCGTCCTTGGCAAGCGACTGTTTACCAATCATGTGCGACCACTTACCGAAGCATTTTGGTCGTCGGCAAGAGATCGAAAATGGTAATCGGCAGCACATGGGCCGATGTACAAAACACGACATTTTGCCAATCGTCGGCGACAAGTTACCGCCCTTTTTGCTACCCCAATAGTCGGTTAACGATCGATTTAATCTCACAAATCGACCGGTTTTTGCAGACGTCGGAGTGAAAAGTTGGACTGAAAAGTTGGCGCGACGTCTTCCCGATCTCGTAAAAAAGCTTAAAAAAACTTGCTGACGAAATCGATGATTGGCCAACCATTCACCGATTAGGCTTGCTGTCTGGGATGCTGTGGTTGAGTTTGTCACATGATCGAGCTTTATGATTTTGAGACTTATGTGACCGAGTAGGGATCTAAAAAAGTAAAGCGAAGTGGGCATTCGGAAATTTCCCACAAATAAATACTACTCCAAAGTCAGATTCGTTGCTTGTATACACTCTAAAAAATGAATGCTCAAATACGACGAAATTTTCCTTAATTTTGACGATTCCGTTACTGGTAAATGTTTGGAGTTTTCGTTTTCTCAAACTGAGGAAATTTGAATCGTCATTTTTATGAGGATTTGAGTGTCGTCTAATCTAAAGAAATATTTCGTCATTTTTGAGCATGTGAGTACAACAGTGAGATTCAGTTTCCTCAAAATCAAGATACAGAATCGTCAAATCACGATCGTAAAAGTGAGGATTCGCGTTTATTCAAAAGTCACGTGATAGTTTGACGAACAATCTTCAAAATTAACGAAATGAGGCTCGAGGATTCATGAATCGTCAAAAATGAAAGTGTTATTTCTGAGAGAGTAAGAAGTGGATAATACTCAATATGCTGAGGTTGAGTTTGTCACATGATCATGCTTCATGATTTTGAGACTTATGTGCCCGAGTTAAGGATCTTAAAAAGTAAAGCGAAGTGACAAGTTGGCTCGACGTCTTCCCGATCTCGTTAAAAAGCTTCCAAACACTTGCCGACGAGATCGATGATTGGCCAACCATTCACCGATTAGGCTTGCTGCCTGGGATTCTGTGGTTGAGTTTGTAACACGATCGATCTTCATGATTTTGAGACTTATGTGACCGAGTAAAGATCTTAAGCAGTAAAGCGAAGTAGGCATTAGGGTGGGCCAAAAAAAACTTTTTATTTTTATTTCGAATCGCGGAAAAGTTGCCATTGGTAAATACATGAAAAATGCACCAATTTTTTATTTTTTTATTACTTTATCTTCCGTTCGCGCAACGCCATCAAAGTTGGAAAAAATTGTCAAAAAACGAAATTTTTTATATTTTTATGCACGATAGATGTTTTTAGTTGCGTTCCTATATCATGAATTACCTTCTAAAAGTACGTAAAATCAATTTATATGCACTTATCATACATTTGCGTCAGATCTGTCAATTCTGCAAAAACTAAGAATTTCCCTCATTTTGCGCTTCGTAAGATCTGACACAAATGTATGATAGGGGCATATAAATTTTGATTTTACGTACTTTTAGAAGTTAATTCATGAATAGGAACGCAACTAAAAACATATATCGAGCTTTAAAAAAATTATAAAAAATTTCGTTTTTTGACATTTTTTCCCAACTTTGATGGCGTTGCGCGAACGGAAGATAAAGTAATAAAAAAAAAATAATTAGTGAATTTTTCATGTCTTTACCAATGAAAACTTTTCCGCACTATAGCGATCCGAAATAAAATAAAAAGTTTTTTTCGGCCCACCCTAGTAGGCATTCGAAAATTTCCCACAAATAAATACACTGCTCACAACAATTAGGGGAGCGCATGATTAAAACTCTTTCAAACCCAATTTTTCCATTTGGAATCATGAGTTTGCGATTTTGTCTCACTAAGTTAAGCTAGCACTAATTTTCCGTTAGATGGAAGAATCATGTTTCTGAGGAATGTAAATAATGTTTGTTTTAATCAAATGAAAATATGAAAACATGTTAAAATAAAATTCACTCCCCCCCCCAAAAAAATAAAAAAACATTTATGAAATAAATTGACCCTAAATTCTTCACGCTTTCCTTCTCAGATGTTAAAAATTTGATTTTTACTCTTTTTTTGTAAAGAAAAATTCGAAAAAACTATTGTTATAATTTATTCTTAATTTTTGATTCCAATTTTCCCCCCTTAAATTTATGTTAAAAAAATTAATATGTTTTTGCCTGTTTTTTTACCAGTTCATTCTGGATTCATAATGAACCTATTTCACAAATTTTAGATTTTTAGGATGAAAAACAAAACGCCGAAACTGAAAGGGTTAACAAAAGTACGCAAAGTGCTCCCCTTGTTGTTTTGAGCAGTGTACTACTCCAAAGGCAGATTCGACTCCATGGCGTCGGCTGGATGTCGCAGTACTTTTTTTCGACGTTTGGCCGATGCTCGATGGCCGATTATTTGCTGCTAGGGATATTGAGTATTATCCACTTTTTATACAAGCAACGAATCTGCCTTTGTTGTAGTACTTATTTTGTGGGAAATTTCCGAATGTTTACTTCGCTTTACTTTTTAAGATACTTAACTCGGCCACATAAGTCTCAAAATCATGACGCATGATCATGTGACAAACTCAACCTCAGCATATTGAGTATTATCCACTTCTTATACAAGCAACGAATCTGCCCCTAATCAGTTATATTTTATTCACCCTTCATATCCGATGGCTACATTCAAAAATTTTATTTGTGTTTTTATACATTATTTTTATACCAGGATTTCACTAGTCCGAAAATATATTTATCAATTCAATGTTTTTCAATTCTTGTCAAGCCAATCAATGAACAATAAAGCCTACTTTAATAACATTTTTCCTGAGCAAATGTTCCTTTAAACAAAGTTGTATTTCACGTGTCCTACTTTAAGTCGATTTCCGATTTCTAAAGCTATTCCTTAGGGAACATTTCCAAAAGAACGATCGCTCTTGAATATGGATAGTGTTAAACCAGAAAGTACTAATCACAACGCAAATTTATTTTAAATAATCTTTTCCGGCAGAGTATATTATTAAAAGGTCACATAAGCCACAAATTAAAAACAGTTTAATTTAATTTATTATTTTTTACCGTAAAAAAGCTTTATAACTAGCAAGCCTGTATGTCCTCTTAATTACAGAACAAACTTATTTTTCTTTCTTCTAATCAGTAGTTATTTTCGCCTAGCAGAAGCTCGCTGTGATGTCAGTATTTCACAACACAGAGTATAGTATATATGGTGTCCACACAAAGAAATATGACTTAAAATTTAATCTTAATCTAGGTCTATAAGACTACAACCTATCTGTCAATTTTAAGCCGTAAGTTTAGCATAGTTTATAACTTCAAGGATGAATTATTAAAATCATTATAATGAATTTCTTTGTTAAAAAAAGTATAATGCCACAAATTTAGTACAGATGCTGCTACAAAGGTGCAACTTAATAAAATAAGAATTCTCACTTATCAAATATAGTTATTTATGCAACAAGGGCATACGATTTTTTTTAATAATGTTTTCTGAGTAGCGGAAATCAAACCAAGTCGAATAGTTTCCCCAAGTTTAAAAAAAATAATGTACGTACGACGTAATAGATAGATAGTTTTCTAAATAAAAAGGTAAACAAAATATCATTACATTGAATAAAAAATTTAGCATTGCCTAATAGTATCAAAAAGTTTAAAATGTTAAGTTTTATTTCTCTATGTTGTATTTTTTACTATCAAGTTTAAAATAGTAGGTGAAATATTTGATTTACCTACGAAAATTTTCAGACTAAACAAGTCTTTCAAATAGTAAGAAAGTATATATTAAAATGAAAAGTAATAAAAATAATAAAAAATGGTAGAAAAATAATAAAAAATGGTAGAAAAATAATAAAAACCGAAAAAAATTCAGAAATCCAAAGCAAAGTTAAAACAAATAAAGCCGTAACCTGTGTAATGAAGCAACTTTCTCATAATTATTTTTTTCCGTAATGACTGACATTTTTCAACTGAAGTTAATTGAAGAATATGTATAAAATTCGTAGTCGCCTTGGCCACACATTTATCAGAACTTGCTGAGAATGTGGCTGTTTAACATCGTTTGTGTTAGACCTTTCAGAATTCTACCGTTTGAACTTGTACGTTTGTGTTGTCCGAAATAAAGATGGGTCTTACCCTAAGAGCAGTTCTCCATACACAAAAAGTACACCTATTAAGATTTTAACGAAAATTGTTGCCTTTTCTGCTACTAGTAAAAAATACTAAAAAATTATGAGTAAAATTTTTCTTGGACAAATGCAAAATATATATTTAGGAAACAAATTAAAGTTATCTGATTTTCAATTTATATAATGAAATAATAAAGTGCCTTTTTTTCTTTTTTATATTTTCTTAGGAATGTAACTTCCTGTATTACCCAAGTTATTGGTTTACATCGAAATATTGCAGATTGCAAGTTTAAATAAATGTATTTTTTTCTCAAATGCATAACAAACTTTACTTAACATTTTCAAGAAGCACGTAAACTCAAAATCCTTCCTATTTTTGAACTAGTAAAAAATTATGTCTTACAGTTTTCATATAAACTATTCTGTACTGTTTGCTTTATCTAACTATCTTTCGAAATAAAGTCTTTTTTATGTCAAGTTGTTTGTTTTATGTTTTAGTTAAAGGAAAATATTTTAAACAAGATTGTAAAGAAGATAAGGCTAGGTTGTGAAAAACAGTAGTTCATGTAAATTATGCATTCACAAATTTTTTGACTTGAACTTTTTTTTACATATTATCATTTGTGTCTATAATATAATTTATGTAATTGTTTATGTGAGAAGAGTTTTGTTTTCAGCATTGTTTTTACATTTTGAAAGAAAAAAATGTGTCTTAAATTTACTTAAATCTACCCATATAGGAAAAGTCAGAAGAGTATAGTAGCATTTTTACTTAAATATGCCTTCTTATTAAAATAAAGTTTTTAACGAAAGCAATGTATTGTATTTTTTATTATTACTCCTTATTAATTTTAAGGTTCCTTATTAATTTTAAGCATTGCAAATATTTTCATAAAAATGTAATTCTGAATAATATTCAAAGAATTAAAAAATACATTTTGCTTCAAAAACTACTGATCTATTGTCTCTGAAGCCATTTATTTTTCGTATAAATACCTTACTATACCCCTTGAATGAAATTCATGTTCGAAATTTGTGGACTATTTTTCGGCAGTGTCGTAACAGGAGCCTCAAAATTGCTAGATTCAGTTGTATAGGATCTTATCCCGTTACCTCCATCGCAAATACCTGATATATCCCAACAAATTGCTCCTTTCTTGCGTATTCAATGGCCAGCTTTGTTCAAATTGATTTATTGCACTCAATGTGACACACGCTTTAAAATGTAAAGACTCCCAACAATGGACTGAATTAGGTCGACAAAAATGTAACTGATGTTTAGGTTAAATATCATTTTTCGAGGTGTCTGGGAGATAATATAAACCCGTTTCTTGAATTTAAGTTTTTCCCACAACAAACGTAATATTTTAAAATTTATGAAGTTTATAATTTTATTAAATTTTAAATTTAAAGTTTGAAGTTGTCATTTATAACCATATGCTACAAAAAAAAATTTAATGAAAAACTAATTAAATTTTTAGTTAAACATTTTATTTCATTCAGTAAAATCAGCGTTTTCCTTTCATATATTGTCAGTTTATCCTATAACAAATAATTTAGTTGACTTACATCTTTCTATAATTATAACACATTTTAAAAGTTTTAAGAATTTTTAAAACCTTTACAGTTAAAAAAAGATATAAAAAAACAACAGTTTTATCTTCTGTTTTCATCCTAAGGAAGGGAAAAAGCGTTTTGAGTGAGCAGAAAAGGGGTTCTGATTTAAGCGTAAGCATAAGTAAATGTACGAAAGAAAACATAATATCGCCAATACCTTTTTTATGCGATTACTTTTCAGTATTTATATCTCCAAAAAAATGTTCGTTTTAATCTTCTAAAGGATGCATACGACCAGTGAGCAAAATAAGCAAAATTTTAATCTTGTTTCACCTCAAGAGATTGAAATTTTATTTCAAAGCAATAACTGAAAAATATATATCCGAATTAGACGGTATAAAATACTTATCAAATTATTAAAATTAAGTACAATGATAAAATTCCTAATTTTATGTAAATAGGTATGCGTTTTTAAGGAAAACTGACAACACCTAAACTAATTAACTCTTTTGCATACCCCTTGTTGCTTCAATCGGATCTCATTTCTAATATGAAACAGTAGGCAAATCTCATAACCTCTTTTAAAAGAATCTTATGAAAATAAAGAATCAAACCAATTTACAATTCCTATTAGCAACTTCATTATAATTATTATTTAATTAATCAACTTCACGTCCAATTTAATACGGATAGTCTAAAGTTCCTCATCAGTCGGTAAGGCATTGTTTTTCACGAAGCGAAGGATACAAATTAACTCAAACGTGATTGCGTGCATGCCACAAAACTCGGAATACCCGTAATGATGGTGCAAATGCATTCTGAACTGCAGTCAAGTGTCACGTACAATTAAAGAGATAATTTTGCCCCGAATAGAAGGATGCATGGATGTCTGGACGTTAGGGCAAGGTGCTTTCACTCTGGGTTTAACCCTTAAGAATAGTTTAGTAACGCCATAAAACTTACTGTTTCCTGACAGGAATGTAATTTAAAGGTATCGCTACAAGTGATTTAATAATTTGTTTTTTATGTGTAATTTGTGTTAACATATATGAATATGTATACAGATGGTAACACTGAAACAAACTGCTACGCACTTATCTCTCTAGTTTAAATGTTAAAGCTATATTTCATTATTTTTCACAAATTAAGCGTTATTTGCCTGTGCCTTGATAAACGCAGATATTTCTTTTTTAAGATATTTTTTTTATCGCTTGAGCATTTTGAAATGATCCAGTAAGTACATTTTTTGATTTTTTCTGCTGTAACACTTAAAATGGAAATCAAGTAGAATTGTGATTGTTACCATTGTGTCAGGAAATTCTATTTAAATATAAGATACTAAGATTTGCAAATTGCGACAGTTTCTCTTCCAAACTGTACAGGCGTTATAACAATATGTGACAGAATATAATACATTTTGTATAAGTCAATTGCATAAATTAAAACTTATAAAGCATACCATTTTCAAGAAACTATGTAGAATGTAATTAAATAAAGATTTCTAAACTCAATAATGATATCTTATGTCGCAGATGTAACGTCTAAGTTGTGGATGACATTTCAAGAAAAAATTAGTTTTTTAGGCGACAATTAATTATATATTTTCCCAAGCTCATCGGAAACTTGAATATTAAAACAAATAAATTATTTTCTAATGAGAACTTATTTGGACGAGTGAATTTAAGGAGACAATATGATAACCGTCATAATAACGTATTTAAGAATCTCTTAATATTCGCGGAAACACGCAAATTCAATTAGTCTCCACTTCCCAACCAGCAATTTCCTTTAATTCCCAGCTCTCTATTTTCCAGTCCTCTGAAGTCGCCGGTGTTGACACAACTCTCCTTTCAGTCTTGTAACAAGTCAAGGGTGATTCTTTTGCGAACAAACAGCAGCAAAACCCTGGTTCCGAAATGACTTCGAGTTTCCGTCCTCGAATATATTTACAAGATCTTTAGCGCAGCCCCATCCATCTTCGGGTCTCAACTGCAGACGATCGGCCGCTTCTTTTTTTAGTTATTCGATTTTGGCTGTGTTTGATTAACAAAGCTGTAACCCACTTTGTAATCAAGGTTATGGTTAGTTTGAATTATCAACGCACTAGAGCTACCCGGGGTCTATTGGTGACTGGAGTCGTAATTTAGAGCCCCAGTCGAGTGAAGAGCCGACAACTGCCCCAATTTTATGAATATAATAGCTCAGCTCATCTGTCTTTTACCCACTTTCATACCCAAAACTACAAATGCTACGGACACATTATTTTTTAAAAAACAATTGTGATCATTTTGCCCGTGTTTTTTAATTACTTGGTGAGTTTGGCAAAATACAGGGTGGTTATAAAATAACGCTCGCTATTCGGAGTGGTCTGTAGCTTTAATGAATAATCCAAATGCAAAAAACTTTGAGACACTTAATAATCAAGAAGGGGGAAAAAGAATGAAATCATAAAAAACAAACTCGTCTCTTGACCAGGGCTCTAAATTACGAGGCATAATTGGATGAGTTGGCCGTGATTAGCCATAATTGGCTCTCCTTGTAATTAGAACCTTGGTCAAGAGATGAGTTTCTGTTTTATAATTCCATTTTTTTTCGTAAAAAAGAAACTCGTCTCTTGACCAGGGTTCTAAATTACGAGGCGTAATTAGCTGTTTTGGCAGTAATTGGCCATAATTGACGACGCCTTGTAATTTAGATTCTGGTCAAGAGACGAGTTTGTTTTTTATGATTTTTCTTTTTTATGATTATTTTTTTTAGGATTCTGTCTTTTTTATGATACCATTCTTTTTCCCCCTTCTTGATTAGTAAGTGTCTCAATTTTTGATGCATTTGGATTATTGATTCAAGCTACAGACCACTCCGAATAGCGAGCGTTATTTTATTACCACCCTGTATTTATCAAATTAAGACATAAAACCCTAATATGCAGCTCTAGTACGATGACCTTGAACAACCGTCATAGTTCAGTAATAGCTTCACTATGCATTTATTGCTTAAATACTCAACATGCATACCAATGGAACCATCAATGGAGAAATTATCAAATACACAAATAATAAAATCAAAGAATGGTGACTGGCCGGAATTACGTCACTTGAAACGTGACAATTATTTTTTCAAAATGTGAATTTAGTTTCTGAAAGTAATGGCAGCTGAATAAAATAAAAAATTCAATTTGAATTTTTTTCGTTAAAGTTAATTTTAACTTTTTCAGCCGATGTCGCAACTGGAAAGGGAAAAAAGCTATCGAATTTGAGAGAAAGTGGTGCACTTCTTTCAGAAAATTCGATTTTTCTTTTTAAAAAATAGTACGATTATGAAAAAACTAATCCTCAGGTGCACACGTTGATATTAAAAGAAATCTATGTTTAAAATTTAGAATTTCTGAGGGCAGTGTAAGTAGGTCTCTCACGATCCCCAAACATACAGACAGGCAGACACAGAGATTCTTTCTTTTATTATTATCGATTGTTGGTTACAACGCTACCAAAACAAACTAGTGGTTTTGTTTCTGCATATGAGCTGAGTAGGTATGTACTACAATGGACATGAAACCTTTGCTTTAGTGGGATTACTCGCGAAATAAATAACACCGTTTTGAAAGCATCTTTTATGCGAGTGAAATTAATGGTATTCTGAAACAGTGTAGAAATTGAAATGATATAATATTCGAGATACCTAAGATTTGTTTCCGTTGTTATAGTGTTTTGGAATAACAGCATGTTTATCACCAAAGGACTTAATTAATATTTTTGATTTCGGCTGAATGCCTCATGATATCTCATCCTTTCGCATCGTGTGAATTCCAAGTTTATAAGTTAAAGCGTGGAGGTTTGTTTTGGAAAGTTCTAGATGGGGATTTGTCAAGCTTTCATAGTAAAATTTAATAAGATTATTTTGTAAACAATCTCGTAACAAGTTTTCAGGCTCGTGTCAAATTTATTAGTGTGTCTATTAGCCTTTGTTGACGCGACATACGACTTTGTATTATAAAAGTTGTATTATAATTTATTTAAAAAGATTTAAGTTCAAATTAACCTTAAAAAAAACTTACATATTATCAGTCAAAATACAACGACCAAAATAATAAACAAATAACAATTTTAGTTTGTTTATTTTTCAAACCCAATAACTACGTAGTGCTGTAGAAATCTTTATGGTTTCGTTGAAAATTTTACTAATAAGTTTTTATGTTTTGTTGCTATTTTTATTTACAAAAAATATAAATCACAGCATTCTCGTAAAGGTACGAAATTTTCTTTAGGGTTTTTTTTAAGTTCCCTTAATTTAGACTATAATTCATCAAACCAACACTTCAATATCTGTATTTTCAGTCACAATCCGGAAGCACTGTTCTAAACTGTTCGGAATTGTTCTCACAATGTTTTTTCTTCTATACTAGCATCAGTAAACTCATAACGGATACTGAAACCATTTTATAAACAAAGTGGCAAAACATCTTCCAAAATCTTACGTAACCACTTACAATTGAGAGTCGAAGTGAAGAAGACACTAGCCCATTAACATGGCGAATGCCGTCGCGAGCTGTCATTTACAGTAGCACACGTAAGTGATTGGTCGACGAAATCCCGCCCACTTCATCCGCCATTTTCAATTAATTTTCCCTAGGTTTGTCCGAAGTTTCCATCGGTCTAATGAGCCAGTTTCTGCCTGTGGTTCACTTAAGTACCCATGAATATGAAACAGCTGTTTATATGGAAGTAGACTAGAAATTAGTTTAATGCTGTGTGGTACGAACTGCCGTTTGAGCACCGCATAAATCGGAATGCTGCGTGGATAAGGTGAGATAATTTGTTGTATGTATAGCGCACTCCGGTGTTATTAAGCTACAATAAAATACAGAGAATACAAATATCTTCAGCTATACTAACTACAATATAGGATACTTTATCAACAAAGTAGTCTCCCTCAAAATGAACAGAAGACACATAAACCTTACCACTGAAAACCTAGAAATACTATTCTAGTATAAAAACTCAAGGTATGCACATTTGTTATAAAGAAAACTAATTAACTGTTTTTGTGAATAAATATTTAGCATTTTCAACAGCTCAATCACAAGTTTAATTTTAATCTCATTTAATTTGAAACGCATATGTTGCTTGTCTCTTTTACAATTATTTTTCAAGCTCTTCAGTATTGAAATTTATAATTTAATTATTTAATTCATTAGTTAATACTTTACTCTTTATACTCAGTTTTAAACTTTACACTTCAGCCATTAACTGCATAATATAATTTTTTCACTTTAATATTAAATAATTTATTTTATCATATTTTTAATTTATGTTTTCAAATTATTGTCATTCATTTTCTTAATTTCGTTAATAACATTATAAAAACATAGTATCTTGATTCAAAAAATGCAATAACAGTTAATTCCGAAACTAGAGACATCGATTAATCGAAAATTGAGTAATGTTAGGGGAGCTGGCTATGGGAAATCGATGTCTCAAAAGAAGCGTGACGTCAAAAGTTCAAATATAAATCGCACGTAACTTTTTACTTTTCTTGACAGTATAACACCATTCACTTGAACGAATCTTCCCGCTTTCTAACCCATTTTTGATATTGCCTCTTAAAGCTCTTCGAATGCTACTTTAGAGAACTCTATTTTATTCAATAGTTCTTCAAAATAGTTGAAAGATTAGATACTGTTGTTTTTCGTGCATTTATTTTTCGAGAATATGTATTAAAAAAGCAAACTATTCTTATCGATAAATAAAGAATCTGGAGTATTTACTTGTCTTTTTGATTTCATTACATTTTCACATTTAATTTGCTCATTTACATCCCAAATTTTTGTTTAATCAAAATTTTGATCCATTATTTATTTTAAAAATTATACAACACTGTTTAGTTAAATTCACATTTATGTCCTTTATTGTTAAAAAACAGAAATGCACATCATTCTTGATTACAGGAAAATTTAAATTTTGATAACTGTTCAGACGAATCTTCATCAACACAAACGAACAAACAAACTTTTACTCAACTTTTATTGCACTCATTACCAACGCAACATATTCCTTAAAATTCTAGCCAAATATAACACATGACTCTGGAAGAATTGGTGATAAACCTACTATTTAGTTATAAAAGATTGTTTACCTTATAGCGAATATTATATGATAGCCATTTGGGCAATTGGTAAAAATCTGAAAAGCAAAAAAAAAAGCTTTTTTTTCGGCCTCTCCTTTTCTAACAAGCTGGTTTTTGTACTGGAATACAGGGTATTTAACTGTAAAAATAAAACAGGGTTGTTTTACAGTATACGAACGTTATGGTAATTATTAGAGCTGAAGTTTTCTTAAAAGAAACGCTGAACAATTAATATAATTTAAGTCACATGTTGGTATCATTCAAAAATATAACAATCCAAGACGGATCAAATTCATACAACATGTATAGAACGAAGAAAATATCTGTTTTACAGAAGTAGAGGCATAAATGAAGACGACGTGAAAATACATCCTTCATAGCACCCGGACATCTATTGGATAACCAAAAACTAGTCTTCGTCTTCAAGCAAGAGTTAGCATTCAGCATAAATTTAACATATGTGAGGAAAACATTAGTTCGGGTATAATTTGCATCAATGGAAATCTCTAAACAGGAATAGTCCCTTTTGGAAAATTTATCAAATTTAAGAGGGACGGTTTACGATGGATCTATGTTTAAGTTTCTCCCCTGTGCATTTACATCACTGAACGACAGCTTTCGTAGCAACATAGTGAAAAATTGCAAATAATCCGCTATCGGTAAAATATCAATCAACCCAACCACGTGTAATTATTTTAAATCAAGTTTCCCACCCAAGTAACTTTGCGACCCAAGCTCTTTAACAAATGCTTCTTTGGCCTCTGGGAATGATAATTATCCGGTACTTTCGGATCATATGGATTTTATTTGTCAACCCTTACGGATCAAAAACATTGTTTCCTTGAAGCTTGATGATTAAATCTAGAGGCTCGCTATTATGTATGGAATACCCTCTAAATATAAGCGGATTTTTAACCTGGATCTAATGAGCATCATGAAAGCGATCATACTGAAGATTTGTAAGCTTTTAACTAAGCTGCTTTTCTATTGGTAGATGACAGTTTAAGCAGATTTGCACCTAACATTGTTCTTTAAGAATGTTTAAGGGCAAAATATATTGCTTGAATTCTGAACTTTTATAATAAGTGTCTAGGGACACAGTAAGGAGATTTTCGTGAAAGCGGAAAGGTCCCAAACCCATGCCTGAGCATTGCCAAAGTAGACGGACGATCTATAAACGGTTAATGCAGCCTAAACGTCCGACAAATAGTACCCCGTGCAGTGGGAGAGTGCACGTTTAATATACTCCAAGGAACCAACGCTGCGTACTATGTAACGCCTTAAAATTGCGTTGGGTGCCTACTCAGGTGTCAACTTGTCACTTGACTACAGTTCTAAATTAAGACTCCCTTCACCAACATACCTGGTGTAGCTCTAGCACGACGATAATTCAACTCAGCCTCTTATTTTAGATAAATATTTCTTCGCAACTTCTATCCCTCTTTGTTCAGAATAACAAACGTATTTTTCCCAAATCAATAATTCATTGTCTATCTACAAAAACGTCCCTCTATATAATTCTAAGAGACATACTTTACAAGCTTTTTTCTGTTTTACTGTGGCTGCGACGTACATAAAATTCAAAATACAATCATTTAGGTAGTTTGATTGGCTAAACAAATTTGTTAACTGCTCTGATACACACAATATAATGTAACCCCTACTACTTTATTGCTTGGAAATTTGTCGTATTTCTTCTGTGTTGTTATGAATGCGTTACAAAAATAATTTTCTAAATAATTTGCTATATTACACTTCAATAAAATGGGCTTTTGTTCGTTATTTCCGCTTTTATAAGATACAAGATTGTTCATTTATTATAAGTAATGAAAGTTGTCGCATTTCTAAAATTGAAACGGATTTATCATTTAATTGAAAAACATACTTCATTTTGAATATTTTTTTCAGTTTTCAAATAATAAATACCCTTAATTTGAAGAATTTCACACACAAAAATTCACAATCCCTATTAATTCAGTAAATAACATTTTATCATACTTATTATTAAAAAGTATTTTTTATCGCCACCAACTTAGACTTTTTAAAAAAAATTCTTTTGTATTAGTATCACTACAATTTATAAACTTGCACACAATACATGCACTTAACGAAACAAAACATAATACATTACCCCACTCCACAAAGCACATCAACGTTGATTGCATTCTTACCCCTTTCCCCTAAGCCCTTTCATTCTCCTAAACTACACGGCAGACATATAACTTCTTGATTTTCCATCCGCGATATGGAAACGGTTATTAATCAGCCCATCTCCATAATAAAAGGACCTCGAATCTCCTGAAGTAGTTTACGTTTGGAATTACGCTACTTTACCTCTAAGCAGCCCATGGCTTTTACACTATTTATGATAGCAAAAAGGAGTGTGAAAGTGGTGTAATTCTTCTTTATGGTTTACATTATTCTACCTCGCAGAACCTTACACAATATCGCCCTCTTTTGTTATACCACAGGTAGTGTTGGAGACTTCGTGGTTGGATAAAGGGTAAAAGAGAGTGTGTTCTATTCATTCCTCTAAGAGTGTGTAAGGGGACCCTTAGCTCATCAACGCCCAATGATGATTTATTTACCCTATCGGGAATGACGAACTTTATAATAAACTGATGTCTGGCATTTTTGTTGTTAATTTTGGGATGAAAGTAAAATCTTTTAATCACTTAACATTTCCATTCATTTTCTCAATCTCCAGAAATGAAGTGAAGAGCGAACGGTCGGTTTTCAGTTGGATTTATTCTTTAGGATTACAATTACCGTGATACGTGGGATTAAAAATGTCTATAACTATTTAATTGAAAGCGGCACAAGATTAAAATACTTATATAAATATGGAAACATAAAGTTAATTTTACGTACACCGACTTACAAGTATACCAAGTGGTTAATATTATTTGAGTTAACAGGTATACTTTTAGATTATTTTTGAGTGTTTTATAATTATTATTTTAATATTAATTAAATTATTATCAAATATGTGGTGTTTTATTAAATCGTGTATTATTACGTTTATTCCCGCAGTTGTTTTGAAGACTTGTGTTCAAAAGATTCCTTTCTTTAACTTTGACCTTTAGCCGGTTAGTTTAAATTCGATAAAAATTCTACCTTTATGCCCAAGAACTTGTTTTATATCAAGTTTCTTGTTGAATTTGCGTGTGCCGAAGATAGAATTCATATTCCAAATGCATTACTTTTGTTATATAAATGTGCATATGCTAATATTTACTTCAATTGTATTTCCAAATATTGTTCGCTCAAAAAAATATTGAAACGATTTTGAACATAAAAATATTTTAGCATAGCAATTTTAATGACAAGCATATCAATATTAAGGTGTGAAAGATCATGTATGAGAATTTAAAAAAAAATTGAATTATTTTATTCAAAAACTTTTCACTTGATTTTTAAATTTTGGTATAAAATTAATTTTAATTTCCTTAAATTGCTGTAGTAATTTGTAATTACCTAATTTAACTATAGCTATTTGGGTAATGTGATGATATATATAAAAATATAATAAAAACTTTATTTTAAAAATTATAAATTTATAATATTACATAATAAAACGATTGTTTACATTGCTTAACATTTTGTATGCGTATGAAATTTAGTTATAGTTAATATAATTAATACAATTTTTAGAGATATTGAAAAATAATTTCAAATATTTTTGAACAGAATATATGAAAAATTCAATCAACAAAAGCCAATAGATCTATTAAGTTTAACACGCAAAATTTTATGTCTTGAAATTAAGATATTAAACTCGAAATTGCATGGAAAAGAATGATATAAAACTTTTTATAGAAAATAGAACGATGTGTCACGAAGAAAAACTTAACTTACGTCTACTTAATTACGTTTTTATACTAATTAAGTATTTTCCAGCTGTTGTTGCATTTTTTTTAGAATAGTCTCGAATATCAAGTTTTTAATAAAACACAGTGGTAAAAAATTTGAAAAGAGACATGTGTAATTAATAAAATTAAGAGAGTAAACAACTTTTTAAGGCTTTAAACGCTAAGTAAAGATACTTCTTTTTTTAGCTATTTAATATATTTTACATTGCTGATAATATGGAGGCAGTACACATTAAAAAAAATATTAATTTAATTATTATTTTTTCATTATGGCAAATGTTAACATTGGCCCTCAACTGTTGTGAGGACAAATATTATAATCCAAAATTCTAGTTAATAACTTAATAGCATTTTTTAAAAATCTAGCCACAATGAAATATTATCGATTTTACACTCTATAGCCCCTTTTAATAGCGATGCCCCCTGATCGCTACCGCTCGCCAATTCCCGGGAATTGCTACGCAATTCCTATTTGTTAGAAGCGCAGACAAACATGCAAGACTGAAGATACTGCCAATACAAGAATGCTCATCTATACAATCTGGCTAGTTTCCATGGAACTGCTCCTGGGCATCACTTAGCTCTAGCGCTAAGCAACGATCCCTACCAAAGCAACGGGACGCAACCTGAAACAGCCCCGGTACAAAACAAGCACACCGCCCCACTTACTTTCAGCGTTTCTGACGTTTCTATGAAGCCGCGTAAGCTACGTGGCTTTCTGGCGTCCGACAATTACAATTTTATAGAGAGAGAGAAATACTTTTATAAAAGCTTTACAAATAATATAACACTTATTATCAAAATTTGAACACATAACATTTTTTAAATGTTCATGCCAACTTTTTAAAAATAAAAATTCTGGAACAAAATAGATTTACAGTTTATTAAACTATTCACACTCAGTTTTTCCGAGTCCCACGCTCTTTTGATCAGCCACAACATCCGCCACTTTCAAAACCAAAAATATTCCATTTTGAATGTGCCTTCTTCGATTTCAAGTTTTGAAATATTGCCTTCTTTTTCATGAAAACGCGGACAGGTAGAAAGTGTTTCTGCCACACTGAAATCGAAATAAGAGAGGGAATAAAAATAATAACTTCTGCTTTTCTCAAAAATCAAAATCCAAACGATGGAGTAACTTTAGAGCCAAATATTCGTTGGCTAAAGCGGTTATTTCATCCTATTTTCGAAAAGTTTATGGAAAGGATTTGTTTAAATATATCTAGAAATAAGCAGAGAAAGAATGATGGATCATTTAGCAAACATCCAGTGTAGGGATCAATAAGTTTTTTGTTAAAATAAAACAAATTTATGATTATGTATTTGATTTTATACACAATTTAGAATTATAAACGGATATGATGTAAGACTTCTGTGATGTACGTGAATTTGTACAATCCATTGATATTTTTGAGTGTCTCGTTTTGAAGTAACATTTTTATATAACAATTTGAATTATCTTCGTATTGTCTAGCAAAAAAGAAAGTCAGTATATTGCCCCATTTCAAAAGAGATTCCTTGAAATTTTTTGTGTCAATTAAATTTTCAGTAATTCCAGGGTCTTTTTCTGAACCCTCACTATAAGTTTTTGTGTGTTATTCTAAATTTTTAAGAGCTGTGTAGTTCATGTTTATATAAAACTTTGTTGCTGAATTAAATATTGATAAAAATTAGGGAGTTCATTAAAAAAATGGCTAACATTTTAAAATATAACTTATGTGGGATTAACTCTGGTAAGCTCAATATTTAAAAAAAAACTAATGATAGGTAGGCTTATATCTATCTATTTTTTTAATCTATTTTATGTTTAAGTTTGAACTGCAAATAATTCTGTGAATATAAATTCCTATAGGAAATCTTTATCTTTTTTTATCATATTTTATTATTAATATTATTAATACTGTGTTTTCAATAATATTAATTCAAAAATTCTAGTCTTTGGAATATTTTCTGTCAGCTAGAGAAAAAAACATCTACATACAAATTCTTTAAATTTGGAATGTAAAAATATGCGATTTTCTTTACGTTGTGTTAGAAATGGATTTTCTTCTGGGACATTTTTTATCTTCGCCGTGTAGAAAAGAGTACAAATTTTAATTTTTGTTTCAAAATGTATACATTTTGGTTTTAAAATATATATTGGATAGAATCGATGTTAGAAGTTTGAAGGAGAGTACGGGCCGGGGCAGACGGAAAGAAAAAAACGGACATACACTGTGAAAAAAAAATATGTAACCATAACCAAAAAATTTTTTTGTAAAAAACTTTTCCTAGAAAATTTCTTGTAAATAGTTACTAAAATTAGTGCTGTAAAGACACACAAGATATTTTTGTTAACATTGCATGTTTATATCATGTAGATTTACAGGACCATTTTATGTGTACCACACGCTATTTCATGTATACCACATTTTCCGTGCAATTGCAAAGAAAAACAAAATGTCTGCTTTCCCGGCGTGGAATCAAACCGTGGTGTCCCGCGTGACAGACGGACTGACCACTACACTACCGAGGAATAGCAGACTGCCGAAACCAGGGGTCGAACCAGGAACCTTTAGATGTCCAATGTAACGCTCTTCCAACTGTGCTATTTCAGCACACAGATCGTCAGGAAATGAGAAGTGAAATTCATTTGAAACAATCAACTAAGTTATAAATTTAAAATGGCGATTGGTCTCGAATCACGATCGAGGTCAAACTTTAGAGGTGATGAGTGCGACATTTCATATAGAAGGACGTGATTGGTTGAAAAAAAGTGCAAATACTAGAAATTATTTTGTAACTGCAGAAATGAAGATTTCTGTTCAAAAACTTTTTTTGTAAAATTGGTTATTTCTGTAACATTACTAAAAAAAATTCTGTATGTTTACAGAATTTTTTTCTCAGTGTATTCAGCATGTCAATTCTTAAACAGTTTTTTTCATTCTTTTTTACAAAAAAAATGGAAAACAAATAATTATCTAAATTTTATTAATGATCTAACGAAACGTGTAAGGGATTTCATTGAATGCATTAAAAACTTTGCGTTAAATTGGATCTATAACCAAAAACATTTTCTGAAGTTTTATAACGATTAAATGGAGGATTAAAGAGATTCGAAGAAAAACTTTATTTTTAACAAAAACTCTTTTAAATTTACTGTTTGTTACTTATAGCTTATTTTTTTAGAATTTTTGTAGATTTTGCCCCATTTCTGAAATTTTTACTTCTATCTAAAGTTTTTTAGTTTTTTTATTTAAGAAATACTTTAGTGAAAAAAAAGCATTTTTATTTTATGAAAATGAAACGACTTTTCCTCTCAGACATAATCACGAATACTTAAACAGGCATTATTACCTAAGGTGTTTAAAAAAGCCAACTTTAAATTTATTTACACTGCCATAATGAAAAATATAATATTTTCATGACAGGAAAAAACCACAAACATAAAAAAAAATAGTGAAAACGATTCATTTAAATATAATTGCAAAATAGACAAATAATTTCAAATGAAAGCTTAGTAAATATATCAAATAAAATATCACTGTGAGAGAGGGACGATTATTAACTGGGTCTTTGAAATGAGTAATATATTAATTATTATGATCTTTTTTTGAGATGTGGGTATTACTTAAGATAATTTAATTTCGGGTAATGTGTTTAAGTGCATTAAAATCGTGTAATGGTTCTAATGATATGCAATCAGTGTTATAACTTAACATATAGAAAAAGTAACAGAAACAAAACTACGGTATAAGAGTGTATACTTTAGAAAAAAGAAAAATGGTTGCTGTTAAAGATTTATTGTAAAGAATACAAATAATTCAAGTATACTTAGAAATAAGGAGAATTAAGGAGTAAAAAGTACTAAACAGTACCAAAATATCATGTGGTGATCATGTAGTTTTAAGGTAAAATTGAATTCGTACTTTACACCAAGGTTTCCTATAAATAAAGCTCTACAAATTTAATAATAGTTTTGAGTATAAATATTCAGTGCAGGGTGCTTCCAGGTGAAAGTTAAATTAAAATAAAGCACTTATCTATATTCAGAATAGCTTATTTTGACAACAACCTTTCGTCATTTCATTACATAAAACTATACACGAGACAATATAGGTGAGTTTTTACACTTATAAGTAAATTGCTCTACAGTAACATACTAACTTTAATCCTAAGCCACACGAATCGACTTTTCTGAAAGACTATTTTAACAACACTTTCATCTGACTCCCCAATACCCCAGCATTACATTCATATAAAACAGCATTTTATCCAATCGCAAACAGCAATTCAATCCCTCATCCCATCTCGTACTCCCAAATAATCTATCTACCCCCCCCCCCCTTTTTCCCCCTTCCTATTCAGGACCCAAAAGAGAACGAAATAACAGAAAGAATAAACGTCAACCGAACGAGTCTGTTACTTGAGTAATAAATAAAGACAGAGAAAGTATTGACGAGGATAGGCCGTTTTTTTTTTGTTTAGTTCTCCAAGCCCCTTACCGCCCCACTGAGCGCGAAGGTTGTCCTAATCTTATTTTGGGGCGGCCCTGGAGAAAAGTGCGCCGGCTGAGTTGTTCCCCTGCTGCCACCGGCTCTTCAGGATTACTGTGCGTTTGTTGGTTTCATAAGTAAAACAAAGGAGATTTCTAAGGAGAAAAAAAAACCGAATCATCCAAATCCGTGTGGTAGAAAGATTCGGAGGGTCTTGTTAAGAACTAAATTTAGTAAGTTATTTGCGTAAAATGGAGAGTTTTGGTCCGCGAAGCATTTCTTGTTTAAAAGCACTTTGAGTAATGGTAACCTAAAGATTGTTAGATTTGAATGACAGGCGCCGAGTTAAAGTCGGTAGCAATAATAACTCCATTCACAGCAAATCCATTTTGTATTGGAAAGTCACGTTCAAGCAAACAGTTATAATTTACTAGAAATGCAAATATTTATGTAAAGAGGAACTTTCAGGCGGAAAAAAGCTAATTTCATTTCACACCAAACGAGGGAAACTGTGTTGACAGAAACTCAAAACATTTCAAACTTTATG
Organism: Hylyphantes graminicola; assembly: GCA_023701765.1. Classification (NCBI taxonomy): domain Eukaryota; kingdom Metazoa; phylum Arthropoda; class Arachnida; order Araneae; family Linyphiidae; genus Hylyphantes; species Hylyphantes graminicola. The sequence goes on from CM043111.1 coordinate 45,624,383, forward strand.
CAAACAAAACTATTTTCAAAGTTTCTGAAAAACACAACGTGACAAAATTTTAAATATATTATTTCTGCGAGCGTGCTTGCAAACAAGCAGATTTGAAAAAAAAAAAACACTGTTTATAAAGAGGGGAAACGCATGCAACAGTTTAAGGTGCATTTTTTAAAGATGCCACTTGTTGCTCACAAACAATGTGTTTAAGTATGAAAATAAATATATTTACAAACTTTCGAAATTTTATTGTAGTGTCCGTGGTTATTCCACGGAAAACGGTTTCCAGAGCCCCCTAACAGGTTGAACTTCTTTTTACACAAATAAAGATGAAGAAAAACATATAGGCAAACAACTGTTTATTGACAAGACAAACATCTATGCGCTTATCAAGTAGGATCCGAACCCGATAAGGTAAGCTAAGTTTTAATTTTCGTCGCACTAGAGCTACACGAGGGCTTTTGGCGACGGGTGTGGTATTTTTTAGAACCACACTCAAGTGATGAGCAGACACCTGAATAGGCACATAACGCAACCATTAAGGGCGACATCGTACGCAGCGTTAGGACTTTAGACCTTACTTAACTTGCACTCCCTCTACACTGTGTGTTATTAGTCGGACCGTTTATACCGTTTACAGGTCGCCCGATTTTTACCGTTTATAGGTCAGCAGTTTATTTGGCGTTGCCCGGAACCGAACCTGGGACCTTCCGCATGCAAAGCAAACGCCTTAACCGATTGGGCTCCCCAGCCCCGATTCGAGCCCGATACCTCAGGGTGGGATTCAGATGCACTATCCATTATGCCGACCAGGTGGCAAACTTTTGAAGTAAAAACACTTATGAAATGGTTATGATGATAGAATTAATGTATTTATAAAAATTTGCTTGAAAAGTATTAGATATTCTTTGCATTTATGAAAGAAATTATTAGAAAATTCATTACATAACATTTGTCTCTAATCTTTCATCTTTAGGAATGAAAGGTTGGAAATAAATGCTATTTTAACATCTTTAGAGATGTTAAAATTACTTAGAGGAAAATATTTTATATTCAAAATAAATTTTTTTGACTTTCCACCTGTAAAAGTAAGCAAAAAAAAATACTTTATATCTCATGAATACAATATATATTTAGCTACCCCAGAAAAATCAAGAAAATTGAAAAATTATGGTGAAGGAAGTATTACCACAATACATTAGGAACATTCATTTATACGCCTGATTTATAGAAGTAAGAACTTACCTTAACTTATTTTGCATAAAAAGCGAGAGATTTCATCAAATATATTATGCATCAAAAGAGAAAAATATCGGTGGTTAAGGTGAAGTGTGCTCGATGAAGGTTGGAATGGATGTATTTAAAATTAATGTATTGTAAAGAAAAACCGCTTAGTTAAATAGTAGAGAACTGATTGATCACCTTTAAAAACAAAACATGTACACTCATGTTGACACTTTTATAAAATTACCAGAAAAAAGGGGTATAAAGAGATTAAACCTACATTAAAATTTACACTAGCCTTTTTTAATCTGTGGACAATCTGAGGACTTCTATATTTCTCTTTCATGGAGAAGTAGAACATTTTTAGAACACTTTTCTTTTTTTAATTCAAGTTTTTAAATGGAAAAATAGGTAGGGTCATATGGGGGAATTATGGATCAAAAAATCACAACATCCTATTTTTTTCTAAAGTATGAAAGATAGAAAGATTTAATTTTGCATGGAGTAAGCTTAAATAATTTAGAATTTATTTAAATAATCACTTTACCTAAAACTTAATTATTATTAGTTTTATTTTAATTATTGAGTTATCGGGAATTACCCCGGGTTTGGGCAATTATGGATCACACATGGGGTAAATATGGATCACCCATTTTTTTATAGTAATGCGTGTCAAAAGTAAATTAATATTCCAAATTATATCATTTTTAGCACATAAAAAGATTGTTTTAGCACATAAAGGTAATGAAAGCGAAACTTGGCATATTTTTTTTATGCCAAGTTAGAATTCTCTATGCATCTTTCTTCATACATGTATAATAAACCATCAAAAGAACTCTATTTTGACAAAAAAAAATTTCAATGGACTTAATTACAGCAATCCAAACTGAATTATATGGCACAAATAAATATTCTTTCAAAAGTTTTTATTTTAAATATATTTTCTCGTAAGTTTAAAGCAATGGCAACAGTGAAAATATTGAATAAAAATAGAATTTTCATGCTATTTCAAAGTAGATTTAATTTTTTGTTATTTAAATTTTTAATAAGCTTCTAATTTGAATTTTTTAATGAAATTTGGAATGCAGCCTAATCTGATTTTATGCTTCAAAATGACATATACCACTTAGCTAAAAACGCATGAAAAATTAAAAAATATCACTGATCCAGAATTACCCCAGTGATCAAGAATTACCCCAGTAAACTGGGGGACAAATCGATATACCTTTAAAATCATTAAAAAAAAATATTATGATTTTTTTTTTATCGGACTGAAAAGCTTAGACATTTTCCTATTGAAAAATAGCACCAACAAAATAGTTAGTTAAAATATGTTTCTCCAGTATGGATCTTAAAAAAAATCATGTTTTTCAAAGACAATCTTTTTTAAAGTTGTTTTTATAGTAGTGTAAAAAGTATTTTTTTCTATTTTTTGCTGCAGAGTTACATTGTTTTTGAACTTGATAAAAGAAAATAGAATGTATAAGGATGACTTGGCATAATTTTTTTTCTTTCTAAAAACCATTTTTAATCCTTAAAACTTAGTGATCATTATTTACCCCGGAAAGAGAGTGATCCATAATTCCCCCATGTGACCCTATTGACATTCTGACTCTATACGACCTTCCGTACTTATTTTTTTTTAGAAATTGCAGTTTTTAAATCTAAATAAGTTTCAATTGCGGCAATGTGGATAAACTGCTCAATAGATTGTACCCTATATAAGAAAAAAACATTAATTAGAATATTTTTTTCTGAAACTCGATTATCAATATTCTTAAAACTATAAAACAATCATCATATCATAACACTCAGATTTTAAGCTTTCATTATATTTCAATTTTTTTCAGATTTGATAAATCGGTTGAGTAATTTTTACTCCTCCAGTCGGGAAAATGCACTTCTCCTCTTGGAGTGGATCCTTTGTGTGTTAAACCTCCGACAGGATCACTCCAAACGAATGATTTTAACTCAGTCTGATTTAATATTCACTCCTTTCCAGTGTCGAAAATGCACTTCTCCTACTGGAATGGATTTCACTCGTTTGTTTTAAGAGTGTACGCTATTTTTTTATTATAAAACAAAGTTCAAATAACAGAAATATACGTTTTTTAATACTCAAACATTTGTTCACAAGCTTAAACTCTAAATCTGAAATGATAACCACCCATGTCGACATTACTGTTAATCGAATCACACAAAGTCTTTTAGAATTTGTAAGTCATTATGTAAAGGGTAGATTATGTCTCAAGATATGATTATCTAAGTTAAGTACTTTTGTAGGATAGGGAGCGTTTTGGTCATCAATTTAAGTAACCTTTTGGACCAACGATGGGATATTAAGCTGTGTAGAGCTTGGTAGTACATTTGGCTCTAGTATTAAATTCTGGCGCAAAAGTGGAATTAAAGAGAAATTCCCTTATATTGTTATAAAAACACCTAATTCATCTGTATTAGTATAATGCGTTCTAAAAAGTATTTTTAAATCTTTTTTTACTAGAAATTTATTGCAGTAACAAAAAGTTCATTTTTTGGTAATATGTATTCTTATATTCACTTCAAATCAATGTATCGTATATGTTGTTTAATTTATTTCCTTTTAACAAATATATCGCAAATGGTGAAACTTAACCCCTTTTTAAAAATTAATCACCTTAACTCAAGAACGACTGATTTTAGGGATAAACTAATTGGTTCAAAATATGGCTCGACTTAATTAGTATGATAAAACAAAATTTAATTTAATACTCCTACGATTTGCACAAAAATGATTAATTCTCCTGGCCAAAATCCTGAGTTTATAAACGAATCGTTGCCAAAACTGTTTATTTATAAATGAAATGTAATAGTCATACAATTTGCGCACAAATGCTTAATTCTAACGCTTCCCATTAACAACAGTTAAATCTAGTGCCTTAAATCATTCACCTGACTGCACTATATTCATTATACAAATGTAATTATAAATCCAAAATAGTGAATAAAACAAAGATTAGTATAGATAATTACATTTTGTCAGCAATCATGAAGGTTTGTGAATCCGGAGAGGTTTATGTTCGGAACCGTGTTTAAGAATAAAATAATTTTAAATTTGATACCCACATAATTATTCTTACAGAATTCAGTAAAATGAATTATCCACCAAATATATAAGCATATTGTGCCGCTGACACATTGTAGGCATTGTGTTCCAATTCATAGATTTCAAGCTTTCACTGTCACTTAATGCTATTTTCTACTATCTAAGTGCCCTGAGGGAATTCAATATAGACTTAATCCCAGACAAGCGACGAATCTACCGAATTTACTTTTAACGTTAGACACATCACTTTTCCACACATGGCGTGATATTTAATAAAATGCTATAAGGTCAAATATAAAATGTAAATTTATACAATAACGGCAACTTAATATAATCGAACTTTAATTGTATATGTAAGGGGCAATGCAGATTTCATCTAGGTTTTATTTCGTGAAAACTTTCGAAATAATCAAAATAATTTTTATCTGGTTGAATAGATCGAAAGAAATGCATTTGCATGCATATTTCCCAAAAGACAAAATATAAATGCTAAAAGTTTGAGAGCTATTTTATAGGTTTGTTGAGATGAAAATGTGATAAAAGAGCATTATAAACTGAAATTCTCAAGCGATTGGAACAATATTTAACAATGGCTTTCTATTAATATGTTTACGTGCTTAAAAGGTTTTTAAAAATTAAAACTTTATTTAATACTAAAAAATATTTAATTTTTCCAAAATAATTTATTTAAATTTGTTTTTCTTCAGCTGATTTATTAAAGAGAAGTATCATTATACACTTTTCTTGAATGTTAATGTACTCATTAAGATGATACTAATAAATAGCTAGTCTTAAAAGATGATAAAAAATACAACCTTAGAAATAAAGCACTTCACCTGAAATAAGAATTATAAGAAAGGTATTTAAAGATTCGGCTTTCAAAATATAATGATTTTGTTGCACTGATGAGCTTCTTCATAGTGATAAAAAAGCGGATCATTACATCAAAAAATTAATTTATTGTATCACATGAATTCTAACCGTTATACATAATAACAACAATCCTAAAACTGATCACCATCATTATTTGGTAAAAGATATCCAAAAGGCTAATGATTTTTGTTTTAGATTAAGTTCAAATTATTCGTGAGTTACAATTTTTTAAATGAGAGTTCGGAAGCTTTCCCGAGTTCATAGCTATATGGAAACTTTCTAAAACCTAATTCCAATATATAGGGGAAGGTGGGTTCCCTTGGACCTATTTTGACTTTTCAATTTTTAATTTCTTAATTACTTGCAAAAAGTGAATAGAAATATTTTTACTTAATACTTTATGTTGTTATATACAACATCTATTTATTTTAACATGTTATTTAAATGATTTGAACTATTAAAAAAATTAATACAGAAAATTGTAATTAGGACCAAGGTACACCACCAGCGGTGTACCTTGGTCCAACCGGTAGTGTACCTTGGACCAATTATTAATAGGTAGAGAAACTCGATTTACAGTCCGAAAAACAATATTTATTAGCACATAAAATTCAAAAATACATTTTACAACCTACTCTTATTTCTAGCCAAGATTGTAGTAATTGGTTATGTTAGGTCAATTGGCTTAGTAAGGGGTTTTATTGCCTTAGTTTTTTTAGTGCTCTTTTGGCTTTTTCAGCTGCAATGCGATCTTTCTCAGGTGTATCAGTTAAAATGCAGCATAAAATTAAACTGTCATTTCATGCCATAGAAAAACATTTGGCTATCTTTCTGTCATAAATTTGAAAAAACAACTCAAATATTTCCCCCTATGTTTATACAACTAGGCCTAAACGTAAAAAGATGTTCTGCTTAGATATTTATTATAAAAAACATCTTTTTCGATGTGCAGGCAATAATTATTTTCCATATTACATCAATATGGTTAAAATTTTATAGGCCTACCATAAATCTAAATAATTAACTACAGAAAAATTATTTATCACACCATATAAAAATTTCTTACAAATTTCCATTCTACATAATTTTACAAATCAGGGTTGCATATTAATAGCTTAAAATACTTAATTTTTCAAAGGAAAAAATTTATTTGAATTTTAAAAAGGGTTTTCAACAATCTGAAGCACATAAGACCTATAGTAGTGTACCTTGGACCAGTCCAAGGTACACCACTTGTATTAGGTTCGAGGTACACCACTTGGATATTAAAAACAAAAGAGTTAATAACCATGCTAAGGTTAGACTTGACTTAATTTCAAGCACACAGTTTTATAGCTAAAACTTTGCTTTACATTGCATAACCATCATTTCTGAATAAACACTGCATGTTTGAGTATAAAAATACACCAAAGAATCTGACAAAAATTTACTTTTGAACTGTGAATTTAGTTTTTCGAAACTTCTGAAATAAATTGACCTTTTAAACAAACAGATAGAACTTCACTAAGACCCCTGGTAGCAGATACTTTATCTGTATGTGGTGTTGTTTCAATATCTAAGCAAATCGAGCTAGAATCAGCATAGGTTCGAGGTACACATATGTCCAAGGTACACCACTTACCCCTAATAAGCTTTATACAATTACAAAGGCTTTTTATATCGAAGCAAAACAATTTATCAACAATTTTTGTGTAAATTACTTTTCCATTGTATTTTATAAGTTACTATTTTTTATGTAATACCATTTTATGTAATACCAAGATTCTATTATAAAAAATATGATGCACAAAAAGGCAAGTAGATTGATATTTCCAATACATAAAATTCAGTTAAAGTTATAAAAGATAAAAACCTCAAGTTAGTATATAGTATGTTATATTAAAACAACTACGTTAAAAGAACAAAACACTAATTTGAAAAATGGGAACTAAACAATGTAAAAAAATACAACATTATTTCCGCATATTCACGGCGTTTTCAGAATTAGAGTCACGTGGTTGTGACCATTTGGAGAGTTTTTCACAACGACTTAAACTTATGAGGATGACAATATAATTGCATAAAAAAGGAAAAAAAGATGACTCACTATTTCGGAAAAAAGAAGTTGCTACTTTTGCTTATTGCAGATGTTTTATTAAAAAACGAAACATTCTTTATTTTATGTAAAAAAATAAAGTCTTCTATATAAAAAATTGCAATCTTTTTATAGTTATTTTGATTTGGAATTAATCATAGTCCAGTGAATAAAGGAGTTTTACCATACGAACGGTCCGGTATCGCTGATTTTTTATAGGTTGGGTGTGACCCCTAGGAAGTAATAAATATGAGTTTTCGTCATACTAGTTCTATTGCTTCTCCCGCTATCTTGAAAAAACGTTCGAAATTTCGCCCATTTTCCAGTTTTTGCCCTATAACTTTTCTCCTAAGCAATTTTAAATAGAACTTTTCGACACAAAGTTGTAGAAAACAAAATTCTCTTAAAAATCGGTATTAAAAGTGGTTTTTCAACGACAAATAGTTAAAAAGCTAAGAAGCAGCAAAAAGGGTGTAAAATCGAGTGTTTCGAAAAAATATTACGTTACAACGACTTTCTATCACCGTAACTCACATAATACATAAGACTTCATTTTAGAAATAAAATAGGATTTTACAAATCGTAGGAAATTTAATTTCCTTTAAAATACACGTATCAAAAATAAGTTTCTTATAGATTGCATGAAGAAAGGTTTTATTTACAGAAACACAAACAAAGGGCTATTTTCACTCGACGATACACTGCAAAAAATTTGGCGTGAATTTACTAACGATTGCTTAGTAACCTTACAGGTATCACACCATTTACTAGAAAATCACCTGTAACCAATCTCTGATAGTAGGCATAATAAAGAAACTGCTGTAGTAATACTAAGCAATACTAAGTAAATTGATATAACGCTTACAGTGCCACCTGGCTAACTTTTCGAAAGATGCGTAGTTTCCCTTGTAGCATTGTTTTGTTTGCTCGATCGGTCATCGGACTTAGCAAAAACTAGCCGGTGATCGCGTCCGTAAATAGAAAGTGCACGAGACTACATCGGCAATCGGTTTAACGAAATTCTATTGATAAAAGTCTGATTCGATGTCGGTCAAAGGTGAAAATTGAATCAAAGTACGTTTCATCGAAAAAATTATAACGAATCTATATCGCAACAGTAAGAAACCGAAAAACGTGGCCTTTTTTTATTTTAGTACATACATACAAATTGCTTTAAATTATTTCTAAAACTTCATATCCGAAAGCTTTATATCCGATCAAGATAATAACCTCATTATTTACGCGCAAACAATCTGCATGTCCGATGGCCGAGTGGACAAACATGCTACTTATCGTTGCAAGACGAGCGAGCGGAAATCGAGGTTGCGAGTTCTGTCCCTGGAAAAGTTGAGATAATACCTGACTAACAGATAAATTAGTGGCGGCGCCCTCTTGTGTAACATTTTTGAAACTGCTAGTTACTAACGTTTTCCTAGTAAAGATAATACATAAGTGGATGTATTGATTACTAGAATATATCCTGTAACGTTTACTGACGTTTTATAGTATGCTTGCAATTTAAATGATTGTATTGGATACTAACCTTTATCTAAACACAAGCTAAACACATATTTCTCATGTAACATTACTAAAAAAAATTATGGAAGCTGAGTTTCGTAGAGAATTCTTTGTAACCTTACAGATTTTTTTAGAGTGTTAATGTTTTATCTTTTAACCTATAGCTCATTCAAAGTGCATTTTTCAGTATTTTTGTGAATACAAAACTTGTAGAAGATAACTTTTTTTTTTCTATAAAATGGTTATTTTATGTGTTCCCTGCAATGAAATGCAACGGAGTTACATAGTGCCAAAAATTGCGTAAAATCTTGATTTTCGCCTTGATTTCGAAAGAGTTTTTACCACTTAAAACCCCAATAATAAAAAAAACATTGTTGTAAAAAACTCTTGGCGAAAATCAAGATTTAAAGCCATTTTTGGCACTGTGTAGCTCCATTACATTACATCGTATGGAATACAAAAAAGAGCCATTTTGTGAAAAAATTATCTTCTACAAGTTTTGTATTCACAAAAATAATGAAAATTACACTTTGAATGAGAAATAGGTTAAAAGATAAAACATTGTATCGTCGGGTGAAAATATAGCTTTTTTTGTGTGTGTTTCTGTTAATAAAACCTTTCTAAGTGCAATCTATAAGAAACTTGTTTTTGATACGTGTATTTTACGGGAAATTAAATTTCCTACGATTTGTAAAATCCTATTTTAGTGCTAAAATGAAGTCTTATGTGAGTTACGGGGATAAAAAGTCGTCGTAACACTCAATTTTTCACCCTTTTTGCTGCTTCTTAGCTCTTTGACTAATTGTCGTAGAAAAACACTTTTGATAACGATTTTGAAAAGAATTTTGTTTTCTACAACTTTGTGTCGATTCGATTTAAAAATGCTTAAGAGAAAAGTTATAGGGCAAAAACTGGAAAATGGGCGAAATTTCGAACGTTTTTTCAAGATGGCGGAAAAAGCAATAGAACGTGGGTGACGAAAACTCACATTTATTACTTTGTAGGGGTCACACTCAACACATAAAAAAATCATCGATACCGGACCATTTGTATGGTAAACCCCTTTTTTGAGTCTCTATTCACAGGACTATCAATGTTTTGGATCCCAGTTGACTAATTAGAGTAAATAGTAATATTTTTATCGTGAAAATTATAAATGATTTCTCCGGCCGCATTGAGTACTTTGCCAATGGTTTTGCAGATGATAAATGCAAATTAATTTAACAACCAACAAAAAATATTCATATTCGTCGTTTTCATTTTTTAAGCAAAATATATGAAGACGTCGAATATGAATATTTTTTGTTGCTTGTTAAATTAATTTGCATTTATCGGTAATCTATCTATCGTCTTTGCAGTTGACTAAAAAGTTGCTAGCTAAGAAAGCAACAGATAATTTTCTTTTTTGCATAAAAATCCGATTTATTTTAATTTTCAAAATAATGTTGATTTAAATGAAACTGGTGATAAATTCTGCTTCTACTGCGAAAAATTACGTCATTATTCTTTGAACTTTAAATAATTTAGCAATGATGAAACTATTAATTTTATCTGCGAAATATTAAAAATTATAATCTTGGCTATTCTAAGTTTAAATTAGAAAAGTTGAAGCCGATTTTCTTTCATAAGTGAATAAACAATGTGTGGAAACTGTTCTAAGTAACAGTCACTGCTACAAACGCCACTTTATTTACGACCCTGCTCATTTTACTCTTATTACCCTATCCTATTTTACTTCAATCGTGACTTTATCTAAGTTTGTCTAATTTAATTAAAAATAATCTTGCAAATCTTGAATTAAACAATAAGTAGCATGGAATACGTTAACTGTAATCGGAGGAGAAAAATCCATTAGATTATTCATCACTACACCACTTATTTTCAACATTTAAGTAAAAAAAAAGCATTTTCATATGAACTTGGCCTCTTTTGACATTTAGAAATTGATACTCTATAAGAAATTACAAAATTTTTCTGTGCGAAAATCTCACATCTTTTTTTCCTAAAGTAACAGAAAGTAGAATGCTATTTTTTCGCTTTTACAACCCTTTTGCATCCTTAATTGGGGACTTAAAAAACGTGGAAACAAGAGAAGTATTCATTTTTACAAGAATATGAAATTAAACACATAATAAATGCCACATAAACAATCAATATTATATCCCCTATCAATATTAAAATGGCTTTCGAGAAAGATTTTTGAAAATTCGTTCAACTTTAGTAGATGGTTTCAGTGGAAACCTTGAAAAACTATTTCATACTATGAAAAGAAATTGTTTCAGAATACATATATTCCACATTTCTTCTGTTTCAACATCCCATAAAAAACATTCTGTATTGAGTTTGGTTTTCTGTTCCAAAATATATCTATCGTCTTTATACCGACGAATGATGTTTTTCTGAATGATATTTTAGGTGATTCTTTGGGGATATGCTTTCAATATTATATTTTGTCTATTGGGAGATGGACTGTTTTTCATCAATCAGATATGAATGCAGAATCAGATCAAATCGCATGTTGTTGTCAAAAGTTTGGAATTGAGGAATACACAAATATTTATAAAATGCAAGTCTTTTTGGCAAAGAAACTACTGATAAATTTACAATATAGTTTGTGCATCCTTATATGCATGCTTAATTTGCATTTTTGATTTTGCCATGTTGTTATAATAGAATTATTTGCTGCTATTATTTTGTTATTTTAGCCATTATCAACCATATTGTTTTACCATCCAAATATACTTAAAACAAATAGTTATTTTTCCTAAAAAGAATCTTTCTGACGCACATAAAATAACAGATCCTTTACATTTTAATAACTAAAGCAGGTAAAAGTATTCACTGTAAATGTTAATAATTTATATAACATTATTTTTTAATACTTAAAATACGAAAACATACGTAAACATTTATGGGCGTAAGAAAAATATATGATTATTCTGTTGTAATTAATTATAAAATATGAGGAAATCAAAATGTTTAAAAATAACAATGTGGCTATTATTAAAAAAAATTACAACTTTGCAAATTTGTGTTTTTTTATTTTAATACTATAAAGTATTTTATTAATACACTACTAAGTATTTATGCTGTTTACAAATACTTTCGAAAGTTACTGTTTTTTTTATACAATATTTTCTTTACATATTAACACGCCTGCACAGTTTTCACATAAAATTGTCAAATGTATATTTTTAATAAATTCAAATGTTACTTAACGCTAGAAATTATGCTTAGTTCACTTATTAAAACCTATCCTTAAATGATCTAATTCCTACCGCACAAATTTATATGTCATTGAACAGGACACCTAAGTATTGAAATTTCCCTCACTATTATTCAACCCCTTCCGACTAAAGGATAAGAAGATTTTGAGTAAAAAACGAGTCAGTGAAAAATGACTTAGGATCGAGCTTCAAAAGAGCTTCTAAAATTGGCTCGCCATTTTGAACGCACAGGAGAGCTCAAAGAATGCGTTCTTTCGTCTCTAAAATCTCTTTCTTTAGAATTCTCTTTATTCCAATCTGTGGGACCTAATGCTGGACAGTTAAATAGAAAAAAAAAGAGGAATAAAGATTTATGGAACTTCTTCCCAAGAAGCTAATGTAACTTTACTATAGAATTACTTGATAACTCGTTGTTATCAGTTGCTTGGTCGAGAAATTCGACTTTAAAAGAAATGAAAGAAGAGTATTTAATCAGGAGAATGTTATAAAATTTAGTATAATGGTACACAAATGGATAGCTTAAAATTTTTAACTTTTATTTTTTGTTGTGATATGTTGTATATAATAATTTCTTTTTGTACGTTGACATATAAAAATTATTATAAATACTTTATAATATCACTGTTAAAAGATTACATTTTGAGAACATTTTATCTAAATGTATCTCATCATTGAATAATATAAATAAATTCAACTTTTTTTTGACATTTATTTTTGTTAGAATATTTCCATTAATAGTTCTCTACCGATTGATTAGCTTTCAACATCCCGTAATTTATAAAAATTGCAAATATATATTCGGTATTTTTATTCATATATGCTACATTACTGTACCGAAATTTGTTCATTTCACAGTAGTTTTAAAAGTAGTTGGGTTATTTAGATTTTATTGAGGAAAAATAAGCTAACAGTTTAATAAGGTATAAGATCTATTTGTAATTTATTTTAAATTTATGTTCATTAAGAAGTTAGTTATTTAAGGTGCATAACATTTCTGCCAGCTATATAACAAAAACATGTTTCAATGTATATTGCAATGTAATAATTTTCAATCGCGTGCAGTGAAACAAAAATCTAGAAAAAAATTGCACTAACTGAAATGTCTCCAAATATATAAGAGACCTCTTCTTATTGAAATGTTTTAAAACGGAAAATATTGTCCTTTGTTTAAAAGTTAAGAAACTGAATGCCCCTTACGCATGCGTGAATGAATCTCTCAAATCTCTGTCAACAAAACTGGAAAAATTGAAAAAGACATCATTACGGCTCTTCTTTTTCGTTGTTGTTGAGGCGTCTGCTTCGTCATGTAAACTTCTCAGGAGTGTGGAGGTCCAAATTCTACGTACTTATGGTCATCTTAAACTATACGGGTATGTATTGGAAATCAATATATTTTTTTTAAATACTCAAAATTGTTTCGAAATATTCCAGAAAGAAGTTTCCCAAATTCTCGTTAACTTTTCTGAAAATTGCACAAACAATAGATTCTCCACTATTACAAAAATATTTCGAATTATCGAATTTAAACTTTTGAATCTTTCTAACAATCACATTTTCATCTTTGTCAATTTTTGCATTTCCTACTTATATTTCACCTAATTACTTAAAATAAAAATTTTCAACAAATCATAAAGAAAACAAAACTATCAATTTATACAACTTACAATTAGAATAAGTTTAAAAAAACTTAAACAACTATCTAACAACCAATTAATCGTAATGAATTCGAAAAAGGTTCCTTTTGCGCATAATCAACCAAAAGTGCCATAATACATCCCTTTTATAACACTGCAAATTCCTAAACCCCATTAAATCCTAGCCCAACTTACATAAAACTTTCCACATATCTCCCGCCGTCATTCTTTAGCTACATAATGATATTACTTATCCGCGGTGCCTCGCATTCACACTTGTTTGCAGTAATGCTCCCTGGAGTTGCGATTTAAGGGGGAATGGGCGTGCAGGACCGGGGTTCTCCAAACTCAAGTGCCTCAATGTTAATCCAATGGGAAAAAATTATTTTCTTTGCCACATTTCTCCGGCTGTATTGAATATTTTTGCAAGCGGATTTTTTATGTGATAAATGTAGCTGACTTACAGGTCTCTATCTTCCCACTTTTTGAAATTAGTAAGAATATTTTTTTTAATATTCAATAAATTATTTTACACAAAATATTCGAAGCAATTTCAAAAAGTGGGAAGATAGAGACCTGTAAGTCAGCTACATTTATCACATAAAAAAATCCGCTTGTAAAAATATTCAATACAGCCTTAGAAATGTGGCAAAGAAAATAATTTTTTCCCATTGGATTAACATTGAGGCACTTGAGTTTGGAGACCCCCGGTCCTGCACGCCCATTCCCCCTTAACCCATCCACCAGAAGATAGAAAAAGAGCGTATATGGGACAGAGAGTAATGATATCTCGTTCTCGCCAGAGACAATTTATCAATTCCTGTCTTAAGGTTTCCACACCAGCGGACACGGTGGGAAAAGAGAAACCCGTATTAATGGGACATCCCGAGGTGTCATTGGTCAGTTTGAACCAGTGACCAACTGGCGCCTGAAGGCCACTGAAGCCATTTAACAATAAAGGCTGCTTTTTGTAGCTGTAGGATTTCTCTTTGGGGATGGATGTGTTGAATGTTACATATTAGCTGTAACAGATATATAGTCTTAGGAAGTATTTTTTTGCGTAGTAGTGGGAGTAGTTCTTTTGGGATATCGTCGCTACTTCGTCAAATAAAAAATATATAAGTGTAGTAACCTCCGCTTAAAACATATAATGCCATTAGCTATATTTTCTAAAAATCTGGAAAAAATTTCATTTCATCAAGGTTTCATACCTATTTAACATACTTATTCATACGTTATTACTTTTGTTGCATTCTAATAATTGAAATATTTATTAACAAATGCCTTCGTAATATTCTTAAAATCAAAAGGTTCCGCATAGAGTAACAAATGCTGAAATCATAAAAACATGTAATCAAAAACCAATATAATAAATATGAAACTAGAAAACGACAATGGCGGTGAATCGGGCATGTGCTACGCAATCCCGAAAAATTCAATGTAAAGGAAGCTTTGGAATGGAATCCGCAAGCCAAAAGAAAAAGAGGGAAGCCAAAAAACAACGTAGCGTAAATCTATCATCAATAAAGTAAACGAACTTAACAAGTCATGGGGAGAGATTGAGACCATTGCTGCTAACAGGGTGATGTGGTGGACCATGACGGAGGCCCTATGCTCCATGTTGGAGTGAAAGAGGTATGAGTAAGTAATAATTGAAATAAGTTAAAAAGTAATATTTCATTATAGTGGATATTTCTGTTTGATATTTTTTTAAATAGGAAACTAATTTTTTTAAACTTTTTATCCATCTATTCATACATAACACTCTTTTTCAACTTACGTTTTATTTATCATATATTTTAAATGTTTTTTTCGTTCAAAGTGTGGTCTTGCAAACCAAAATAACCAAACTAAAACTTTCTATTTTTTTTGTCCATGTATGTGTCCTTACCCCAACTTTCGGCTTCTTTTCTTACTCTCTGATTCATATTCTTTTTGTGTAATGTGTGTCATCTTAGACCTTACGTTCTAGATTTAGAATTATGAAATTTGATTATTATCTTCGAGTTGTGCCAAGGTGTCATTAGTCAGTGTGAACCAGGGACCAAACAGTGACTTTTCCGTTTTACTAATTAGCGCCTGAAGACTGCCGCCCCCTACTAAGAATGGTCAGTAGAGATCAATAGAAAATTTGTATGTGGAAATGGCCTACTGGTACCAATAGAAATCTCTATTGATATCTATGCAAATTTCTACTGATCTCTATTGATATCCATGCAAATCTCTACTGATCTAGGTATACGTGCAAACCTATTGATGGCAATTGAGATCAGTAGCTTACTGATATTTTTTTAACTGGTGTCGGTAGAGCTCTATTGATATCAATAAGAAATATTATCAGTAGGTTACTGATACCAATAGCTTCTACTGATAACTGATATACTGATATACTGATAACAATAGGGACATCGATAGAAATAAGTACACATCAATAAAGACGTACTTATGTCAATAGATTTTTGTACTGATCTCTATGGATCATTTTTAGTAGGGCCCTCTTTTTGTAGCTGCACGATTTCTCTTTAGAAATGGATGTGTTGAATGTTAAATATTAGCTTTAGCAGACATACAGTCTTTTAAGTAATTTCTTTCATAATCGTGGACGTAGTTATTTTGGGACATTGTCACTACTTTTTCGAATGACCCATTCTTTTTTTGTTTTACTTTTTAGGAGAGAAAATAACCCGTCAATTGAAGAATTTTTCAAGTAATTTTCATTTAAAATATGAAAATAAAATGTGAAAAAGTAAGCAACATCTGAGAAAAATTCTGTGGAACTCCCCGAGGTTCAACCAATGACAAGAACTTACAATCGCTGCTGTAATTCCAACTGCCAAACTCGAAGGCTGACATAAGGAGTGGAAAGGCAATGAAAAGTAAAGATTTTCTAGATCTTTTTTTTTCAAAAAATGGTCTTGAAAGAGTTTACAAAATTTAGTTTTTTCCCTAAAAAGTCGATTAATATGTGGTACACAAGCATTCTTTTGTGCATGAAAAGAGTTTAATTTAAGTTATTAGCTTTACATGCTCGTTTAAATTTAAGAATCCCAAATATGATGATACTGTTGCAATTATTATGTTCGATGTATAACGCAAAAATAAGATTATAAACCTTAAATATAAACTTTTAAATTTTATAAACCTTTTTAACATATCCTACTTTTGAAAGTATTTTTTTAAATACTTTAAAAGTTTCACTTCTAATTGATTGATAATTTATATGTTCTTATTTTTTATTGTTTTTCACTATAAATATCAATATTTTTAATAGTACATAGTTTTGTATGCAATTGATTAAGTGACAAAATTTATTTAAATTTAATGATGTGTTTATTGCTTCTTTCATTTTTTAATTATTTTTGAGATTTTATTTCTTTTAACCAAATCTTTAATACAATTAACTTGAATGTAATTATAAAAACTATTTAATTGTGTTTACAGATGTTGACCTTACATTTTGTAGTCAAAACTCATTTTGTCAACTAGACATTAAATATTAAGAAAATTAAAAAATATATATATGAGATTGTGGTTTTCAATAAAATAAAGAATACCTGTCATAAATTAGTGTATAGTTATGATTAGGTTTTGTGTGGGTTGTAAAAGACATTTTTTACGTAATATTTTCAGGTAACTATAGTTTTTAAAAAATATGACTTTTTTAATATATTTTGTTTTCAATAACGTATATTTAAAAATTCTGAAAAGTAAGCAAAGCATTTATTAACCAAGATTCCAAAAATAAACCTTTTACGAATCAGGTAATTTCCCTCATTTACTAAACTCAATATTAGAACACGGGATAACTTGATGTCTGATGTCACTGACATGAACAGTGTGAAATCAGGGGGATGTTGGCGTCCAATTAAACGTAAGGTTTACCTTACTCATTATAGCAATGGGTTGACGTTGATTTGTTAACGGCACGTTTGTATGTTTACCAATGTTTCGATATCATCGATTTGGTAATGCGTAAAGCTCATTGTAATTGGTATATGCTTAACAATTACATAAATAATTAAGCGCATTAGTTACTGTTGATTTCGCACTAGTTTATCTAATAGTATTTAACTAAACAAAGGTTTAGTTTTAAGTTCTCACATCGGATGGTTTTTTTTTATATTCGCATATGAAATTCATTTTGTTTTCTTTTAAAAATATATTTAGAGAGTACTCATTTGTAATTGTTTGAGTTTCATACCAAAAATGTTGTTTCGGCAACTTTTACGCAAAAATTTTAAAGAAATGTTTTCAAGCAAACATTTCAGAAATATGGATCCCTTTTTATCTCATTTTGTCTAAATTTAAATTGAGAGAAAGTGCTGATTTGATTTTGTTAAAATAAAGGAAATGGATATTCTAAAAAAATACAAAATTATAAATAAATATTTATTATGATAAAAACTATCTATATAATTAACAATACTTTTACATCAATTTTATGCTTGACATTAAGCGACCTAGTCTTGGAAGGACAATAAGTACTGTCGAAGTAACCAGATATCATATAAATTAGTTTTATTATAAGATAAAAAAGTTTATTATAAATTTTTAATTTAAAAAATCAAATACGATCCTAGCAAAGGACTTATTATTAAATTGAGTTTCACAGTTTAAAACTTTAATTAAAAAAAATCTCCAGCAAATATTCAAAATATTTTGATTTAATTATGCAAAATAAATTACATCTCAAAACAAAGTGTACTTGTTATAAAATAAAAATTAAAAACAAGCAGTTAATTTTAAGTAACACTACTTTTTAAACTCTCCAACGGTGGCCCCTACTAATACTAATTGAAAACTTCAATTACTTATGAAAACATGGCACTCATTGTTTCTTTTGCTACTAATCTAAGTACCAATTTTGCCTAGTCAGTAGTTACCTCACGTATAATCCAGTTTTTTTTTTATTATCCTTCTTCAATTTGTAATAGATTGGTTCTGCATTGAGGAAAAGAAAATATTTTTTTAAGTTCGTAGATGTTTCTTAAGTTCGCGAAAAAAAAAAAGAAGAAAATGTAAAGTAAATGTTTTTTTTTTTTTAAATTTCTACTTTTTTAGTTAAATTGGTCTTTTACGGGTAAAAATTTATTTTAATTATTTTAATTATGTTTTAGGTGGTATAAATAAATTTATGTGCAGCGGTAATTCTGTTAAAAATATAAAATTATAATTGGCTTTATTTTCTAAAAATAATGATAGTTTAACAGAATTACATCGATGCACACATTTTACATACTTTCCTTTTGTTTTCTTCTAATAGTTGGGTGTTGTAAAAATGGATAGTTCCATACATACATTTAAAATACTTTTTCGTTTAAATTGTTGTTTTGCAAACATTTTTTTTTACTTCAAATTTAAAATTAGGAAAAATACATTCAATATATTAAGCATTACTCAGAATTTATAATTTAAAAACTGTCTCTTCAAACCACTTCAATTCTGCATAGAAAATAATTTGATTTTAACAAAGTACCTTCTTAAAATATCCAGCTTTCCAACTTCATATGCTTTGGAAGCCACGTCCGCCATAAGCTTTATACATTTTGATTGAACACGTTTTCCAGAAAACTGATGCATTTATCAGTTTTACGTCATTTCGGTAGACTAACCATATCATTAGCGATATGACGGATCGATGTATAATAGAACAATTTCCTGACAAGTCGAAAACTCAGATGAGAAAGTGATAAATTATGTAACTCATTTTGACGATAAGTTATTACAATTATTCAAAATGTGTATGTATTTCTTTTGTATGCAGTATCGAAAAAAAAACTGATGCCTATTCGATTCTTATTGACTTTTCAAAGTGTTTATATAACACCATCAATGAAGTAAAAAAATCATTGAAAGGTAAAAAAATATGTTGCCTGTTCACTATTATGAAATTAGATTAAAATAATTATTAATAAGACGATATGAAATAAACTATTAATAAAATTATGAAATAAAGCATACTTTAGCATATTTATTTATTTGCAAATATAATAATTTACAAAACCTATAATTTTTAGATGACCCATAGTTTTGCATCAATCTAACGTTTAAGGTTTGAAGAAAAATTGAATTCTAGTGCTCTGAACTAAAATTCCACTTAAAGTTTTTTCCAAGAGATTTTTATATTTTCTGCCATAAATATTTCTTAAAGCATACTTAAGATCCTTAAAATATGATTCCCGGCAATAGCTCTGTAAAACTCAAATCGTTGACATCATTTGCAAACAAGTTGATTAAATCAAGAAAAAAAAGGAAACAAAAATGTCCTTTTAAAATACGCTGGACTCCGAGTGGGTATTCGTGTGCAGTATTGGTTTTTGTGCTGACCGCCACAATACTCCTCTTCCAGTGAGTCGGATAAGGAACGATTAATGTTGGGTGGTAATGCTGCCTCATGTGAGTCTCAAGACCTTGCTGCTTAATGTGAGTCTCAGGAATTTGCTGCTTGATGTGAGTCTCAGGAATTTGCTACTTGAAGTTTCACCCCTTAGATATTTTAGGACTTTGCTGTCTGCTTTGAGTCGCAGGACTTTGATTTGGTTGCGACAAGGATGGGTTCATCATGGGGACTATGAGTGCCCATGTCCCCATATCATCATGTGCACCACTAGTTCCCATGATAAACCCAGCATTGTTCCCCAGTTACCAGCCTTCTCCTTTTCCTTCCCCTCTCCAGTACTATTCGCCTTCCACCTCTAACTCTCTTCAGATGTCATCCCAAATGAAATGCAAGTTGTCTGATGACGAGGAGTCCCAAAGCGAGCATCCAAGAAACAAACGGCTGAGAACGACCATTTTGCAAGAGCACCTTTACTACCTGTAAAATCAGTATCAGATCGAGTCAAACCCGAGCCGGAAGATGCTGGAGAATATCGCCAGGTAAGTGGGACTGAAGAGTGCAAGTGGGACTTTTCCTGGTTATGACCCTATTTTAGATTGATTTGAAAAGGACTAAAATTCACAATTGATTGACAAAGCTTATTTTTAAATAAATAATTTGTTTTATTAAATAGTCATTACATGTATAAACTTATATTAAAATTTTTTCAAGACACGAATCAATACTATCTGTGTACATCAATTTTTGTTACACAACAATTGATATGGGGTTCAAAATATCATATTTTGTTGATATGGGGTTATAAGGGTTCAAAAGTAAGGATTGCTAAATATTGTAACGAACAGTTAATCATTTAAACATACAAAATAGTTTTTGAGAAATACATTAATGTGTTACGTGATCACGAGTGTTACGTGATCACGAAGTTCTTTTAAACGTAAACAAATGTTTTTACACTTGAAAAATATGTTGAAGTATTTTCATGTATAGTTAACACAAACTTTATTTTAACTTACAGCATAACACATTTTATACAATTCAGTTTGTAATCTACAAAACGGTTAAATTTATGATGCAATACTCTTTTTAATAATATGCCTTTGTTTTGAATATGTATATTTAAAAGAGCACTTTTTACAAATATTTTTACTTATAAAGTTATGCTGTATGATGACAATACTTTTTTAAATATTATGTCCAGCATTTTTAATATGCATCTTTAAAAAAAGGACATAGTACTTATTTTAAATTATTTTTACGAAATGAGCATTTTTTTATCGTTTCATGGTGTTATTTTTTTTCAATCGTTATGTAAAAATTTTAATTATTTATGGGCGCAATTATTTCAAACGAAAGATAAATGTACTTGAAATAACAAGAATTAAAGTCACATTTACTTTCACTTAGTCATATGAAATTCACTTTAATTTAGATTAGTTTTAAAGGTTATAGGTTCACGTGGGCGTTCATTTTAAATAATTAGTTTGGGCAATCACAAATGTAAAAATGTTATTGAATCAACAAGTGGTCTTAGTGGAGACGCGTGGGATAGAAATATTTGCTACTTCAAAGGACTTCGCCTCGGGTAAGCCTGCATTAGAATTTAGATAAAAGCGAAAGTGTCGAGATGTAAAGGACTGGTTTAATTCAGAACTGTTATGTTAGGTCTGCTTGCTTACGAACTCATAGGCAAGTCTTAAACTACTGCTATTTGATACATTTACGCCTTGAAATATCTAAATATTAATGTCTATACATTAATTTCGGAAATATAGTGTATTTGGAGGAAATATAAGATAAACTTAAGAAACCCGTCAACTAATACTTTCCCATTTTTCTTAAATATTTTTTATTTTACTTGCACCCGAGAACCTTATGACAATTTCTATAGTTACATAATTTCAATTATTAGTTTCCCTTTGGAACCGGTTCCAATTCTAGAAATCAAAATTTCGGATAATCAGATGTTGCTCAAAAAGTATATTGATTAATTAATCCACTTTGTTACGATAGCATGTCAAACACAGAAGAAAAAGCTATTTTTTAGAAAATAATATTTAAATTAATTTAAAGGGGTTACACTTAACACTTTTGCAACCGGATTTCGGATAGTCCAAATTTGGATTCCATATTTCTTCCATATTTGAACAATGTCTAATTTTATAAAACAATGACGATTCCTTTAACCAAAGTTGGAATGGTCAAATAAGTCTTAAATACAGACTATAACAGATGTTTACTTTTTTTTTAAAAAAAGTATTATTTTCGACTAGAAAAAATTTCTACCCATAATATACTTCTACTCTTATTTAGATAAAAGCTGCTTAAATAAACTGAAAAAGTTAAGAATAGACTTTCCAAACCTTAATTTAGTAACGAAAACTATCTGTCTCTTTATCACTCACGCCGCTGTTGGTATTCTTCTCCTGCTCGATCCCGTGATCAAAATCGCTGACTCGTACGCCATCTCCCGAATAACGAGATACCAACCACGGGCCCGTGCTCCAAGTGGCCTGAGTTCTACAAACGCCCCTTTTTCTTTCTTGGGTGTATCGTAGAAATAAGCCTGAAATCCCTCCGGCCGCTTTTGTTCATAAGGTTTTCCGTTTCGTCAGAAAACAGTTTCGATCTTCAGTTATCTGTCGATGAAACGCGAATCCCACTTTGAGACGTAATGGGATTTTATGAAAGATCGTTTTATCTAGTTTGTTGCAGAATAAGTCTGTGCATGACCGAAGTAAGTTAAGTCTGTTGATTTGTATTGGCGTCAACTACATAAGTTTCGTTTAGAGCCATCTCCTAAGTTCTTCTCGACACTTGAGTTAAAGTTAAACTATTACTCTGCTTGTTTATTTTGCTTTAAAGTTGTAAAATGTTTAAATGTTTTATGATTTTTTTTATTTTTATGTTGCATTGGTATTTTAATTTATATGAAAGATATTGCTATATAAATATTCATCCGATAGTGTTATAAAATACAAGTACTTTAAAATGAGACAATCCTTGACCTTGTATTAAAAAACGTTTGACTCATAGAAAAAGTGATGCAATGCTAATGTTTGAGTATAGTCTGCCGTGGGCAGGTAAACTGCAGTAACTTCCAAAATGACTTGGACCATTGTTACAAGCACTCAATTAGTCTAACAATTAAGAAAACATACTGGAATTTTTGTTTATTTCAGATCAAAACTGGTATAACCCATTTTTGCGATTACTGCAGTTTACCTGCCCACGGCAGTAGTAAACTGAACACCCCCAAATAGCCTGTAGCTTTTTTAATTTGTTTGTGTTGCAAAGTCATGCCTAAACATAAGTTACTTTGATTTACTCCTCAAGTTTTGACCTCGTCAGTTGAACTTAGACCAAATGTTCATGGTTGTTTTTATGACAAAACTAAAAGAGACAGTTGTGATATGTAAAATAAAAACTTTCTGTGTTTAAACTTTTTTCATGTACCTTAACGTTATCATGTGGACTATGAGCAACAAATTGTCTCCATGATGAACCCAACCTTGTTCCCAGTTACTAGCCTTCTCCTTTTCCTTCCAATCTCCAGTACGATTAGCTTTCCACTCCTAACTCTCTTCAGATGTCATTCCAAATAAAACGCAAGTTGTCTGATGACGAGAAGTCCCAAAGCGAGCATCCGAGGGACAAACAGCTGAGAACGACCATCTTGCAAGAGCACCTTTACTACCTGAGCCAGGAAGCATCAGTTCGAGTGGAACCCGAGCCGGAAATTGCTGGTGAATCACGCCAGGGATTTGGGACTGAAGCAGCGGGTCACGCATATTTGTGGTTCCAGGACACGACAGCGAGGGAGAGAAAGGGGCAGTTCCGGGCCCACCAGCAGGTCATCAACAAGCGGTGCCCTTTTTGTAGAGCCAAGTGCGACTCCAAGGCAGATCTGGCCTTTAACAGGGAATCAAGGCGAGATCTGCCTTGGAGTTGCACTTGGCCAAATGGCAAGCAGACTAGTTCACCAAGGGAGACATCAACATCGATGCCACGCACTTCCCCGTCGAACAAGGAGAACAGCAAGGTCGCCTCTCTAATCGCAGGCTTATCCTCGGGCGTCAGAGTCGCCTCATCCGAATGCAGCCCTGCCAAAAAAACATCTTCTCGGCCTTAGCAGACCGCTGAAGGTTCGATCGATTGGAGCAATGGGAACTTCACTAAAACGTTCAGCAGCAGCAACAACAACATCAGAATCAGCAGAGAGCCATGTCTGCCACAACATGTTACGCGTCCCACCACCTGTCTCCATCCGCCTCGACTCTGAACCTGTCTTGTCCCCCGCCATCTTTAAATCTTGTCCATCCAGATCCAACCCTGCATCCGGAAGTTCCTTACAAAGATAAGGAAAAAGAGGTTTCAGTGCTGTGTGTGTTCCAAATACTCTTGCGACTAGCTGGAAGGTCACAGGCAACAGTCTAGTTGTACCGAAGTCGACGGATCGAAAGTACCGATCGAAAACGAGGTGCTCATCGTCGTTTTCGGAACCTCACTTTGTAAGCTCTGCAGCTTCAAAGCAAACCTCAGAGACAACTTTCAGCTCCACTGCAAGACGGACAAACAGCTGCCTCACGTCCGAGTCACAACTGAAGAAGTATGAATCGAGCCCGGTTTCGATGAACCTCTTCCGTGCGAGCCCAATACTGAACCGTCTGCGACAAAGTTAGTACTCGATTGCGAGGGCTAGTATTGGGTATTTGTGCTGACCGCCACACTGAGAAAAAAGTACTGTAAACATACAGAAAATTTTTTAGTAATGTTACAGAAATAACCAATTTTACAAAAAAAGTTTTTGTAATTCTGAACAGAAATCTTCATTTCTGAAGTTACAAAATAATTTCTAGTATTGTAGCCTCGATCTTGATTTGGATAGCCCTCGTGTAGCTCTAGTGCGAGGATAATTCAAACCTAACCTAATCTAATCGATCGTGATTCAATTAGCCAATCACCATTTTAAATTTATACTTTAGTTGGTTGTTTCAAATGAATTTAACTTCTAATTTCCTAGCGATCTATGTGCCGAAATAGCACAGTTGGGAAAGCGTCGGACTGATCATCTAAAGGTTCCTGGTTCGATCCCGGGTTTCGACCGTCTGCTATTCCTCGGTATTATAGTGGTCAGTACCCCTACCTGTTATGCGGGAGACCGGGGTTCGATCCCACGTAGTAGGAAAGTAGACATTTAGTTTTTCTTTGCAATTGCACGGAAAATGTGGTATCCATAAAATTTTCTTGTATAGTTACTGAAACATTACTTGTGTGGGATACATAAAATAGTCCTGTAAATATACATGATATATACATGTAATGCTAACAAAAATATATTATGTGTTTTTACAGCACTATTTTTAGTAATTATTTACTAGAAATTTTCTAGGAAAAGTTTTTTACAAAAAAATGTTTTGTAATGGTTACAGATTTTTTTTCACAGTGCACAAGGTTTTTTTTTCTTCTTCTAAAGTTTATATTAGTTTTAAAACAATCGGATATGAGTTCTATTCCGAAGAGATGATCTCAAAATCCTTTTGAAATACAAAAAAGTAGAACAAAATCTAAGATTTTGACTTTTCATTTATTTCTTGGAAGACTGGGGCATAAAGTTTTAAAAAATGTGTGCATAATGCTCGAAACAATAAAGGGTTTTCTTTGTCCTTGTATACATATTATATAATCATTTAATTTAGTCATTCATTAATTTTCCGTTCAATCAACTCTATTTTATGGTGTGGGAAAAATAATTAGTTTTTAAAGAAAATGTCAAATATCACCCACCCTTTATATTCTGTAGTGGGATTGACTTTAAAAACTTTAACCAGTTCAGAGACTTTTTCCTATCTCTTTGTATAAGCTTTTTATTTTGTTAGCCGCTAAAAGGTTAGGGGTATTAACGCTCAGGATGCCTTGACCTTAAATTGAAAAGAATAGAAAGCGCGGATGGGGATGTGTTCTGCTAAGGGAAAAAAATAAAGAATCGGAAACATATATGGAAGTGAATAGAATTGCTGGATAATCTGAGTTTATTAGAAAATCTAAAACAATAGGTTGAACAACAAGTTAATTAATTAACTAAGTTTTTTTAATTATTTAATTTGTATATTTAAAATTGGTTATGTGTTTATTCAGCAATTAGGGTTTCCAAAGTACAAATCTAGTATGTTATAATATAATTGCTGGTTACCTGTAAATTTTAGGTAACGCAAGGGTTTACAGATGCGATAAAAATCGTTCGTCTTCATATAATCCAGTTAGATGAGAGAGAAAAAATTATCTGGCTGTGTACAGCTAGAGACTCAAATAGAGAAACTTTTATACTTGTTTTACACAAGGTGGGCAAGGGTATAACGGAAAAGTGAAAATATCGTTGAATGATTAGGTATAGTATAAAAAAAAGATCTACTTCGCTATAGTTTCAAGTATTATTTTTTTCTACACTAAAAAGGCACGCACTTCAACGTATTTGTTTAAAAAATATCAATGTAAAACAGCAGCTAATTAGCATCACAATAATCATTATCATTATCACCGCAACTACTATTATTATAATTATTATAACTATTTTAAGTACTATTGTTAATATTATTAATATTGCTATTATTAATATTTCTGCTATTACTATTATCATTACTACTACTATGTAATATTTTTATTTTTGCATCAAAACAATTTTTAAAACGATACCTATGCCAGTATTCGTTCATCGCGGTTAGAATTTATTATATTTCTCCTATAGCAAACTATTTCTAACTATAAATATTTTTTCCTGGTTTCCTGATATTATTACTGGCAATGGTCCAAGTTGATGGTGAATAGATTTGTGAAGTGTATTTTCTTTTACTAAATATCTGTCCAAACAATAAATTTGAGTTGAAATATTGGCTTCAAAAACCTACCAAATCAATATATTTTACGAAATTAAGAAAAGGTGGGAACAACTATATTGCAGGCTTACCTGCCGTCAGCTTTAAATTGAAAGAAGTATTCGAATACTATTATTTATTTCAGCCAATGTTGAATGTATAGCAATCTACCTTTTTTAAAAAAAAAATCGGTTAATTAGAAAATTGTTGAAAATTTATTTAATTTTTATTACGATTCCCATTTGAAGCTTTAAAAAAATGAGTCAATTGCATAATTTTACTCAAAATGTAGATACTACATAATAATATTATCGGTGTCTTATTTTAGTTATTAATTTTTAATTAAAAGTAATTCTTTGCAAATAATATGTTGCTGCTCATACTGTTTACAGATATTTTCTCTTACTTACCACTACTTTTTATATAAAAACTTGAAAATTAACTGCTACGTACATTCCAGCTGCAAACCAGACGAAGCAAAATTAGATAGATTTATTAAGATTTAAATTATTTTTTCCGTATACATGAATATAAATAAGAATAGCAGTACATGAAAGTCAGTTTTATTCTATTTCGTAACAGTAAGTGTACTCTTGCAATTGAAATAGCAATAAATTATCACGCACTTGTCTGTTGTTATAAACAGTTGTTAATACAAAAGAAATTTTATACATGTACACTATTTCCATTTCACGAACGTATGCCCGTGATTAGAGATTAATTATTATTGTATTTTATGAGAAGGTAGTCAATTTTAGCTAACAAAATTCCTTATCAAGTTACTTGATTTTAATCGCGTGTACCTGAAAATTATACTTCACTTTACCCTTTTAAAAAAGTTATTTGTTTTATATTACAAAATAAGAATATTATCTTCATTACATTGCAGATGGTTGTTATTCGATATTTTTTATGGTTCTAATAAAGCTGCAGTTCGTGTTTCCACTGAGTATTAAAATAATTGCATTCTCCTTTTTAAATATTTTCCTTTCATTATTACTTTAAATTACCTAAAATAAAATATGAGGTAGTAAAATTATTGCTAGTTTTTGAGGTGATATCTAGTTTTCTGCAAGGTGGGAAATATGCCGTTTCTGAAAATGTGGTTTTGGGACATTTGTCCGTCTGTCAGACTGTCCGTCTGAAACAACTCTACGGCTAAAACTTAAAAGCTATAGAATCAAAATTTGGCATGCGACTATATTTTGGACAATACAAATAGGTTTATGAGATATCGCACATAGACAAAAGGTAGCTGATATTTAGGTTAGTTATTTGTTAGACATTTGTTAGGTGTTAAGAATATTGCTGAAAAATCAAAACAACTTAAAGCTTCTAACTTAAAACAAGAGATAATATTACATGTCAGACGGGACAATTAAGCTATCAAATATTTTAGCAAGTTTAGAACGGAGAGCAAAACTAGTTATTAAAATGCCTGTTATTGAGTGGTGTTTCAAAGTCACGTGGTGTTTCACAAATATTGTTTTCCATGTTTATTCATATTTTCATGTTCTTAGGTTTAACATTAAGTTTGTTGATTAACCTTCGAAATTAAATGTATGCATGGTAAAATAACAATGATAAAATAAATAATAGATTTAAGGTTTTTGCGAATTATCTTATCAATTACTATTTATTAGTACATTATACCATTTACTTAAGACACAAAGCCATCGAACTATCAAACATCGTACGTTAGGATTAGCAAACACGCATCTTTCCTTTTGAGATTCTAGTGTTCAAAACATCCATAAACTTTATAATCACTTCAATAAAAACTGCTTTCGATTATTTCATACCAATGCCTTTGTTTCATTCTTGAATTAGTCTCGTGCTGACAACTTTATTTTCTTATCCTCGTATTTCCGTAGTAACCTTGCACCGGTTTTAAAAAAAAGTTATTTTTGATCGTAATCGAGACGAGGATAAATTAAATTGAATTCCAGTCTGCAATAAATCCAATTTAATGGTCTTATTGAGAAGAGAAGCGGTAACTCTAAAGTTTTAACCACTTCCTTTTCATTCTGTGCATTCAACGTGATTTCGAATAATATCTAATCGGAGAACTGCTGTTTAACCGGATGTTTATAGATAAGACTATCTAAAATGGATGGGGATTGAACAAACACATTAATTGAAAGTAATTTTTGAATCTGACAAAGCTTTCCATTTATTTTTTTCTATTTTTTAACATTTGAAATATAACGTTTTTTGTGATATGTAAAGCTCTGCAGATAATTCATAACTTTCATGTATACATCTTTTGTCTTTTACTTAAAGACTTAAAAGACATCTCAAATAAACTATATCAACTAGAATACATCTGCTTTAAAAATGTCATTTTAAAACCTCTTGTTTTAACTTTTGAGGTGGGTCATCTTAAAAAATTTCGTTTTAACTTTTGAGCTGGAGCAAAGTTGTTACGATCAGAGAAAATTGTGGGTCCAATAGAATGCTCATACGTTTCAAAATAATATTATTTTAAAAAAAAGATCTGTGTGTAGAAAAAATAGAGAAGGTCAATTGGCATCTAATTTTTAAGACATGTGCCCACAGAGATGAAACTATAAAATGTTTTTCTTTTCCCTGCATTAACTTGACATGTCGAGCTTTTAGCTCAGTAAAAGTATCAGTTGACTTATAAGCTAAGTTATGTGACATATTAACAAATCAATTAGAATTGTTTACGGAAAGACATCCAAACTATGGCCAAGGTCAATAAAACTTTAGTCAGCAATTGAGTTTTTCTGTATTTGAAATGGTATTGAGTCAAATGGCAATCAAATGCTTAAATTTGAAAAGCCCAAAATATTTCGAGAATATCTTAGTGAGTTAGAAGACTTAGTTACAAAATATTTATTTATCATATGAGTCAGCAATCAGAAAAACTCACTATGTTAATAAAAGTAATTTAACACACATAACAGCATTTTAAAATAATTCTATGCTTCATGTTAATACATAAACGACAAAAAAGCAGCCCGAATTATTATAATTGCTTACTTTTAACGCTTAAAAAATATATTCATTTAAATGGAGGCCAGGTTTCATTTGAAAAAATTCCGGACAAACCAACACTGAGTTCAAATCGTTGCACAAGAGATACCAAGCGCTAATTGCAATCGAATCAGCATAATCTATAATGGAATTTTTTCGGTTAATTACATTTATTTTCAAAGTTTTTAGTTTTTCACACTATATAATTCATTATTTTCACTAAAAAAATTCAAAACAAACTTTTTTAGCTATCCATTGCCCTAAATATGGATACAACTTGAAAAAGAGTTATAACGTGCATTATTTTCCTGTAAATTAAGTGTTATTTATAACCGAATAATGCATCAAAATATTCCTATCACTTATAAATTTTCGGATTCCACACAAAAGTCGAATATATATCATTTTAAACAACTACCCCTGTTTTGAAGACTGAATACGTAGTGCTTTATGACCACAACATCTATGAAAATTTATATGCTCAACAGCAACATTTAATCGTGTTATTTTTCATTTACACGCGCAAGACACAGTTTCAACGTAATTTCTTTTTTAAATACGTGTATATATAAGGATTTTGCTGTGGTTCAGGAAGATATTTATGTTATTATAATTTTATTTGTTCTTGCAAGAGTTTCAAACATTTTATAGATATATGAATGTTTTAATTATTAGTTTATCTACGGGAAATAAAGTGTAGATAATGTACCAAAACAGCTTCTTATTATTTCCGTTTAAAAATATCAAAAATAAACATTAATTCAAAATTACATTATCTGTGCATAAACTTAAAAAAATAATGCTATTCTAAATAATTTCTAATAAACTTTTTTAATTATTTAAGTTATTTTGGAATACAATATTAACCATACTTATATTTCTTATATAAGTATAATCTTACTTTTTGTTTATCCAAAATCAATAGAAATATAACAACAGAGATTTGGTCAAAGGTACTGCCTTCGTACTTCAAAAAGGTAAAGATTGATTGAATGTAATCTCAAAACAGCTTCCGCTGAATGCTTTTGTGAACGATCCATTTGGCTTTTACCCAACATTTTTGAAGGAGAAAAACTTAAATTATGGTACATTCACTTCGACAAAATTTGAAAGTATAGAGTTAGTTTTCAGCAACTCAATTGAAATAAAAGTACTAAAGTTAGTATGAAGTATTCAATCGATGTAAAACATGTTAGATACAATACATTATCGTCTTAGGAGAATATAGTAGTAAAATAATTTCACTTATTACTTAGAGTTTTTCTGTGTCATTCGATAGAAAATAATTTTCAAATATTGTTTCGAAAGATTTTTTTTTTTGATCACCTTCAATATTATGAAACAAAAGTAGATATTTTTTTATTTGTTTTACAACTGAAACACATATTACTAAATTCTCACAAAGTTCTATGCTTAAAAAGATATTTTTGTATTTTATTTACGCCAATTCTTCCAAATTGTGAAAAACAAAAGAGTGTCGTCAAAAAAATTATCGAATCATATTAACAGATAGCTTATTAGATTGTTTAAATAAATTATGATTGTAGAGAATACCTTTCAAGGGCAACAACACTTGGCGTGACAAAGATATGTACAGGGATATAAAAATAAAACAATTTAAATTTTCAACTTCCTGAGATTTTACACAATTAACTTAAGATTAAAATGACAATTTCAATATGATTATTTTTTTCGAGTTGCTTCAAGTTAAGTAGTTACTTCCAGCTTTTATTCCTGATCTTATTACGATAGGTAATTTCCGCATAACAGTGATTCAGAAATTATGGCCAGAGAAAAAAAATCAGCATGTCTGCTGCCACTTGAGATATGAAACATGCCTCTCCTAGCAATGACAAACAGATCTTTATTTAGCAAATACGTATTCGTACTTATATTCTCAAACCAGTAATCAGTTGAAATTTCATTGATCTTCGTTTGAAAATAATTTAAATATCTTTTCAGTTAGTTGTATTTCATGCATGTTGTTTCAATTAAAGGAGTTGTGAATTTAACTGGATGGGTCGTTTCAGCGGTCTTAAAAATTCAGCCAATTTTTGTCGTCCGAATTTTCAAATATCTTGAGCAGTTCGTTAATCTGAATAAAATTTAAAAAAATCGTATCTTAAGCTTACAATTTTTTTATATTGTTTGCTGGTATGCTTGACACAGACACATATCATATTTCTTAGAACAGTATACCTATTAAACTTTCGGGTGTTTAATTTATAGTCCAGATAACTCTTTAATGGTGCATTGAACAAAAATGTTGACCCGAGAGTGGTAAGTAATTCTTTGTACTGATGATATTCTGAAAATAGTTTTTTGCCGATACATGAAAGACTGTCTCAGCTGAAAGTGTAGCTTTAAAAAAAATGCAAGTCTAAAATGTTCCAGAGCATGCCACTATTGCCATTGGAACTGCCTCAATTTGGTCCCTCAAGTTGACTCCGAAAATTAAGAACAGGGGATCATCTGACCGTTTTCCTACGGGGGTCCAACGAATAAAATAAAATAGCTAAAAATAATATGAAAATAGATAAAATATTAAAGTAACAACGTGCTGACAAAATGAGTATCTGTGTTATTCAGACGTTCAGTACTAGATAATGGTACTCATTTTTATACCCGCATACAATGCACTAGAAACACCTAAATCGAACACCAAAGAAAGTTGTAGAATCTTCTAGCTTCCAAGCAAATGATAAGGAAATAAATTATTAAAATTTCAGTATCTGGATAACAGGCAGTGGCTAGGAATAGAACTGGGGACGAACAGATTGGCAGTCAAGTTCAACCCGAGCTCCACCGATCAAGCTGCGGGATACGATATCAGTTTTTCATCATATGCAATAAAATAAAAGTGAACTTTTGCATTCTTTCTCTATACATTATGGAAAAAAGCAAAATATTTGTAAATCTTATTTTTTACGTAAGGAATATTGTCGAATAATATGTCATATTATTGTATTTATTGCAATGAACAAAAAATACTACAAAAGTGAGTTTGTATTGCTGTTTTTATCTATTATTATTTGACATAATATCTGACTATTTAACTCTTTTATGAATTGAAAATATTTTTAAGTGAATTCGCATAATAAAAAATACTTGACTAGAAATTTTACACATGTTTTCACGAGTGATAAAAGCAATAAAATTAAATGTACGTATCAAAATATAAATTTAAAATATTCCCTATGATTCAATTAAGCAAATAAGAACCTATAAAGCGAATATTGAAAGATCACCCGTGATAAGATCCAATTAAGCGAACATTGTCATATTTACAAACCTAAATAATAATTCAGCCTTGAAGTATGTCTACAGTGTATTTTAAGGCGGAATATCATAATTTCTCATATAAAAAGTAACTAAGGCGTTTTTCTCTCGACACACTTAAATATCACAAAAAAAGGGGAATACCTTCATAATTTATTCTCATTCAATCGCCACCGTTTAACGAAAAGTTCAAACCACCAAGAGAGTTAGTTACTTTAAGAATCAGGCGTTACGATCAATAAACGGCATTTTGGACACATCCCCTTTTTTGCCTGGCGCATGCGCAACAGGGCACCTTACCGAAAAGGTAGCATTCGATTGCTTGACAGTTTGAAGTCTGCTGTCACACTTGGCGCTCGGGACGAAAAAGTTAGCGCATGGACGAAATCTGCTCGGAGAGCCCCAAACAACGGGACAAGGGGTCATGGGGTCCCAGAAAAATTGTCATTCTCATAAAATAGGGCCCTGTGTTTGGTGCGGCGAAATAGTTTATCGTAACTTTTTGAATATATTTAATTGATGTTTCTATCGCATGTTCTATAAGTGTTTTCTAGTTGTTAAATGTTCAATCTAAGTGTTCAATGTTCGTCTTTTTTTAAAAAAAGGTAAGTAATTTTTTGAGTATTTAATGTTTTTTTTTTTAATATGTATATTTGGATTTTATATGTTTAAAAAGTAATGATTTTGTTAATATAATATTCAGAAAAATATAATTGTGATTGAAAAAGAATTGAAAATAATTTTTTATTATTCGAACTTTATATTTTGAATTTTAAATAATAAATGAAATTCAATGCATGTCGATGAATGCCTTTTAGAACTAAAGTTGCAAATCATTTTAATTCTATTTATTTGCATAACTTAAAAATATATTATTGAAATGACAATTGTTGAATGCAATTACATTTTCAAATATTTTTCTCAAGTTACCAAAGTAAATTTTTGTAAGCTTGTTTTCATAGAAAATATTTTTTCTCTAGTGCAACAAGTACAGAATCAAGATTCTTTCAAAACTTAACCAA
Organism: Hylyphantes graminicola; assembly: GCA_023701765.1. NCBI lineage: Eukaryota > Metazoa > Arthropoda > Arachnida > Araneae > Linyphiidae > Hylyphantes > Hylyphantes graminicola. The sequence continues at coordinate 45,658,513 of CM043111.1, forward strand.
AATTTCCATCTTTATATATACATTTCAGATAAATAATTTGGAAAGTAGAAATATTATGTTCAATTTTAAAAGGGGAAATATAGCTTATTTAAGTTTTACCTTTCGAGCACTAAATATATTTAATTTGTATCTTATTTGTTTAACTTATAAAGAGCAACCTAATTATTAAAGGAATACTTTCAGAGATACACTATATAAAAATACTATAATTTACAAGCACAAAGTGATGGCCATCACACTTTGCTGTCAAATTTACATGTGATTTAAATTCATTGTGCTATACCGGCGAAAATGTTTGTATCACTAGCAGTAATAGAATGCGTATTTTCTCTGTTTAAACGCTATTGAAAAAACATGTTCACGTGACTCTTTACGCCATGAAAACCTCAATGTGTCGTAAAACTAACATAAAAGCACATGATGCAATATAAAAATAACGACATTATGTAAAACTTTTTATAGTTTATTTGCAGTGCACATTTAATATGAGAGCAATAACGTCAAGAAAAGTCAAAACGTCAAAAAGAGTACAAAAAAGGACACTGATAACAAAAATACGTATCTAACTACAAAATCAATTTTTGAGGTTAATTATTGGTATTGGTTTTATTAACTTTTAAAGTAAAAGCATACTTACTTAATAATCAGATAACATAATCTGATAAATGTATGACTGCAAGTTATTGTCCTAAGTCATAAGAGATTGGTTAAATGAGTTGGTGTATTTTCCAAAACAGAAACTTTTAAGTATTTTTATACACTGCTCAAAACAATTAGGGGAGCACTTTGCGTACTTTTGTTTACAATTTCAGTTCCCAACTTCTTATTTTTTATTATAAAAAATATTAAATTTGTGAAATATATTCATTATGCATCCAGAACGAAATGGTAAAAAGGGGGTGAAATTTTTAATTTTTAACTACAATTTAAGGGGGGAAATTTGGAATCATGACTTTTGAATAAATTTGGACAATATTTTTTTCAAAACCTTATTTGTTAAAAAAAAGTAAAATCAATTTTTAAACATCTAAGAATGAATAAGGCGTGAAGAATTTAGTGAAAATTTATTTCATAACATTTTTGGGAGTGAATTTTATTTTACCATGATTTTCATATTATCATTTAATTAAAACAAACATTATTTAATTCTTCAAAAGACATGATTCTTCCATTTAACTATAAATAAGTGCAAGCTCAACTTAGTGAGAAAGGCATGAGGATTTGGCAGCTGATAACACCAAATGGAGGGGGGGGGCAGCTGAAAACACCTGAGGGTTAAAGGGTTTAAACCATGCGTTCCCTTAATTTTTTTAGCAAGTGTAGTTAAGTCATGCTGGGGTAATTCATATCCTTTACATAACGTTTGAGAAGGATAGACTTAGAACTAGGCATTTTAAAGTATACATGTGGGTAGATGTGACTGGCAAATCAATTCAGTTTGACTCAACGAATTAGCAGACTTATTTTTAATAAAATAATAACATTTCACTTGTATACGCATTTCATATTGCACTGATATTAAAGAAAAGTTAATTTTCATATTACAACCAAACAGTAAAAAAATATATACTTTTAATTACAGTCTTACACGATAGTTTTTCCGCAAAGAAACAATATGTTTCAAAATATTAGAGAATTTTTTTGCTATTTAACACTTTTATAATATAATCTAATTAACGTTTTTTTAATTGTATAGATATGAACAATCTAACTCAGATTTGATGTTAAATTTACTTATAAATGCAGCTATAGGAGAGATTTGCAAAAAAATATATAGAAACATTTGGAGGTCTCAGAATACAAGTGTACTGGGTACATAAAAAGCTTTTTTGTGCTACAGTGTTAAAAGTTGAAGCTCGTTTGGTGGACTTGTTTCACTTGCATTCTGAAAACTACATTTAAAATATAAGATTGTAGTTCAATTTAGTTAGAGAGTATTTTTAAGGAAGTATGATTAATCAGAATGCCCCTTTATTGTTAACCCTTTTTCACAAAATATGCTAGATTATTAGATTCTGAACTTATCTCATTTAGATCTTTGTATTTGAAAGGGTTTGTTATTTATTTATAAGATTCGGCCTGAATCTTTGAATTTGAAAGGGTTTTTGTTCGGCCTGAACTTATTTTTTATTTGCTATAATCCTGAGCTATGAAATGATTACTTTAGTACGTTAACTTTAGTTACTTAAGGTAGGCGAATACCCGAAATTCTAAAATTTTTACTATTACTTTAATCTTTTCCAAATTTGGCATAGTGATTTCAAAAATAATGAACAATGCTTTTTGGGCATTTTTTTTATTTAAATATAATTGATTTATTTTAAACAGTGTTTTTCAACTAAAAACACGGGTTTACGCCAACACTTCAAGCATAAAAAGTTTTACATCAATTTACCTGACATTTTCCACAGATGCTATTTCAATTTATATCTGTGCCATGAACCTCTAACATCTAGTGTAAGTATACAAGTGTTTTTCAAAAAAATGTCCAAGTGTAAGTTAATCGAAAAAAATCCTTTTTTTGTGTGGTTAATTTATAACATTTTTCTAAATAACTTTTTTTCTTGTAATTTGTATGTAACTCTAGAGGGTCATTGCATGTATCAGTTCAAAACGAAGAATTTAACACAAAATAAATGTTCATAGGATGAAAATTCAATGTGGTAGACTTGTTAGCGTAACCCTCTTTTTTTAGTAGAAAAACACCGTTTAAAATAAATAAATTATATTTAAATAAAAACAAAAGCCTAAATAGTATTATTCATTATATTTAAAAAACACTATGCCAAATTTAGAAAAGATTAAAGCAATAGTAAAAATTTTAGAATTTTGGGAAACTTTGGGTATTCGCCTACCTTAAAATGTGTTAGAATATATTTTGATCAATAATGGGTAGCAGAGGTCGAGTAAGTAGCTATATATACACCGGAGTTACACTAGCAAAGACATAATCAAAAGCATTGCTCTGAACCAGCTAGTATATAAAAAATTCTAAACTTCATAAGGCATGTTCTCTTTCGTTTGTTAAATATACAACAGCGTTTTTATTTTTTTTAAATCAAATGCTATTTCAAGAAAAATATTATTAGTTGGATTATTTTGGCTGGATACGTTGGATTAGAATAATAAAATACCATTTTTCAAGAATTTATTGAGAGAAAAAAGTTGTTCCTTGGGGAGGAAAGCAAGCAAAAATATTTTTAAGATATCTTAAGTTATTTTTTTTATTTTTAACGAAGCAAAAAGTTTAAAAAAAGTTTTCGTAAAGAAAAATGATCATATTTTTTTATCATTTCATTTTAATCTATGTTGTTACAGAATGTATATACATACACCATAGTTTGAATCTTCGTACATTATGATAATGTATCTAGATACAGTATAAGAGTTTTGTTAGCTTGAAAAATTGAATGTAGAACTTAAAATACACGGAAGCAAAAACTATAACATAAAACAATTTGAACAATCACCAAACATTTTTTAATAAATAAATGGATATCTTATTATATTTCATAAATTAGGTTTATTATATATATTCGTGTGTAATATTTTACTTAAACAATTTTTTAAAAACGCTGTTAGTGCACATATCAATAGACACTCTCCGATTACATAATAAACTTTCTGAAATATGATCAACTTAATTCAATAAAATAACTGTTAATAATAAATAAAGCGAAAAAACAATATTTTTCGCTGGATAGCGCTTTTTTTCCTTTCTCGGTTATTAATGTATTGAGATGGATGATTTTGCCGCATTTCATAGTTGATATATGTTTTAACATTCATAAAAGCAAGATAACAAATATTTTCTCTCTAAACAAGGGTACGGTTAGACAGGGTTCATAATATACGCATTCATCGCTTTCTGAACAACAAAACCATTGCATATATTTTGTCCTATGAATTTTTTTATGGGCTAATGAAACATTTAATAGCCCAGTGTTCTAATTTATGAACAACACTACAGCATCCAAGCACATAAAAAAGACACTTAAACTTCCATATTTGGTAAGTCAGTGCTCGATGTTATTTAAGCATAAGTTCCTTATTTGTGAAGGTTACACATAAAAAAAAGCGAAAATGTCAGTCCATAGATAATTCAAATTCTATAATTCTTTCAAATTTTTTAAACTCAACGTATTCAAATAATTATGTTTTTCTTAATAATAAATTTATCTGTATTGGGTTCTTTAACATTAAAAGAAGGCTTGTTTTATAAAAATAATTTTATAAACAATATAAACATCCACTTAGCTCTTTAATTCTATTTTAATTACAAATACATTGTTTTTGTGCTGTTAGACTAGTACTTTTTACTTGGCTAAAAATCGATGAAAACATTATTTAAAAAGCATATTTTTACAGAAAAAGCTGTTTAAAAAATATCTTATTTTTTCTGTAAAAACTATTTCAATGTGCGTGAATAACTAACATGTTTAATAAAAAAAAAAGTGTCATTTATGTACGATCCCTGTTCATAAATTACATCATAACATTTATTTTGCTATCTATTATCTACTATTTTGAAAAAGAGAAACATGAAGAGCGAGCAATTACGCTCTGTGGTCGGCAGATGAATCAACATGCTATCAATTGGAATGACAAGTCACTGGACTTCCCGGACAAAATAAACACGATTACTTTTTATCTGATTTTATTTACATTTAACATGCCTATTATAATCGGAACGAATTCTATTTCGAAAATTGTTATACTTATGATATAGTTACACAGATTTTGAGCAGATTATAATGAATCAACTAAAAATACAGTAGGGTTTTTTTTAAGCTTCTTAAACAATTTTTTAGCTTTTAAAAAATGTGTTTTATTAATCTATTACTTTAAAACTTACTATAAAATTGTAAACCACATAGTTTTTCTAAAAAGGTTGAACTTTCTGAGTTATCCAATAGGATAATATATTATAGTTGGATTTCATGTTAAGTTCACTTAGTACACAAAATAGTCAATAGCTGCTTAATTGTGTAGGTCACGATTTTCTCAATATACGAAATAAATGGAAAATATATGCCGAATATGAATTATTTCGAAGACAGTTTTCAAGAAAGATAGACTCGTATCGAAATGCGTTAACTGGATAGACACATACGTATTATATTTTATTGTTTTCTAAGTATAGTGTTTTTTTCTTCTAAATAATAAAAAAACCAATTTCAGACCAGATATCCGCACATGCACTATACAACTGAGTTCCAAAAATAATAAATAATTCTTCATAAAAAATATAATGCACCAAAATAATCAGAAAAATAATTGAGTTTCTTATCCTATTTTAAAAACAATTTTAATTTGGTGTCAGCTATAGTTTATATCATTCGAATTTTTGTTTCTTTGAAACTAAACAAGCTTTACTTTTAATGGTAAATTTGTTGTTAAGAATTAATGTAGATATTAGGTTTGGATAAAATTTGGAAAGCAAAAACAAATATTTCTATAAGCCAAAAAAAATGTTCTTTTGCGCAAAAAAACTGTTATTTTACTCAATTTCTTGCTCAATCTAGTATTTTTTAGTTGTTTTTTTTTAAACTTCATCGACTTTTTACATTTTTTAAAATAAATAACCATTCGGAAATTGTGTTGTAGTAGTTAGTATTTAAGCTGTTCAAAATTATTACGAAAAAAGTGTTACGCGGAATATTTTGATCACTTACAGAAGTTTAATACTTGCAAAATAACATTCGAAACATCTCTTAATATATTGTGCAAGATTAATTTGAATATTTCATTATTGCGTCCTTTTTTTTACTGTAAGACTATAAGAAATTTTTAGACTTTTGTGCAAATAATGAAGGCGGCCTATTCGTCACATTCATTTATTTAAGGTAGTATAACTTTTTGCACGTTTTTATTAAAACATAAAGTATTTCAATTTTCAGCAACAACTATTTATTACATAATACAAGCAATTAAATATTTCAAAATTCTTATAGGTAAAGGAAACTTCTACGAGGAAAAGGAGACTCAACTTAAAAGAAAAATATTCATTTCTTCACAAAAGGAAACAAAGGTAAATCTATGATCCACTTTAACAATGAGCCATTCAAAATTATCATTTATAGACCGAGTTAATTAAAGAATTGTACAATTTTTAAAAGTTATAATCATTTATGCTTTTAATATAAATCTCGTTTTGTAATACTGCATAAAATTATATGATTTTGGTGACACTAATATAGACTACACAAGGAAACTGTTATTTTAAACAGTTTCTTCATTTTCGGTCACGCGAAATACTAGATAATGCATATATTCGAGGATAAATTTCAATAGCATCACTACCATGCTAAAAGTAAAATTTAAATGCAGAAAAATGAAATGCCATAACTTACTAAAATGCATACCAATGAATGATGAAATAATTAATATTTAAAATATTATGCGTAAAAATGTTTTAACTGTTTTTTACAAAGGATTAATCATAGTTTTTTAAATTGATTTTTCGTGCTATCGCTTATTGATACTTATAAAATCTTCTTCAAGATTAAACATGAATTTTCATGTTTTTATAACTTAAAATGTTTTTAAGTTAACGATGTAGTACGTAAAAAAAACTTACTATATTTTGTTTACTTTTAAAATAATTCCGTTTCAGAAGACTAATACTTAACAGTTGACTTCCTAGACTAAATACTTGAAATGTAAGAACGAAGAGGCAATTATTATAAAACAAGCAATTTGCGATTGTTTTCCGTGAAATTGAACCTTATGCTCCCTTTGTGACCAAAATAGTCTCCAAACAGTTTCGGCGTTTACTTTTAGTATGTATAATATTTGCTGATATTGTAGTTTCTAAATATAGCTATTTTCGTTAATGGTCTGTCCAATATTGGTAAACATACTTTTCAGTACAAATGTTTATTGTATTTCTTTTAAATAAGTGTGTATAGACTCGTATATTTTTTTTTTTTAACAGTTTACAATTTTTTTGTACATATGTTTGATGTTCATGCAAAGGTTAAATGTTAATGGTTAATAATCTGTTTAGTTGTTTTTAAGTTATTTCTACAGTTAGTATGATTTGTAGTTGACTCAAAGAGCATAATTTAACGTTAAAAAGTCACGTGGAATTAGGTAAAGACAATTTTGCATATGGAAAAAGATAAAACGTTTTGAAGAAACATTAATGTTGATTTAATATCTTGGAGGAGTAAAAACGGTGGTAAATGTACTGCTACCGTTTTAAGGAGTAAACATTCCACCAAGTTTGAGGTGTAACTTACTCCCCAAAATCGGAGGAAGCTTAACATTTACTTCGATTTTGCTGGGTAACATTACTTTATTAATGCTGCCACCGGTATTCTGGAGTAACGTTCCAGTAAAGTTTTTATTACACAGAAACTCCTTTTTAAAAGAAGTTCAACTATAGGATTTCTTCTAGTAACTAGCAGACATAAATAGAACTTTTCCCCTGTCTAAGTAGTGAATTATCGTTTTTTTTCCCTAGAGAGGATTCCCATAGCTAGATTTATGAAGTTTTTTTTTATTACTTTAATTAATTAACTATCATAATTATCTTTTTAAAAAAATTATGTTGTTAATCTAACAAGCGTAATAATTATTATCCAGTGTCGGTTAATTATTACACAACACGGATAATTGCTAGACACTCATTTTAAATTTAGTTTATCATTTCAGAAATCCCACCGGACCAATCTAATATTCTCATGTTATATATTGTCTTAAACATGATTATGAGTTTTCGAAAGTGTTTTAAACACTACAAGGTATAATTTTATATGTATTTCAGAGTACTGTTAAATTTAAGGAATATAGTAATAAATATTAGTAAAGAAATATTATTGTTTAAATACTTAGGGAAATAAACACATGTTATTGTTATAATGCTTCTTTATAGATAACAATTAATTCTACTATTTATTATTGATATGTGCTGCTTTCTATGAGTTAGAAATCATTTATTTACAAACGAAAAAAGCTCGTTTTAATATTACATTTTCACGGGTAAGCCGTTGACATGTATTTTTTTTTTACTTTTTGCATCTTTTTTGAATGCTTAGGAAAAAAATCATAGCTGAACTTTGAATGAATGTTTATATTACAAAAATTATTTATTACAAATTATACCCAAAAATGCATATTTGTTTATTGAAATCGTAGATCGAAATTACCTCATAAACTATTGTGTAAATGCTACCCTAAAAACAACTGTCTACTTGTTACTTTAAGCTCTAGCGGTAAAATACCCTATTTTCTATTCTTCTAAAATCTTTCAACAGGCTAAATATATTATACGAACTAATTTTTTAAAAAAACTGTTGGGAAAAATTGGTTTGCGTGAAGATGGAGTAGCTAAGAGAATAAAGTAAATTTATTTAAACCTCTCTTACTTCCCTTAAATTAAGCAGTTACCAATCAAATTGTTTTTATTGTGCTCAAAGGCAAAAACGGAAAAAAAAATATTTTATGCTTAAAATTTGTTTTAACTTCTTCAAATCTCATATGGTGGTCTGCTAGTTCCAATTGAAGACTCAAGATCGATTTTATTTATAGTATTTTAATAATATTGAAAGTAATTGTCTACGTCGTTTACCAAGGAACCAATGACAGAAATACACTATCGATTTTTTTTCAAAGAAAATGACACCTTTTTATTATGTTTTCTTTTAATTCTAATAACATTGCTGTCTTAAAGTCGAGTAACCATATTAATACAATTTTTACCCTACTTTTTAAGAATCATGGCATTTCTCAATTTTTTCAGTGCTGTATTTTTTTATCATATAAAAGAAAATCTCTATCCCTGAGACCACTTTAAACTTATTCTAACTTATAAACTTCTCAATTTACAGCTATTTTAAACCGAAACTTTCCATATACACAATAAACAACTAAATTCAAGTCAACCATCAACGGATCATCAATGGTCGTGTTAATTTGTTAAGTGCCCGAAGCTACGATTCACAGTACATTTAATCCTCTACTAATAGCTGATTCGTCATTAGCCGAAGCATGTTGCTTAGTATCATAGATTTGAGTTGAGAGTATTCAATGTTTGGAAACTACTCAAACTGATAATACTCATGAACATGAGAGCATAAGCCTGTGTAATTTGAATATGTTTGGCTATGAATTACAAATTATAAACACCACAAGTTGGATTTTGTTTGGTGGTTCGCTAAATTGAATACATTTAATTTGACAAACGTTTGTTAGAATTTATTTATTAAACAGCTATAATGCTATAAATTTGACTAAAAATCCGATCAAGTAAATAACGATAATTTAATAAAATATATTAATTAAGTGAAAAATATTTCTTAATCAAAGATTGAGATTAAAATTTTTCAGTTACATTTATCCAAAAGTTATCATGCGGCTGCGGGACGCGGTCAGTAAGGCTTCTTGCCCTCTGAATATACCTCCCGGGGTTCTAACCTCGCTTAGGAGATATTTAAAATGGATCGTGCTATGCCAAACAAAAGTTCATCAATAAATAACGTCAATTATATGGACTGTAATGGAAATCGACTGTAATCTAAAATTCTGAAGCAGCTTAAGATGTAGCTTTAAGGTTAAGTTGTCATTGTGACCAAGAATTTCATATAGAACACGCATTTTGCCACATGCCTTTTGTAATTCCCCCATAATCTTTTTGTTTATTAATACGTTATATTTTTTTAATTTAAAATCAATGATCCGATTTTGTTTGATATTGATAGATTGAATGATTTCAAAAATATAGCTAATTGATTGAATGATCAAATAAACTTGTAAAGCATTTAAAAAATTAAAACATTTCTTTAAAAGTAACAGAACCGCCCTAAAAGCGAGAGTTATCCTAATTTATGTCATCCAAACTCAAACATCGCCTTACATACCCAGTTATTCTTTTTCTATTTGTCCCGACGAAAATCCAAACAATAGGAAAAGCATCAACAATTATTAACTTTCAAACCATGGTATCTAAAAATAAGCATATATCTTCAAAAATATATCTAATTGATTGAATGATCAAATAAACTTATAAAGCATTTAAAAAATTAAACAGCTTCTTTAAAAGTAACAGAACCGCCCTAAAAGCGAGAGTTATCCAAATTCATTTCATCCAAACTCAAACATCGCCTTACATACCCAGTTATTCTCTTCCTATTGGTCCCGACGAAAATCCAAACAATAGGAAAAGCATCAACAATTACTAACTTTCGAACCCGTCGCACAATCGATTCCAGATATAACCCACCCTGACTTTCTTTCGGGAAAAAGTAAACCAGGGAAAACAGTCCCTCCAAAAATCACCCTGTTTTGCTGCAGCGTCGCAGGGAGAAGAGTTGGTTTAACAAAGCATTAATCGAGTTATTGCTCAAATTCATGAATAATGGTTGGTTGGTTGAACATATATTTTTAGGCTTGTGTGCTTGGTCGCAAGGACCCGCTTATAAACCATCGTCAAGTAGGACAACACAAGACACACACAAACACATATGACAGATGTTGCCATCTGTCGCCACCTCCACAATTTAGACATGTCCCTATGAATAATGGTATTATTGATTACGGAGTAGTGTAGTGTAATCGTTTCCGTCTGTATACTTCTAGCCTCCATTAGGAGCTTTAACACAGCCAATAACGCCTCGTAATTTAGAACCTTGGTCAAGTGACGAGGTCGACACTTGAGTGGGCACCCAACGGAACTTCTAGCGACCTCGTACGCTGACGCCGTCGGGACTTTGGACTCCACAGATTTAACGAGCACGTCTGTCTCAGTGCACTTGGGCCCATCCGTCACGAGTTGGATTTTCTACTCTTTCCCAGTACAGATATCCGATTTATAGGATGACTGGCAGTAAGTGGGATTCGAACGCCCGCACTCCTGAGAAGGCTGAACCCTGAGGCGGATGCCTTAACCACTCGGCCACGGATGGGCCGATTACGGAGTGTATTCTTAGTAAAGTTGAAATTTTCAAAACTCATTTCAAAACTCATTTGAAGTAACTAAATTTGTTCTACATAAATTGCTCAATACACTGGTCTTGGTTACAATACAATGGCTTGTTATATTTTGTTTATTTAGATAAACTCAAGCAGAACATTCATTTTCGCATGGTAAATTTTCTGGCTAATCATCGTTAATGAGAGCAAACATCGCGTGCTTATAGTTAAGGTATAGAAATCTTACGATGAAAATTTTCAAGTTTCACTCTTCTCTTGTGTTTAAACCACGCAAAAATGATGTCGTACATACGATACTGAGATATTTTAAGATGTTTTACTGATGATCCTATATTCTCACACAGAAGAGAAAAATACAAAACTTTTGTCTCGGTAAATGTATCAGTCAATTCATAAACTCAGTAATTAGACTTAGTTGACCAATATTATTTTCTGTTTTGAAGACAAGTCAAATTACTAAATCTTACTTAGCAAACGAGTAAATGCAACTGTGTCTAAAATGGTAATGAGTCGATTGCAATCAAATGGATAGATGATTTAGTTGAAAGTTAACTTGAAACGTACTAAAATATTTTAAGAAATCGGGGAGGGCTAAATAACTTAGATAAAAAAATCTATAAATCGTGTAAGTCTGCGTTAAAAGAAACAGAAAACAGTCAAATAAACATAAAGCACAACTCATTTTATGAAGATTTGTTTAGTCACTCTAGAAAAAATCTAAACTAGTTGAAGATTTTAGCAAACCGCATTTGAGTTGTGAATGAAGTCTTGATTATCATAGTCGATACCTGGCACAATATAACCTTGCCTTAAGGCTAGTTTGACTTTGGGAATCAAACACCAAAATTCATTTGAAGAGTCATTTGCCCTCCTTAATTTATTACTCCAACTTAGACAAACTTTTGTGGTTTACTATATGTTTTACCACTCATGCGAATTGACTCATCTAAAGAGTGGCCTATCTAGTCAGTTTCAAAACTCATGAAAGTTAGTCAGTGGTATACAGTCAGCCAACTCTTTTTGGTGAGTAACGTGTGTTCATTTATTATTTAGTGTGTTGATGTCTACTCAGATATTCTTAATGGCCAATTTAAGAGGGACTGTCCATCCATAGAGCTAATGCATTAGTTTTGAAATCACAACTTTTGCAAAAGAATTGCTTTGCTATGTTATCCCATTTTCACCAGGTATGGGAATCATCATGACATCAATTAAAAAAAAGTTGAAAAGGATATAACATCTGGTTATTTAATTAATTATTAATAAAGATTTAAAATTGTGTAGCCATCTGATGGGCATTTGGGGAATTTTTAAATTTCAAAAAACTATAATTAAATAACTAGATGACATTTTCATTTCAAATTTGTTTCTTTTAGATGTAATATTGATTCATATACCTGTGGTAAAACGGCTAACCTGGCAAAGCAATGTAAGGAAGTTGTGATTCCAAAACTAATGCATTACCGTCAGTGCGGGTAACTTTGGCCAAAATCATAGTTTTTTTTTTCAAAAGAAGAAAAATTTAACTACAAAAACTATTTAAACACTTTAAAATCATAATGCATTCTAAGTATTGTACTTTTAGGAATACTTTTCAAGCATTTTTGTTAAATTTTATAAATTAATAAAAAATTGGTATTAATTAAAAAAATTAGGACACTGTTAGGAGCCGGGCGGGTAACTTTGGCCACCCATGAAATACATAAAAAGCACACTTTTTAACATCCTTAACGGCTGTATTAACGAATTATATAGCAATATTAAAACTTTTAACTTAAAATAACAAAGTTATAAGACATATAGTTATTAAAAATGGCATATAACTTAACATTTACATTGCAGTGCATCGTGGAATGGCATATTACACAATGAATACTAGTATTGTTTGTCGCTTAAAAGAAAAATAAAATTCTATTTTAGTAAGGGAAAAAGAACTCTTTTGAACAAAATGTAATAACAAATATATTCATAAAAAGCAAACGATTTTATTATAAAAGGGGAAAAAATAATGTATTCATAATTAGGAATCGGAAAATGTTTACCTTTCGACATTTACGATTTTGAGTGGTATACGTTTCTTGCATTCTATCTTTATCTTTTTAATGTTTAAAATCGTTTTATTTAAAAAAATATATATATCGAAAAAATGAGTAATTATAAAAGTAAGAATTTTTCAAAAATAGTGAAACAGAATACACTTTTACGTATATTTTTTAAAGTGCAAAGTTCCATAAATAAATATTTACATCTGTGGCCAAAGTTACCCGCATTCATCGGCAAAAGCTTCCCAATTACCAATATTTAAATACAGCATAAAAAGTATTCAATTTAGAATAAAACAAATGGTGTAATATTCTTCCCCATAAATAAAAGAATCGAATAGAGTGTTTTATTTAAATATTTTCAATATTTTTTTAAGTATTCCAGACAAAAGTTGGAAGATATAGATTTTTGTCATTTTATGCTTGTAAGAATGAAAACAGCATTTGTAGTATTGCCAGAATTAGAATGAGAATTTTTTTTACATGAAATGAAAGGAAATGTTTCCACCTTTCCAAAAATGTCAAACAATTTAAGATGAGATCATTTTATGAAGAGAAATTAAGAAACGAATCTTTTTCCGACGCGTGGCCAAAGTTACCCTCCGTGGCCAAAGTTACCCGCTTTGACGGTACCTCTTAAGTTTTGCTAAAACTAGCTCTAAATAAATTTTAAAAATAAAGAGCAGAAATATAATGATATCACAAATTCTTTGATTTTGTTCGTAATGTCTAAATTTTGTTCGCAATGTCTATCTAGACTTTTATTTTTAGTACTTAGCTAAGAAAAATTTAAAAAGGCTGGCATTCATCGCGTGGATATTAATTTAGACTCTAAAAATTAAAACTCTTAGCCAGTTACCTTTATGTCTAACTAAAAACGCTTGAAAGAGAGTTTGGGAGTACAAAACACTCAATCAACTTTCATTGTTTCGGTTTCTAGACACGATTCTATTTATGAACGTGCTCAGATTGTAATTGACGGCATGAATTGAAAATGGCTTTATTTCATTTGCTACTTAATATAGAATTTATTCTAGGGAATTCATTTAATTTTCGTCACCGAACAAGTCATTTAGAATAGAGAAGCATTAACGTTGTTTATTTTATTAAAGATATTGCTTACTATTTTTTGGTTTTAGCACAAATTATTAAAAAATATTGACACATTTCATTTTTTAATTTAATTTTTTGTAGTCATAAAATTTTAAAAAAAAGCTTTTATAATGGGAAACAGTTCTGAAGAGTAAAAAGTTTACGGTATCAGAGAATTAGGGGATAGTCTCGACACTGACAGACTTGGCCCCTTGGTCGAAGAACTAATGATAAAAAAACATAACTAACACATTTTATCTTGTAATTTAACAATTTTTTAGTCATAAAATTAAAAAAATATTTTAATTATGGAAAACAGTTTAGTAGAGAAAAAGTTTATGGTACTTGAGAATTAGGGGATAGACACTGTGATCCTATGGAAAACTTGGGCACTTGGTCGAAACACTAGTTATAAAAAAACATAATTGACGTATTTTATCTTGTAATTTAATAATTTTGTAGTCATAAAATTAAAAAAAAGATTTTAATAATGGAAAACAGTTTAGTAGAGAAAAAGTTTATGGCATTAGAGAATTAGGGGATAGACACTGGGATCCTATGGAAAACTTAGGCACTTGGTCGAAAAACTAATTATAAAAAAACATAATTGACGTATTTTATCTTGTAATTTAATAATTTTGTAGTCATAAAATTAAAAAAAGATTTTAATAATGGAAAACAGTTTAGTAGAGAAAAAGTTTATGGTATTCGAGAATTAGGGGATAGACACTGGGATCTTATGGAAAACTTGGGCACTCGGTTGAAAAACTAATAGTTTTCATCGTTTTTATATGATTCTTACTTAGTATTTAAAACATATACTTAGGCTACGAAACTAAAAAAATAACTACTATAACTACTACTGAAAAAATTATTATATTTATTAATTTTGTGATATTTCAGTATCTGATTTACTTAATAAACTAATTGTTTTAAAAACTAATGTAATTTTTATTTGTATTTGGAACCGTGTTGAAGTTGTAAAGCTACATTTTTTTTTTAAATTTACGCATGCCAGCTTTAATAACCAAAGCAGCGCCGCGCCGTCATTTTTTAATATACCATATGCTTGGTTTATCAAGTTCATTTTTTAATAAATTCGATATTTTCAGAATTCTAATTTTATTAATCTTTTAATTACGAATATAAAGTAATTTGTTGACTGAGCACTACGCATATTACCTTTTACATTTTTTACTTATCATCCTAAAATATATAAAGTTATGTGTGGGATTTACTTTTGCAATAGGATCTGCTTCAACTGGTTGTATTGTTATAAATGCTTATGTTTAACAAATTATAAATACAAAACAATGCTATTTCTATGGTATTATGGGTTTTTACCATGTTTTAACATGTTTTTATGCTTATCTTGCACATAACCGAAACATAATTACAATAATAAATGTATCTTGCAATAAAAGTTTTGAGCACTAATGGTATTTTTAAAAAGAAGATAAGTATTAAAAGTATTTTTAAGTAAAATTTTAAAAAAATTCTGTGTAACCTATGAAAAGACTTGCCTTTTTCCAAACTTGAAAAGCCAGGAAAGTATCTGTCATGAATTCGGAAAGTAACTGTAACTTTTAAAGTGAAACGTTACAACACTAAACCCAAAGCAATCATGATAAATATCATGTAACAACTGAAAAACTAAAACACAACAAAAAATTTAACACAGTATTTGTTTGTTGAAATCAAATCAATCATTGACAAATCAGGAACATACGAAAAAAATATCAACAACTGAAACTTTCAACACCCTACTAAACAAGAGCCATTCCTATCCTAAAGAAAGTAAGCGAAAACCCTATCTCTCAACACAAGACTGAACTTTAGATAAAAATCTAATTTTCCACAACGGTAATTCTGAAAAGCTTCGGTGTGATAACGCGCTCACTCTTATTCGAGAAATTAAAACTGCTTTCTAAAATGAAGTAAATGACCCTCTACGTGAAGGCAATTGTTATTTGGTTTTAAAGTCCTGTTTAATCTTTGTGACTCGGATTTATACAACTGAATGACTGCTGTTTGTTGTGGCAAAGGCCACATTTGACAAATAAGCTACTTTGTGTTAAATCATACGCTTTACGTGCTTACACTTGTTCTTATTATGATATTTTTGAACAAATTTTGAGTTTTCTATAACAGAACTCTTTGTTGATAATCTACATTAGAAAATTTACCTTTTATTTACAAAAATAAGGAAGTACACCGCACAAAGAACTTAGAAAAGGTTTGTAATTTTTTTTAGAATTACAATCCAACAAGAAACTTTACAATTACCGAATTAACACATTAATCATTCTAGTTCGTTCAGGAATTTTCAAACAGCGTTTATAAAAACACAAATACGAAAATAATTTATGACCCAAATGTACCAATGGGGCCGTTATACCTTAAGTGGATAGAGTATACTTGATACTACGCGTGGATTTAAAAATGCACATTAAATAAAACTATGATAAGTGTTTTATTAATAGAGTAAGGTACACTTTAAAATATATTTACATATGCCAAATCTCTTAATTAAGAACCATTATATTGCGTTATAAAATAAACTTTGCCACAACCATTGCTTTGTAAAAATGCAATGTGTAATTTATAATAACTCAAATTATAAAAAATAATCTTCATGGTTTACAAAAGATTAAATGTTGTAAGATAAATGCACTATTTTAATATTTGTCTCCTTTTTCTGCTCTCAACAATATTTAGCAACAATATTTTTAAGTAATCTACATGCCGTTTACCACCCACGACAAAATTGGAAAAAAACATGTGTACACACAGTGAGTATTCATAGTAGATGAAACAGTACAAAAGGCACTAAATTGTAACAATACCTACTTAATATTTTTTATTCAAGTTCTAAAGTTGTTTGACCTTTAGTCAATTTTTGCATTTTGTTATTACAGTAGTATTTTGTATTTTTTTCTATATATATACACTTTGTTGAGCAGATATTCTAGACATCTTATACACAATAATGCTACACTAACATTAGTAATTCTATAACTTAATCAATTTTCTATTTTTGATTACTATAATGTGTGATCCTCATTCGCTGTCAACTGCTTTCTAAAAGCATATCATTGTCAATTTTATTCTAAAGAAATTTTAACTCAAGTAAGGAATTTAAATAAACAAATTAAAATTGAACTATCACACACAGTTGGGTGATAGTAAAATACTTCTTTATAAACGGTTGATACATTTTTAATAGCTCCTCGGTTTGTATCAACAAGTAAAAAAATGTTAGGTTCGATGCAAACGCTTAATATATCAGGAGTGTTCCACAAATATTACCAAACCCCACGCATGATCGTGAAAATGGCAACGAAGACTTTCTTATTAAAGTCCTAAGAACTTCCTGTGGGAATTTTATCGCTACTCTTACAGCTACTACGTCATCGGTTTCTTTTTTTTTTGCTTAAAAAGAAGCTTTTTATAAAATAACAAAAACAACAAAAAAAAAAAACACTGCATTATTTATCGCGCACCATAGAAGTTCAGAAGTGCTTCTCTTCGTTAATGGCGGGACACTCATAGAAAAAAAGCTTACTATAAAATATGTTAAAAAAGCAACAGGCGTGAAAAAATTACGGCGGGTGTGGAATAGCATTATTCTGAAAAGAACTAGGCCCAGAGGAAGGCCTTCCTTAAGGATGTGTCTATAGCGGGCTTATTCGCGACTTAGGTATGATAGGTATGAAGAAAAACACAACCACTATTGTTTAGCCTTACTGTTTTGATGGATAAAGCTAGATAAGTATTTTATATACATTCTTCTGTATTAATAACGTTAAATCTTTTTTTTTGCAAACAATATATCAATTCGAACTTCTTTAATGAATGAGGAAAAGTACAAAACATACATGAGTTACTTGTATAAATTAGGCTCTGATGAACCATTTCTAAAGGCATTTTCAAATCTACAGGTACAGAAGCCATTCTGTTAAATTCATTTTGTTGGCGCAGATTTTTAAACTATTGTTGCCAGAATATCACGATGGATTTCACATGCTACTTTAACTTTTTTCATTTGATTTGTTTGCTGTCCTGGGGGGGGGGGTGATTAAAATTTAAGTAATATATTTTTTTAAAAGCCTTAACACCCATTACTTTCCATAGCATTATGCATCACTTAGTTCTTTTTGGAGAAACAAAATCCATATGGAATGCAGACAACGCGTTGGGTGGGAGACAGAAGAAGCACAAAAGAGACGAATTTATTCTCTGATGGTAGAGCTATTATCTTATAAAATGTGTCTGGGAACATGTAAGAAAATGGAGGTAGATATGGATTTCCTTTTACTGGGATGTATTTTAATTAAAATTTTAAGAAAAGGATTCAAAGTGGGTTTTTTAATAAAAAGTTTCTATTTCATTTAAAATGTTCTGTTTTATATCTAATATTTCAAATACAATTTCATAACAAACTAATGCAATTTTTTTTATTTAAATAAACGAGGAAAACATTACAATTGCTTATTACATACAAAAATGTATTATGTCCAGTATGATTCGTTATTTAAACAAATATTTTTTTTAAACTTTTCTTAAATCAGTGTAGAAAAAAAGGTGATTTAACATAGTCATTATGCATTTTAAAGTTTTGGGAAACGTATTTTTATGAATAATTTTATGAATATTCCTCCTTTTGTCATTTTACTTACCCTATATCTTTGATTCAACGCATCAAAACATCACCGACTTGAAAAAATTATTATTTGAAATTCTTTTATTATTTAAAAACACTACAGAAATTGTAAAAACAAGGAGTGTTTTTAAACAAAATGTCTTTTGAAATCTGCTTTGAAGTTGGTTCAATATTGCCCAGACATAACGACTTGCTAGTTTTAAAAGTTTTCCACTCAACAAGCAATCGGAGGCGATTATTTGTACCGTGAAAATAATTTTTTAAATAATGTGTCAAAATAAAGTTCCTCAAGACTAAAACTTCTACAAAATAGCTTTTTGTCTATTTTTTCTCTTTGTATAATATTTCTATGACATATTTGCCTCTAATTTAAAAAAATACGAAACATTGATATGGTAATGAATTATTACTTACCTCTAAACATTAGACCTAATTTATACTTAAATGTAACAAATTATCAAAGTAGTTATTATCCTTCTACTAATTGTTTAAAAAATCGCTTAAAACACATAATAGTCAAACACACAATAATTAAATTATTTTATTATACTATACTACCTTCAGCATTAACCACACAAAACAATATTTCGCTCCTGTATGCACACATTTTATGCCCGATAAAATTCAAATCCTGTCCCCTAGTCATAAAATATTCATATATCCAATAAAAAAATCCGTATCCATACTTAAAAACTACAAATTCCTCAACATTGGATTTCGGAAATATTTTTAAAGGATGTCACAGAAATATTTCGTTCAGCCCCCTCTATGTGTACCAAGGAGCATTCTTGAGGTACAACTGAGGCCAATTTGTCATGTCGTCACCAACCAAAAAAAAATGTATAAAAAATTTCCTACCGGCAGGAAAACGAAAAAGATGAAAAAAAAAATGTTGGGGGGAGAGGGGGAGATTTTGAAACCACCTCAGAGGAATTGGAGGAACTTCCTTTCCAAAATGTTGGATACTTGCATTTTTTTTTGTTAGTTTTATTTCATATTATTTTTAGCAGTGTGGAAATTTTTCAATCTCGAGAGGTTTAAAAGAAGAATTATTTTGCCTTTAGGTCAAGAGTTATTTTACGTTTGACTTCCTTGGTGATCTCAAATCAGAAAAGCTTTTGCAGGGTCAGCTGCTGTAGGCGAGTTGAAAAAAAAAAGGTTTCCTGATTTTTGTTTTAAAAATGCTGGGCTGATAATAATGAAATTATGAAATACCTGTAATTTTGTATTTACATTATTTTTTTCCCATTTTACCGTACATTATTATTTTTGAATTGAATACATTACTAACTTTTAACGGTTTTTAAGTCTGGCATTATCAAAATATAAAAATGCATTTACCGTTCCAAAAACACTTTGTTGCGATACACTTGGAAGAAAACCATACACATTTTTCCAAATGCGCGAAATTCGAATAGATAAGCTACTTGGTTGAGAATTGGGGAGTGGTTGAGTATTTTTCTTCTGCTTCGCTCAGATTCCGACGCAAATTAATTTGTTTCTTTGTTTGTTTACTAATTTATTTATTTATTTATTTATTTATTTATTTATTTATTTATTTATTTATTTATTTATTTATTTATTTATTTATTTATTTATTTATTTATTTATTTATTTATTTATTTATTTATTTATTTATTTATTTATTTATTTATTTATTTATTTATTTATTTATTTATTTATTATTTATTTATTTATTTATTTATTTATTTATTTATTTATTTATTTATTTATTTATTTATTTATTTATTTATTTATTTATTTATTTATTTATTTATTTATTTATTTATTTATTTATTTATTTATTTATTTATTTATTTATTTATTTATTTATTTATTTATTTATTTATTTATTTATTTATTTATTTATTTATTTATTTATTTATTTATTTATTATTTATTTATTTATTTATTTATTTATTTATTTATTTATTTATTTATTTATTTATTTATTTATTTATTTATTTATTTATTTATTTATTTATTTATTTATTTATTTATTTATTTATTTATTTATTTACTAGCTGCATGGTCCCGCCTTACTGGGAACCCGTTAACTTCACATTGCTTCTTTTTAGAGGCATGCTTACTTGTGAAAGTGCACTCAAAATCAAAGCAAAATTAAATTCGTGTTGGCGCATACGCACAAAAGCAAACACTAATAGAGGATGAAGCAGCCTTAGGGTTAGCGCATATCTCAACCAAACTCAATCACTCAAACTAATAGAGGATGGCGTCAAGCCCCCGTTTCGGCCCGGTCCATGCCTTTTCAAGCCCTGTTATGGTCCCGCAATCCACGTGGATGACGTTTTTTTTAAAACTAATTATATTAATTAAAAATCACAATCAAATATGAAAAAACTAAGCCTCAGGTGCACACGTAGGTAATAAAAGGAATCCATATTAAAAAATTTGAATTTTTTAGAGCAGTCTAAGTAGGTTTTTTGCGATCCACAGGCATACACACAGACAGACTCTTTATTTATTTATTTATTTATTTATTTATTTATTTATTTATTTATTTATTTATTTATTTATTTATTTATTTATTTATTTATTTATTTATTCATTCATTCATTCATTCATTCATTCATTCATTCATTCATTCATTCATTCATTCATTCATTTATTTATTTATTTATTTATTTATTTATTTATTTATTTATTTATTTATTTATTTATTTATTTATTTATTTATTTATTTATTTATTTATTTATTTATTTATTTATTTATTTATTTATTTATTTATTTATTTATTTATTTATTTATTTATTTATTTTTTAGTTCAAAATCTTGCATTTTTTCAGTTTAAAAAGCAATTTTTTTTTTAAGAAATGTAGATTTTCATAAAATCCAATAATAAAATACAAAATAAAGGCATCAATTGATAAAAACTTTTGAGTTCCATACTGTAGATTTTCAACTTCTAATAATTCTAATCTTTTGAACGATAGCAAATTAACAAATACAATTCATCAATGAAATAATTGTGAACTAATTTACAAATTATCTCAGATCAATATCTATCACGAAACTATACTCAGGATACTCAGGAAATTTATTCGATTAGTCTAATTAATATAATCTTAGATATATCCATCAATGAATTCCAATCAAACACATATTCTCCAGATGCCTACGTTCGATTCCAAAGTATTTCCATATTTCATATGAAATATCAAGTTTATTTGGCAAATTATAATGGATATTAATTAAAGATACAGTATTAATTAGTTTTGACTTGTCATTTTCAGATGTTATTGAATTGAAATAAACAACTATTCGAATACACACTTTCATAAATGTTTAATCTATTTTCTTTTCGTTTGTGGCAATATCTCTTTTATTTCACATACAGTATATAAATAAATTTTAATCATTTAGCTTAAATTTTGTTAGTATATTCCAAAATAATTAATAGATTGCAAATGTTACAAAAATAGACAAAATATTTATCAATTTATTAAAAATAAAAAATAAAAAAATATTGATTTATTTGTAAAGATTTGATTTGGAAATAAAAATATTAATAGTTATAGAATATTTTGATAAATTTATTTAGATAAATAGAATATTTTGGCAACAAGCTCTACTTTCTTTTATCTTTACCAAGTAGTCACAAAATGTGATGAAACTTACTACTTTAGATATTTATTTGAACTTATTTAAAATCTTCTTGAAGTAATTTATGCACATAAAGACTTCACAAACTTCACAGTACCAAATCTAATTATATTTCCTAATTAAATGTATCTGCTAAATACACATAGGCAATAAAGAACACATTACGCTTTAATCAGCATAATTTGGTATCTAATGTTGAAATTAAATAAAGTATTTAAGTATTCACTACCAAATTGAAACTTGACAGTTTAAAGCTTGAATTAATTCAATTGAATAAATATATAGCAGAGTTCAAAAATACTGTCCTTGAAGTATGACTAAATTTGTCGTTAGTCTGACTTACCATTGAAAATAGTTTTATTTATAAAATACCTATTTTTTTATGTTTACTTCGACATTTATGTTAGGTTATTTTTAGGAAATTCTGCATTTTTATTTAAAACAAAAAACTAAAAAGATCGTATATTGACCCATTTTCTTTACAAAATTATAAACGATGTTTTAATAGCTATGTTTATTAATTGCATAACATCACTAAAGATATTTTAACGCATGCTTGTGAAATTAAATAAAGTATTTAAGTATTCACTACCATATTGAAACTTGACAGTTTAAAGCTTGAATTAATTCAATTGAATAAATATATAGCAGAGTTCAAAAATACTCTCCTTGAAGTATGACTAAATTTGTCGTTAGTCTGACTTACCATTGAAAATAGTTTTATTTATAAAATACCTATTTTTTTATGTTTACTTCGACATTTATGTTAGGTTATTTTTAGGAAATTCTGCATTTTTATTTAAAACAAAAAACTAAAAAGATCGTATATTGACCCATTTTCTTTACAAAATTATAAACGATGTTTTAATAGCTATGTTTATTAATTGCATAACATCACTAAAGATATTTTAACGCATGCTTGTGTGTCTAAAATAAGATTTTATCTAACGCTGCAATTTAGTTAAATCACAAGTTTACATTTTAAAATTAAATAATGTAAATATTAATGAAAATAAACTATAATTCAATCTAAGCGCATTAAATATACGAAGGAGAAAAGGAGATGTGTAAAATGATTTTTTTAAAAAAAAATTGCTCATTGTATTGCATATGCATTACAAAAAAAAAATAATAGTTAGTTTATTGGAATTTACCTACAATAAATTTTGGTTATATTTTTTGGAAAGTATGTTTAATTAAAAAAAATCAACTATATTTTCTTGAAAATTTTACTAAATGGGAATATAAAGCAAAAAAAATATATATCGAGTATTTTTGAGTTTTATACTAATTATTAAAAATGTACGAATAATTTTCAACGTCATATAAAGAACTGAATGGTAATAGGAAATGCACATTTTTACATAGAAAACCGATTAACGAAAGACTTATTATTAAAAATCTACCACGTCACCAAATATTTACTTTTCCAGTTTGCTTAAGAACAAGAAGCTTCATTAAATGTTTTTTGAAGATTGGGACAGTATTTTAATACAGAATTATTTAAGAAAAAAAATTCTACCAAAATATTTAATTATTATACCTAAAAAAACGGAAAAATTTATCAAAATATTTGCTCGGATACTTTTGCATTAAAATATTATCTGATTTTTTTAATCCTTCAAATGGTACAAGAAGATTTCTTGTACTGTAAATAGTTTTTAATTTACAGGCTGGTTGGTTGGTTGGTATGCATATATTTTCAGGCTTCTGTGCTTGCTCAGAGAGCCGCTTTTAAACCTTCATCAAGTAAGACAGTCACAGCACACACACACTCACATTCACATGCACACATATACGTGACAGATGCTGCCATCTATCACGCGCCACCTCCACAATTTAGACATGGCCCTGAAGGGGAGGGAAATAGTCTCCAGAAACCTGTACCCGTGGGAAAATGCGCAATGACTTTCGGACCCAACAGATTTAATGGGCACGTACTTCGCATATACTAGGTGAGTTTTCAGCGACCAGGACTCGATCGCGTTACCTTCCGATCCATAGATCGAGCCACTGACCACCGGGCGCCTCACAGCCCAATTTACAGTGAGTAGGCAGTCTTTTAAGAGCAATTCTACTGTCATCAATCTTGCAATGAAATACTTGAACTCGTTTTCTGAAGAACGATTTTTTTCATAATATGCTTGTACTCGGAGTAAGATATTTCAAATTAATATTATTCGATTTAAAAAATTTGAAGTGTATTTTAAAAGCATGAATCAGGGCATGTGGTCATACTTTTATAACAATTTTAAAGAATATTTAATTTTTTACAGACTTTCAAAAAATTAATTATTAAAACAATCATTTTAAAGCTATAGCCATTTCAAACTATCATAATAAAATAACTACTTTGCTTAGAGATTAGATTTTATATGATCACATGCCTGAATACTTATTGCTTTATTTTCTGCAAAAGTTATGTAAAACGAATAGTTAGGAATGTTGTAAAGTTGCACAAAATTTGGCTCACATAAATTAATTAATTGCTAATTAATATAATAATCAACGTATTATTTTATTGCAGTTTAAGTATTTTTATGTTAGTTCTAATGTGCCTGATCTTCTGCAAAAGTTAAGCTTTCTTTTCTGCAAAAATTATGTAAAACAAGTAATTAGGAATGTTATAAATTTGCACGCAATTTGGCCCACATAAATTAATTAGTTGCTAATTTATTAATTAATTAATATATTTTTTTATTGCAGTAAAGTATTTTTATGTTAGTTTTTATGTGCCAGCTCTTCTCGCTAAGTTTTAAATGTCTATCCCAAAAATTCAAGAAAAGTTGTCTAAGGTATATGGATACCTTAAGTGCGTAATTATCAACATTTCTTTCTTTGATGCATCGTAAAAGTTCGTTATATACAGAATATCATATCTTTAAACAACTCTTAATTCAGACTTAAAAATGGTACTTTTCTTGCATCATAATCATTTACGCCATGATTTGGGGACAAATATGATAAAGTTTAGGAGGTAAATAAAACCCTTAACTGAAATTTAATAGGCATAATTTAAAAAAAATAGTAATGGAAACAAAGCATTTTTGCAATTAAAATTTAACTTTGTGAAATAAATCTTATTTATGACGTCTGTAAGAAAAAAAATAAAAATAGTAATCCTTTTTTTAAAATGATGAGATTAATTTTAAAGGTGACCAATACTTGAAAATAAAAATTGGTAAATTTAGACAGACACCAAAAGAATTTTTACTGTCACAGAGAAAAAAAAAGTACACCCAGGGCGAAAGCGGGAATCGAACCAGCACGCAGACTGCTGGCGTATTGGTCCAAACCACCCCAACAACAAATTATCCTCTAAATCCATAAGGTCAAAGAGTAATAACTCAAAAAATGTACAGCAAAAACAAGAAATATGTGTTTAAAAAAAGCAATCAGTATGAATAAAAATAAAATCAATTTAAATTTCAACACTTCCCTCTTGCGATCCAAGTATCATTTATTTTTGCTAAGTCGTGTATGGCAAAAATGCCCTGCGTCAAGAAAATAGTTCTTCGCAAACTAACGATCGATTTAAGCACAAACACAAGAAATGTCTTCCTGGGGACTAATTTAGGGACATCGTAAAGTCGGAGGAGCTGATGCCGAATCGAGAATTAAACCATTGTGGAACCAAGGGACCATAAACCTGCGAGGAGATTCTTTGTCAACAGTTGAGATTTTTTTTATTATTATTTTATTTGTCTATACATCTTCTGAGGAGAGGCAAAAACTAAAGATTGGGAAATGAAAAGCTTTGACGCGTTAAAGAAATTTATTTGCTTTTTCCGCAAGACGAATTTTCAGTTAAAGTTGTTTTGTTTGCTACGAAATTTTGAGTTGACAAATGTTCGTTGGATTAAATATTTTCCCCCTTATTATCTTTATTACTGGGTATAACAAACAGCCGTAAGTATACTTCAGCTTTGATAAGTCATCATGATTGCATTTTTTGTAATGGCAAAATATTTGCCTTTCCCAATTCTCCGTTAATTATTCAGAATTGCAAAAACTACCTAAATTAAATAAATGTGTAAGTGTATTTATTATAAAACCTCCTTAAATTATTAGTGGGTAAATCTACATGACAAAACTAAAAAAATATTTACATGCAATGTTTGGTCGAATTGTTACGATTTTATATTTATGCCCAAACACATATGTAAATGTCAAACTTTTTATGGCATTGACAATTTAAATGTTATATGTATTCAAGTATTTCACAAGCAGAAAATAAAATATAATGTTATTAATTTTCTCAACATCAATGTTAAAATGGCATATTGTCATTAGTTTAACAGAGGGCAAAATTGAACTGAAATGCTTCCAATTCGCTCACGTTGGCTCTGTTTCTATACACAGAGTATATTTCAAGTGGAAATTTAAATAGTTATACAATATAATTAGTATTACACACCGTTTATAAAATTTAGATTTAAATTCATTTTAAGGTTTGAAAATCGTTAACACTTTGAAATATCTAGAAAAAATAATAACATCACATGGATATATAACACTGGAATCTAAAACATTTTATGTAACCCAACAGTGCCAACACATACAGGTCAATATTCATGTAATCAAAAGTTGCCGTATAAAAATCACTCTTATCGTATGTTTCATAATAATCAATACCTTCATAAATCTTTGCCTTCCGCATAAATTTGCCCTGAGGCAAGGATCTATTGTCTTTCCTCTTAATTGCACCCCGAGTTTATTATGCATGAGACTATTGTTCCGACGGGGCTTAATGAATCATCTTTAGATCACAACTTTTACCTTTTTTCTTCTTCCTTTTGTTACCCAAAGGTTAGAAAAGCACATGAAGGGTTTTTCATTCTGCGTCATTGAATACGAAGAAGGTTTTATTTAAATTAACATTTATTTAAGTGGACCCCTATCTCAATTTTTAATCCCAAAAATACCTGTAAAATTTTAAATTAAATTTTCACACTAACATTTAATTAAGGTAAACATTCATTCCAGTTTTAATCCAAAAATACCATCTATTGTAATAAAAATTACAAAACTATAATCCACATGTATTTGAACAAAAAAACAATGCTTAGATGGGATAAAAAAAAATATTGTAATTCATATGAAAAGTTAATGAGCTTATATGATACAAAACAAACTACAAGGACCGTACAACATGCATTTTATAAATATAATTGCAGATTGTTTTTTTTTCCTCAAATGTTCCAGAAGCAAATGTATAAATATATTTTTTAATTTGTGAAAATAAATATTATTTCTTTATGTTGCTGAGGAATATCTTTTTTTAAATTTGGTTTATTGTTAGAATAACTTAGAAAAAATTAAAAACCCATTGTTCTTTTCCATTAATTATACTATTTGATCCACAAGTTTGTATAACAAATTAAACTTTTATCAAATTTGCCACTACTAGGTAATAAGTTCAATAAATTGTTATAAGCTTGCATCTAACTTGCAAGGTTTTTCTTTAATTTTAATTTAATGACTTTATGATTAAGTATTCCTTGCTCATATATGTTCTTAATTTAAGCAACATTCGTTGACTACTTGATTTTATATAAAAGGCAAATATTTAAAATAGTAGTTGAGTAGTATAGGGCACCACGTTTTTGTTAATAAAATATTTAGATATGTTCCTCTTTCGGTTTCTCGTAGCTGACAATTGTACTTGAAAAAGGCGCATTTATTTTTTCCTATCGCTTAAAGATATATTAGCTACCTGAGATATCAGTTTTCAGAACATTAAGTTATCAAATTGATTATGTGCAATGGTCAGAAACTCATACTCGCCTATGATTTCCTAAATAAAATTTTCTTCTCCGAGCGATACGCTATTTGGTAAAAGCATAATATTTTTTTTAATGGATGAAATTAAAATTTAAAATTCAAACTAAAAAGTATATTTCTTTATGTTTTTCAATTTCATTTCCTGTCAGTCGAATATGAATGCTCCATACTTTAAATATAGAAATTTAGTTAAATTATAAGTATATAATTTTTAAAAAAAAACATTAATATTACAGAGAAATTGACAGTCAGTGATATTCTGTGCAAAAAATTTTCAAACGTTCTATTTCGTTTTTCATTACTTAAGGTAGGCGAATACCCAAAATTCTAAAATTCTACTATTACTTTAATCTTTTCCAAATTTGGCATAGTGATTTCAAATATAATGAGCAAGGCTTTTTTGGCATTTTTTTTTATTTAAATATAATTGATTTATTTTAAACGGTGTTTTTCCCCTAAAACAAGGGGTTTGTGCCAACACTTCTAGTATAAAAAGTTTTACATTAATTTACCTGAAATTTTTTACAGATGCTATTTCAATATATATCTGTGCCATGAACCTCTAACATCCGGTGTAAATATATTAGTTTTTTTTTTTTTTTTTAAATGTCCAAGTGTAAGTTAATCGAAAAAAATCCTTTTTTTTTTTTGTGGTTAATTTATAACATTTTTCTTAATAACTTCTTTTCTTGTAATTTTTATGCAACTCTAGAGGGTCCTTGCATGCATCAGTTCAAAACGAAGAATTTAACACATAATTAATGTTTATAGGATGAAAATTCAATGTGGTAGACTTGTTAGCGTAAACCTCCTTTTTAGTGGAAAAACACCGTTTAAATAAATAAATTATATTTAAATTTTAAAAAATGCCTTAATAGTATTATTCATTATATTTGAAATCAGTATGCCAAATTTGGAAAAGATTAAAGCAATAGTAAAAATTTTAGAATTTTGGGGAATTTTGGGTATTCGCCTACCTTAATATGAACTCTGTTCGCAACCGCTCGCCATCCCCCGAGAATCCTATGCAATTCGTCTTTGTTTGCTCCGCAAACAAACATGCAAGACTAAGATATTTTAGTTAAAAGGTCCCGACCAGTGGGGAGAGTGCGCAAGACGAAAAAGGGAAGATGCATCGGCTTTGGATGTTTTTACGATGCGTAGCCCGAAACTCAAGACCGATGCCAATAGTTGAAAAATAAGCTAGTTTCCGTTTGGACTGCTCCAAGGCATCACGTAGCTCTAGCGCTAAGCAACGATCTCTACCAAAGCCACGGGACGCAACCTGAAGCAGCCACGTCACAAAACAAGCACACCATCACACTTACTTTCAGCTTTTCTGATTGGCTGAAGCCGCGTAAGTCACATGACTTTCAAGTGTCCAACAATTACAATTATATAGAGATATTTAAATTGCAGGTTTTGTTATTGAATTGTTTGTACAGTTGCCAAAATACATTCTTTACTTGGGGGCTGGGGAGCCCAGTCGGTTTGGCACTCGCCTAGCATGCGAAAGGTCCCAGGTTCGGGTCCGGGCATCGCCAAAGTAACTGCCGACCTATAAACGGTCCGTGCACCCAAAATTTCCGACTAATAATACCCCGTGTAGGGGAGTGCACGTTAAATATCCTTCAAAGTCCTAACGCTGCGTGATGTTGCCCTTAACGGTTGCGTTGGGTGCCTATTCAGGTGTTGGCTCGTTACTTGACTGTGGTTTTAAAATACGACACCAGTCGCCAATAGCCCTCGTGTAGCTCTAGTGCGACGATAGTTTTAACCTAACCTAGCATTCTTTTTTTGATGTTCTAAACTAACTATTACTTAAGAGATACAACACTAATACATTCATGAAAGTGCCAGAAATCTCAAGCTTACGTTCTTATGTGATTTCCAAAACGTTTCGAAAATCCTTTAAGGGGGGATCATAGTTAACAAAAACCAAAAAATCGAATTTTTGGAAACAGTATTTTCTGATAGATGGAATCTCAATCTATCGAATAAGACCAATTTTGTATCGATCGGTTAATTATTTCTTATAAAAAATTTAAATTATAAAAATAAACAAATGTGCCACGCCTCCTTTGAATTACTAATTGTATGCTTGTATTATTCATATATTACATTATAAAATATGATTTTTTTGTGTTGATATTTGAAAACTATTCACTGGCTCAATGTAAAAAAAAATCCTGACGATTTACATGAAATTCGGTTAACAAGAAATGTTTCGGTGGTAATTTCGAGTTCGTGTTAACAGGATCGACTGTATTTGTTTTTCGCGTTTTTCTCAAAACTATAATTTTCAACACTTAGGTACACTTTTCTCCAAATCTATTGAATTTTTTTAATAAATTTTTTTTGTGTTATAAAACCATTTTAGATCTATTTAAGTCACCTAATTTAGTCTTACAAATTAAATAAATATTTTATTATTTTACACTTTTCTTCGTTGAAAATCAGAATTTTTATGAATGTAGAATATAATGTTTTTAAAATAAAATTTAAACATTATTTTCGGCAAAAAAAAATAGGTGACTTAATTAGATCTAAAATGGTTTTATAGCACACAAAAGAAATTATTCAGAAATATTTAATAGATTTGGAGAAAAGTGTACCGAAAAAATACTTGTATTTTTGAAAATTCGTAATTGTATGTTTCAAAAGATGTCTTTTTTCAAAAATAAGAATTTTAAAAAATAAAAGTCTTTGGTGTAAATATAATAATAAAAGTACAATTTATAACTTGGTACAATCTTTTTAATTGTACCATAATTTTTAAATGATTTAGAGCCTTTCGAAATCAATACTAAGAATTGGTCATTTTTGCTGTCGCTAACTATGATCCCCCCTTAACTGTGATGTAATCTTGGAAGCTGCACACTGTTTTCCAAATAAAGTCAACCAGAATTAACGAACACCAGTCTAACGATTCCCTTTCACAAAGTTTCTACAGTTGGCAAAGTCTCGGTTGCAATGAGAGTTTCACTTAATCGAATTCTCAACGGATGAATTTGGAAATGCCGTGCGAGACATCACAGTGTCGGATGAATTTAATTTCAGAGAAGGGTTTAATTTAAGTTTAATGACGCTTCGAACATGTGTCGAAAAGTAATTATCGTTTGGAAGTTGGTGCAAAGAACTAAGCCATTAATGAATCGAGAGTTTATGGATTATCTTGAATAATCATTGCATGCCACAGATTCCATCATTAAACAGTTGAAAATGACTTATTTACCTATCTAATCAATCTATTTATTTATTAGAAACAATCAAAACATTTCAACCACTAAACAGAAGGAGGTTATCCCCTCAACATATTTGTTTAATTATAAATTTAAGCACTACAACTTACGACCCTAAAATTAAAACACTGGACTCTCAAATTATATTAATTGACCAGTGTCCATTAAGTTTGCTACATAAATGGTTTGCCAAAATTCCTTTGAAGTAGTAGAAGTTGAAGTAATTAATAATTATTTAAGCAACTAGTGCCGAAAATAACACTTTATTAAGCGAGTGGCTTTTATTGACAATGACAAGAGCTTAATAAAGTATTATTTGTCACGTGCTTGCTTACAATATTTTTTTTTCACTCGTTTTATAAGATTCCAACATTTCAAGTAAAACTTACGAGAGAAAAATCAAATCTCATTGGTTCAAAAATATTTCATGTGCATTTTTTTTTCTGAAGAAGATCTGCATTGATAAATATCTGGAACTAAAATTCAAACTTATTATTTTAGTTCAAATTAAAACATTTGAACATGAAAACTGATGCTAATTTTGGGCTTCCAAAAAGGAAGAAATAGCAGCTAATGATGTTACTTCAAATATGCTCCAGGAAAAATAAAAAATAAAAATACGAAAGGGCGAATGAAAAGTTCTCTCCTGGAAGCTCAAAATTCGTATCAGCATCCATGCTCAAATATTTGACTTTAAACTAAAAAATAAGTTGCCTTTTGTAGTTCCAGAGGTTTATCGATACCGATCTTATTTACGTAAACAAATTAGCACGCGAATTATTTTTGAACCAATGAGATTTGGTTTTTTTCACGCAATTATAAAAAATAGTGTATGAAACACGTGTGAAAAGTAAACCTTTTAAAACACGAGTCATTATTTCACTCGCTTGTACCTCGCTCGTGAAATAGAGTCCACTAATTTTAAAAAGTGTTACTTTTCGCACTAGTTGCATAAATAGCTATTATAATAACGTGCAAAAGCGTGAAATTTGTGATTTTACTTTTGTCTTACTTAGTTTCCTTTAATCATTTTTGTAGTACTTGTAGTCTCCATGGAGATATTAGAAAACGCAAAAGTAATGAACCAATAGAAATAGGTGAGTTTCATGACCATTTAGTTTAAATGAAGATATTTATGAAATCATTTTGTTTTTCTACCGATCAGATAATCTTATTTACTTTACCGCACTAGTGCCGAAAGTCCTACTTTCGACACTGTCTGTTACGTAAGCACGTAAAGTGTCATTATCGCAACGATTTATGAATGAATATGATATAAAAAAGTGAGCTTTAAAAAAAATAATGTAGCACATGCTTACGAAATATTTATGTTTATAATTGTGTGAAAAAATCCGACTTCAACATTATAATTACAAAATCAAACTCGTGCGAAAACATAGACTTTTTGAAACAGTGAAAAAAAGACTTTTTTCACTCTTTTCATAAGATGCCAGCCGTGGCAGCAGTGCGTGGCGATCTTGCCCCCCACCAAGTAAGTCATAAGTCATAGGTAAAAAAAATTAGCACGTGAATTATTTTTGAACCAATGAGATTTGAATTTTTTTCACGTAATTTTTACTTGAAATGCTGGCATCTTATAAAACGAGTGAAAAAAAAAGTACTTTTTTTCATTGCTTCTGGGTGAAAAAACTCATGTTTTATTACTGTTTCTAAAAGTATAACTTTACGCAAGCGTCTGATATTAAAATTACAGTGTAAAAGACAGATTTTTTCAAGCTATTATGAAAAAATTATAAATTACGATAAAATAAAACATTTACTTACATGAATATACTGAAACAAGGAAATCTGACGTAACATTTAATATAATCCCATAAGTGTTGTAGTAAATGCTTTTTTATTTAAAAAAAAAAACTCAACGCGCAATAAGTTATGTATTTAAATTGCATTCAAACTTACACATCAGCAACAGAAATTTATCTGCGTTAGAAAAAAAATATTCAATTCATCTTTTTTCTTCAAAAATACCTCAATCTTTTTTTTTTTCTCATTTATGTTTAGTTACTGAATAAATTTAGTCAGATTAATCGCCTAAGTACCGCCACTATTGTGAAAGGAACACTGAACTTTTATTCGTATCTCTCGAACTGTTGAAGCGATGTTCATTCACATGGTAATCAACTTACATTTAACGTGTCTATCTTGGCCATTAAAGGAGAGGGCTTTTTGTATAACACTTTGACTAGAAGTAATTGAAAGGGACCCTAATGACATCCTGACAATATATACGTTACGTTCTAAAAAAATAATGCCAGTGTTTAATTGATAACAGTTTTACCATTTGGAATTGTGATAGAAATAAACATGTATCAATTGATATTTACATTGCGCGTGAAGCTAATTTGCATGTGTAAAGCGCAACTCGGTGTTTAATTTTTAATGTTTTGTCATATTAGTGGTAATAAAAACAATGTAACAATCACGTAAAAAAGTTGTCTTTATTTTTCCTTATGTCAATCGACAATGATTGTATGTTTAAATATAAAGTACAAAAAATATTTAATGCAGAAACTATAAAATGTGCTAATAGTAAGCTAGATATTATGTTGTAATTATGAAGTCCTTAAAGGTAAAAAGAAGATTATATAATGTTTCTACAGCATCACTTTTTAGCATCCATTTTTGTAAAAGAACCATATGTGACCCGAAAATATGAACTACTTAATACGACAAACATAATTTTGTAAAATTTTAAATCAAGAATATTTAATGATACTCAAATTAAAATATGTAACATGCATTATTTAAACTAAAAGTTGTTTTTAAAAAAATATATTTTACTACCATGACCCAATTCTTCTTAATGCTAATTCTTAATAATGCTTCTAATAATGTGGCATCATTTAAATAAAACCCAACAATAAAATACTTCCTTAATTATGACTAAACAGCTTCAGAAAAGGTTAGTATGCTTCCTAATTTTTTTTATGTCACATAACGACTTTATTTGAATAGTTGAATTTTTATTTGCTTTATCTTTAAATTAATATCTAACTCTCCTACCAAATCATTTTACCATATCTTTAACAGTTTATCTTTTAAGCGGTAATATCGCCAATATTTAACTGTTTTTGTAATTATCTTCTTTTTCTGCAGCACAGAAAGGATTTTAATATTCAAGAACGATAAATATCAGAAGTCTTTCTTTTAAATGATGTTTAAAAATAATTTATTTCAAATGAGGCTTTTATTTGCATAATTAGAGAATTAAACGAATATAATCTAAAAATGTAAAAATGCACAGAAAATTTAAGTAATTGGCATTAATCAAAACGAAACGTTTAATTTTATAATCACATTGAAAAGATATTTTCGCATAAAAAATTTAAAATTTTAAAGAAATTATTTTAAGAACTTTTTTTCTAAAAAAATTAATAAAAATTTTAAAAATTTGATTAAAATTTTTTTTTAAATAATTTCTAATTAAAATTGAGCTGAGAATTTAGGTATAAGTCTTTGTTTGCACATATTTGTACAATATAAAGTCATTTTCTTTGTCATTTTTTCAATTTTGACCTCAAAATTTGCCGCGCAAGCCTAATCTCAATGTGTTCAAATAGCTTTGTGTTTAATATCATTTATTTTAGTTTTGGCTAAAGTTTCATAAATTTTAAAATTTGTTTTATATTAAATAAGTCTTATAGAATAACATATAAAAAAAATTATACTCATTTATTGAGTAGTTAAAAAATGACATGAAAGATCAAACTATGCTTTGTAGTACCTTCTTTGCACATTTTGAAGACTCCTATGACCCCTTAAAACTCGAAAAGTCATACTTGTGCGATAGGTCACTTTTTCGTGTATAGTGCGATATAAGCTTACAGTCAACCAATCCACTCTGTTAACATCTAAGTCCGAATAACTGTTTCCTCATGTCAGTGCCAAACATTTCTAAAAAAGAAAACTCCGATGTATCAGTAAGCCCATCTGTTGGCTGGGTATTGTTCATCCAGAAGGTACTAAGGGCTAGAATTTTTTTTTTTCAAATGCAATGCTTAAATCTTAATTAACAAAGGAAATAAATAGAAACAATTCAAATGGATTTTATTCTATCAAATAAAAATATGAGTTGAGATGTTTTTGAGTATTAAAAAGTGAAGTATTGGGAGTAAAACTATATTGCAGATTCAATAACTAATAATGTGTGCTGGAAAACAAGATTCTGCATTAAAAAAATAAATTATTTAAGAGATAAAACGAATAAACTTGCACTTATCATTGATATGAAGACCATCCATAAGTTATTACTTGTTTAAAACCTTAAAACGGCAAATTTAAAGCTAAATTCAAAAATAAAAAAAGGAAAGGCACAGAAAATTAAAAATGCAATCATTATATCCTATTTTGCAGAAAAATGTGAATTTTAAAAATTAAAAAAATTATCTACAGAACACAACACTAACAAAAACGAACCAAATTCAATTCGAATCAAATTCAAACATTCTGTAATAATTAAAAGGATATGTAAATTTGTAAAATAATAAAGTAGATCTTCAAAAGGCAAAATCATGTCCCAAAACATTTTCTATAATTTATGCTTTTATTCGAAACAACTAAACCCATTTTAATAAAATCTGTTTACCTCTTTTTGGCTCAACCTAATTCGATTTCCCTGCAGCTAAGCGTAAGGGCGCGAAAAATGTCTTGGAGGCGTCACGTCTAATTACCTTATCCGCTGGCTTCCCAACTGAGTGATGGGCTCTCGACAGCCCTTTCCTTCTGCATCACAACTCGCTAATACCTCCTCTTCCAACAATAGTAAAAGAAGATCTTGTTAATGTCCTAGGTTCCACAGGAAGAGGCACGTAGTTTGGCTGCTAAGGTGTCTTGCAGCCTTAAATTGCTTTAATTTGTTTTCATTGAAGGTGATGTCACTGTGCCAAAATGTGGCAAGCTTTCTCCATTTTTACGGCAAATTTGCGCTTTATTTTGATGTAACGTTCAAAAATAGTACAAAATAATCAGAAGCGTTATTTATGCTTAAAATTAACTAGTCAATATTTAGATCAAATAATACCTATAAGATTATCCCATTTAATAATTCTGTCATCAATGGATGAAAAAATTGCATGCACTTCCTAAGGTCTAAAGGTTCCGCACAGTTACTGTTTAATCTTTTTCTCAAACCTCTTACTAACCCCTCATCCCTCCCCTAGAAAAAGAAACCGATGTTTAATTTGACTTTATTACTCTTCATTAAGGGAGATTTTGGTAGTTATGGGTTTATTTTTTCGAATCTACACAAAACTTTATCTAAGGCGATTGAAACATTGAAAATCTTAATCGTATATCACTAAAACAATCAATTACCATTTTAACCATTTATTACAATAAAAATATTTGAGGAAATAGAAGATTCTAAAATTGACATTTTGTGCCATAAAGGTACAGTATTAAGGTTCAGTACCAACAGTTTATATTTAACAGCGCAATGATCAAAATTATGTCATCATTAACATGCTAACCAATAACATAACCATTAAATGCAAACCAATGTACTTAATAATGTTTTTTTTAAATAAACTATTAAAAACATTTACAAACTAATCTGTCTTTGTAACATGTTTGTTCTTAAATTTCTGTAAAGCAAATGCTGCTAAGCATTGGTCAAAAGCTTCTGACATTATATTTTATTTACTTATTTTATGGCGAATAGAGTTGTGGATGAAATGAATTTTCCATGAAAATGCAAACATTCTAATAATTTAGTGAATTGTATACAGCAAAGAAAGTATCCTTACTAAACTTAAATGGTTTAGTTGACTTAAGTAATTTCCCTTTAAAAGTAATTAAGAAAATATATGAAACATTATAATTAGGATTATGGCCTCAGTTAAACCTCAAATACATAGCCCCAGGAATCAGACTAAGTAATTTTATGCAAAACGCATTCTAAAGAAAATTCTCATATGGCTGTGCTTTTATGGATATAAATATTTTTTGTTAGCAAATATTTCGAATAACATTATTTAGTAAAATTCATTTAAATGTACCAGGCTTATATTTAAAAAATAAAATATATAGCCTGTACGGAAAAAATATACAGCCCGATCTCAAAGTTTTTACTTTCGACTTCTAAAAACTTTATTCTTTAACTAACGTGTCGTAGCTTTCGCTTTTAACTTTTGAACATATATAGAATGGTAGCACTTCAGTGTAAATACATACTTTATAGAATTTTAGAACGTCATCATAGAGTTAAAATGAGTTGGAAAAAAGTCACAAACACTGTGACCCTATGTACTCTCATATCTCTTACTTATCCGTAGAATTTTTGAATTCGAGTAGTTATTTATAATTAACTTTACTCTAGTAGGGGTAAGTGGTGTACCTTGGACATATGTGTACCTCGAACCTATGCCGATTCTAGCTCGATTAGCTTAGATATTGAAACAACACCGCATGCAGTTAAAGTATTTGCTACCAGGGATATCAGTGAAGCTCTATCCGTTTGTTTTAAAGGTCAATTTATTAAAGAGGTTTCGAAAAACTAAATTCGCAGTTCAAAAGTAAATTTTTGTCAGATTCTTTAGTGTATTTTTATACTCAAACATGTAGTGTTTATTCAGAAACGATGGTTATGCAATATAAAGCAAAGTTTTAGCTATAAAACAGTGTGCTTGAAATTAAGTTAAGTCTAACCTTAACTTGGTGATTAACTATTTTGTTGTTAATATCCAAGTGGTGTACCTCGAACCTAATACAAGTGGTGTACCTTGGACTGGTCCAAGGTACACTACTTTAGGTCTTATATGCTTCAGATTGTTGAAAACCCTTTTTAAAATTCAAGTAAATTTTTTCCTTTTGAAAAATTAAGTATTTTAAGCTATTAATATGCAACCCTGATTTGTAAATCTAGAAGAATGGAAATTTGTAAGAAATTTTTATATGGTGTGATAAACAGTTTTTCTGTATTTAATTATTTAGATTTATGGAAGCCTATAAAACTTTAACCGTATTGATATCATATAGAAAATAATTATTGCATGCTCATCTAAAAAGATATTTTTTATAATAAATATCAAAGCAGAACATCCTTTTTACGTTTAGGTCTAGTTGTATAAACATAGGGGGAAATATTTGAGTTGGTTTTTTTTCAAATTTAAGGACAGAAAGATAGTCAAATATTTTTCTATGGCATGAAATAACAGTTTCATTTCATGCTGCATTTTAACGGATACACCTGAGAAAGATCGCATTGGAGCTGAAAAAGCCAAAAGGGCACTAAAAAAACTAAGGCAATAAAACCATTTACGAAGCCAATTGACCTAACATAACCAATTACTACAATCTTGGCAAGAAATAAGAGTAGGTTGTAAAATGTATTTTTGAATTTCATGTGGCTAATAAATATTGGTTTTCGGACTGTAAATCGAGTCTCTCTCTACCAGTTAATAATTGGTCCAAGGTACACTAGCGGTTGGACCAAGGTACACCGCCGGTGGTGTACCTTGGTCCTAATTACAATTTTCTGTATTTATTTTTTAAGTAGTTGAAATCATTTAAATAACATGTTAAAATAAATATATGTTGTGTATAACAACATAAAATATTTAGTCAAAATATTTTTATTCACTTTTTGCAAGTAATTAAGAAATTATAAATTGAAAAGTCAAAATAGGTCCAAGGTAACCCACCTTCCCCTACTGAAATATATATTTTTTTAATTATTTACTTTTATGTAAAAGCTATCAATTCATCTTGAAACGCAACAAATTAATAAATCATCATAAATATTCTTATTTACTAAATAAAACCTCAGGTAAACATTGTGAAGTATTAAAATTTAATTGCATTTATGATACAACCACAGTAAAGTCCCGTTCATCAAAATCCCTGTTATCCGAAAATCGGTTTATAAAAAAAAAATTCTCAAGCCTTTCGGTTAAAATAAGAAATGTATACGCATAAATAAATGCACAAAAAATAAATACGTACTTGCAAAGTTGGATTTATTTCTCAAAATATGCAGTATTTTTTTTTTTTTTTTGCTGCTCAATTTTGCTCCCGTACCTTTCAAATGAGAGGGACTCTACTGTATAATAAAATTGTTATATTCATGCAATATTCAAATAGTTCATTTTATTTTCCGTTTTGTATTGAATTTTCCCGCCCAATTATTTTGATTTTGCATTTTTACATTTCTAAATATTTGTGAGCTCACCCTAATTTTACAGAAAGACCGTAGAAAATTTACAATATATATTACAAATGTAGCAAAAGTTGGAAAAAGTAGCAAAAAAAATAGGGTTTTTTTCTTCAAGTATATGAATTGTTTGGACAAAATAAATTCTCCATTTTAATGAACTTTTAATATTTACTTAATAATAACTTTTGAATAATTTACAAATAAAATAGTAACTTTTCTATCATAAAGAGAATATCGTGTCTTAATATCTATTAAATATTT
Organism: Hylyphantes graminicola; assembly: GCA_023701765.1. Lineage (NCBI taxonomy): Eukaryota > Metazoa > Arthropoda > Arachnida > Araneae > Linyphiidae > Hylyphantes > Hylyphantes graminicola. The sequence goes on from CM043111.1 coordinate 45,698,330, forward strand.
TTCAAATCTTTTACTTCCATATATTTAAACATAATTCACATGTAAAAAAGCAACATGATACATAAGTTAGCAAATGATAATGACAACCCTTAAAATAAATTAAGGAAAATCCCTTTTATAATTACTCTGTATATTTTGTCTCCAGTTCAAAGAAAAAAATCGAGGCGTGCCTTTAACTAATTGGTATTATATGTGAGAAAGCCTGTTTTTGACATCTATATATTTTTTTTATTTCTATTTTTTACTCGACTGTGGTGTGATATCGATTGTTTGTATTTTTTTTTCAGGAAGGTTTTCCGACGGACCCCCAAAAGTGGCACCAAAGGAATGGAACCAGTAAGTTTATTGATTTATTCGTCTGCGATCGAATTTTCCATTTCCGTCACTCCCATTGGGTCATCCGCCCCCATCCAGGCCCCGCTTTTCTTGGGACCACCCGCAGAATTTTAAGAGTCCGATCGAATAATGGCTATGGGTTTTGTTTATGCCAAACAATCGCTATACGGTCATAAAAATTATGTATATGAACTAATTTTAAAGCAGATAATACTTTTATTGTGTATATAAAATATTGTATTAAATATACCTCCAAAATACCTTTTTCTACTTTGAGAGCCCGCTTTTTGCTCAATTGGTTTCAGGCATATACATTAAAAGAAAGTATTTTACGACATTCCCCCTTGCGATTATCAGGGGACATTGAATCATATTGGAAACACAACACACTTTAGTACCAAGTTGATTTTTATTTAAATACTCGTTCATCGTCCGGCGCACTTCTGAGGACAAGGATAAGTTAACTACTGTCACATTATATTTCATCTAAAGGAGTTATACCGTATTTATGGAGATATTTATGGCATTTATTAAGTGCATATGTACAGTATTTAATACTTATTTCGAGCAAAATTTACTTTTAATCTGAGAGCAGTATCATGTGTGTGAACAGAAATATTTCCTGTGGCTGAATAATGTGCTTTTTTTTTCAAAACTGAAACTGGAATTAAACTCATGCAATGTTTAGATTCTATCTTAACTTAGACTACAGCCTGAAACTAAATGGTTAAACACATAAATGCAATGTATTAATGTAACAGTAGACTGAGGATGCAACATTAATGTTATCTAGCGAAATTAATCCCAAGGCAATGCGCCATATATGCTCAGTTCAAATTCATGGGCAAATGTGATAATTGTTCTCCAGTAGAAAAGTATGTGGATCTAGTATGAAGATTCTCAATACTACTCTCTATGTAACTGATTCGTAATACTCTTACTCTGTAGATTAAAACATAGTTATCAAATTCTTTATTATAATAGTGTACACTAATTTTGAATGGTAGGGGTAAGTGGTGTACCTTGGACATATGTGTACCTCGAACCTATGCCGATTCTAGCTCGATTAGCTTAGATATTGAAACAACACCGCATGCAGTTAAAGTATTTGCTACCAGGGATATCAGTGAAGCTCTATCCGTTTGTTTTAAAGGTCAATTTATTAAAGAGGTTTCGAAAAACTAAATTCGCAGTTCAAAAGTAAATTTTTGTCAGATTCTTTAGTGTATTTTTATACTCAAACATGTAGTGTTTATTCAGAAACGATGGTTATGCAATATAAAGCAAAGTTTTAGCTATAAAACAGTGTGCTTGAAATTAAGTTAAGTCTAACCTTAACTTGGTGATTAACTATTTTGTTGTTAATATCCAAGTGGTGTACCTCGAACCTAATACAAGTGGTGTACCTTGGACTGGTCCAAGGTACACTACCTTAGGTCTTATATGCTTCAGATTGTTGAAAACCCTTTTTAAAATTCAAGTAAATTTTTTCCTTTTGAAAAATTAAGTATTTTAAGCTATTAATATGCAACCCTGATTTGTAAATCTAGAAGAATGGAAATTTGTAAGAAATTTTTATATGGTGTGATAAACAGTTTTTCTGTATTTAATTATTTAGATTTATGGAAGCCTATAAAACTTTAACCGTATTGATATCATATAGAAAATAATTATTGCATGCTCATCTAAAAAGATATTTTTTATAATAAATATCAAAGCAGAACATCCTTTTTACGTTTAGGTCTAGTTGTATAAACATAGGGGGAAATATTTGAGTTGGTTTTTTTTCAAATTTAAGGACAGAAAGATAGTCAAATATTTTTCTATGGCATGAAATAACAGTTTCATTTCATGCTGCATTTTAACGGATACACCTGAGAAAGATCGCATTGGAGCTGAAAAAGCCAAAAGGGCACTAAAAAAACTAAGGCAATAAAACCATTTACGAAGCCAATTGACCTAACATAACCAATTACTACAATCTTGGCAAGAAATAAGAGTAGGTTGTAAAATGTATTTTTGAATTTCATGTGGCTAATAAATATTGGTTTTCGGACTGTAAATCGAGTCTCTCTCTACCAGTTAATAATTGGTCCAAGGTACACTAGCGGTTGGACCAAGGTACACCGCCGGTGGTGTACCTTGGTCCTAATTACAATTTTCTGTATTTATTTTTTAAATAGTTGAAATCATTTAAATAACATGTTAAAATAAATATATGTTGTGTATAACAACATAAAATATTTAGTCAAAATATTTTTATTCACTTTTTGCAAGTAATTAAGAAATTATAAATTGAAAAGTCAAAATAGGTCCAAGGTAACCCACCTTCCCCTATAGTTATAAAACTCACTTTCTGCAAAGTATAACTAGGATATTTAGTTTAATATCTATGTTATGCTTCTATTTAAGTGACACTATGTCCGTGCAATAACATGTTGTATCCATTTAGAAAAAAGTTCAGAAATAGGCTTTTCGGTTATAACATATTTTAACTACTGAGATTAAATGAAAATTATAAAATTATGAAAAGGGGTCATTGTCCCCTGCATGAAAAATATATTAACACATCTTTACTCTCATTGCCTAATGCAATTGTCTAATACATTAAAAGTATACATAGAATGAAACAGCTGTGTTAATACAAAACTTCCTTGTTCGCAATAGCAAAATGCACGATGTTTCTTTTTAGGTATTGTTTCGCAAATGTCAATAATTTGTAAAAACTTTAGCTATTTTTGTACCCTCAAATTGGAACTATAGCATATATTTAAAATCAAACTCATTGTTAAAGCAATGCCAGAGAAAGCCATGGCTCTATCAATGCATTGTATCGTACGAGACCACAATTTCAAAAATTCTTCGTTCAATTAATGGAAATTGTACTGGCAATTTTACTGGAGTAGTAAATTCGTGAATTAACTTCGTTTTCGACGGATGAAGATACTCATGCTCAGTCCCTTCTAAACCACGAACGATTTTTTAAATAACGGAAATATTCACTCAGGTAAATTGGCAGTAAAATTTTCATTAATTGATGGACGAATTTTTGAGAGTGCAGTGATAATGGAGTGAACAGTGGCATTTAATGGTGTCAGTATTCAACGATTCTACCTGATGTGAAATCCTCAGTGTTCAGTGTTTAGTTTTAAAGCTTGATAGATCATAATTTAATCAAGGAATTACCGTGTAAAGTACGGCAGGGATGAATGGCTGAGTATTCTTTGACCAATCCAACTTTGTACAAAGAAATTGAATATTTAGAAAACTTCTTTTCTTCAAAACTAGTAGTAACAAAAAATCCTACGCATGTAATAAGGGGCTAAAAACTGTTTAATGGTAAAAAAAAATTTAATAATTATTCGAGAACAAAAAAATAAATTTCGAATTCACATTACAGGCACCAAAAAATAAAGTTTTTTCTTTTTTTACTTTTTATATTGTTTTTCCGTACATTTTCATTCTTAAATATTTTTAATTTAGTGTCTACTATTTAAAAAATAGATTAAGCAGGGTTCAATTTTAGTGTAATTAACATTCGTTAAAAATAAAGGAATCTTAAATTTAATATGCTAGTTTGAAATCTAAAAATTTACAAATGCATAGAGATTTCTCTTTGACCTTTGATAAAAAGCAGTAGTGACTAAAACAACTGTAAATGCATTGTTCCACAAAATGTGTTCTCTTTTTTTTCTGAAACTCTGCACGCAAACTTGACGTGATCCTATTGTCATTGTAATCTTTTTTGGTCATTTTATAATGTTCTTCACACTCACTTTTTATTACAAGAAGTAGGTAAAACTTCCTTTAGCGTGAGAAACATTATCGATTTTTTTTTTAAAGAATATATCAAAACTATTTTTTGGCATCACTTTCTTAATCACTCATCTTAAAAATAATTACTTGGAAACTTGCTAGGAAAAGTTTCACATTCTGAAGTGTTCATATATTTTACAGTGTACACTAAAAATTAATAACTTACAATAACAGAAATATTACATAAATAATTCCAGTAATAACATTGATGGCAAGTAGAGATTCTTCAGATTAGATTTTAAGATTTGTATTTTTTTTTTCAAAAACTCATTCCAGGAAACCACATACAATTTGTTTAACATTAATCTATAGTGGCTCTTTATTAATAATAAATCATTTTAATGTATTTGAAAGAAATATTTAAAAAAAACATTAGTTTGCTTTAGGGTACAAAAACCATTTAATAAAATCTTTATCTTCGTAAGTTCCGAAAATGTACTTTTAAATTGAGCTCCAAATAAACTCACTAAGACCCAAAGCCTTAAGGCGTTTAAAATACATAAAATAGTTCTCAAAACGAATCCAGCCATAATCCCAGATAAGGCTTTCAAATCTAACCAACCATTCAAAAATATTTAGCAATCTATATTTCAAGATGTAGATATCAGGCTATTCTCCTCGTCGTCCGAAATCCCCTGAATAGATTCTTCTACATCTTCAGCAATAATATTGCGAATTTCCATCTGGCGCACAATAAGACGCCACAATTCAAAGTCCGCCATGAATTCTTCTCTTGCCCGCGTTATTTTGTAGGCAAAGAAAGTTCCCACAGTCGTAAAAGCTAGGAATAGAGTTGTCGCGATAGTCAAGAGAATTTTCCGATTGCCAAGGATTTTCAAGTAAATAGAAATTGGAGGCAGAACTTTTACTCTGGTTATGTTGGTTGTCCAAATGAATCCTTTCTCGGGAAACGTTACCTGACATGTCCATAAACCTAAAATGAAGTAAATTGGGTCAAAATTAAAGTTCAAGTTAAATAAAATGTTAAACAATATTAATATTTAAATGTGTATAATAGATATATAATAATTAACTGTATTTGCGCAAATATAAGTTGAGCATATAAGTCATCATATTCAGCTTAATTAGTAAAAGATTAATCGATTTTTTATTTAATGAATTTAGTTTGTTAACTTCAGAAAAAAACTAACCACGCTAATCTTGAATATTTTTCACTATCATACTTTTGAGGTTTTACTTCAGAAAAATTAATACTATTGTTTAAAATAAAAGTTTTATTTTATTTTAAAATAATCTGCATACTTTATCTTAACTTGGAAGATAACTAAGAGTTGATCGAGCATGCATTTGTTAAAACCATAAAAAATCCTTAACTAAATACTTCTCGACTTTTCCCAAAAACTCTCATTATTTCTTATGAACAAATAATTTTTGAGCATTTTTATTTTAATGTAAACGAATTTCGATCTTTTGCATCGTTTAAACTATCTAAACAATTTGCTTAAATATTTTTTCGTGTTGAAGCATTTTTATAAACTTATTGCTTTTGACCACAATTAACAAGCAATAAAAAAACAATTTACATAGCTAATCGTCTTTCTGCAAATAGTTTTGCTTTGCTTTGAAATTTTTTTTCGATTTCCCTTCACAAATTCTAAAATTACATGGCTTTCTAATATCCATGACAACGAATTTCATTATTCTAACCCAAACATATATTTTTCTTCTCCGTGATGACGTCTATGACGGTGGTCGCTCAAATAAAGTTTAGCTTATAGTAATTATTATGTCATCAGTTTTCTCCTTTGAAAAGTTTATTAAACAAAACATGAACAAGCGCATTATAATAAATTGTTTCTTCGTTTATGGAATTCTTTCTAAACTTTCAACAGCTCTAAGGCATTTCAAGTTCGATAAGGAAGAATTTTGAAAATGTTAAATATTTCTTAGATGTAGAAACATAAGTAATTATTTTTGCTAATCCTTGAATTAAATTAATATGCAATAGTACATATATTATACGATATTACATATTTGGTAATTCTATATGATTTATAAGTTATAATTACATTTATGGGTTTATATGCAATATTAACCGTGGAAGGAAAACTCTATTTTTTTAATTTGATTCAAAAGTGTGTTTATTCTGTGATTAATTAGTTTTATTGTATTGGTTTTCTCTTGATGAATATTCCACTGAAACAAGTTTTAGTTTCTATAACGCATATGTTAATGATATTTTTCTAAGCAGTGTTACATAGATTAAATATACTTCGACCAACAAATTGAAAAATACTGCACAAAGGAAGATTAGGAAAAACATGCATTAAGTAAACTTATTAAATTTCTTCTCCCAATTGTATTGCAACTAGATACAATATGATTTATTAATTATATAATTTTAATATTTTTTTAAGTATTATTCTTCAAATACACAAATCTAAATAAAAATAACATTATTAATTCTTTTTTTTAGTATTAGTTGATGATCATATGTTTTTTTTTCTATGAATAATGCCTACCTATACTTAATTTTTATTTCTGTCGTCCACAATTTTGTAGAAGCCATGTTATCTGAAACATTCTTCTCTTTGAAGCTTTTTTTCAAACTCTTTTTTTAAAAAAAACTAGGACCGAATAAATCCGATTCGTGTACAATGACCTTCCATTTAATGGGGTGGCTAAAATAGAGCTCCAGTAACGTTTCTCATGATGCCGGTTTTTTAAATTATAAGCGTTTTAAAAGCAAATAATATTTTGTTATAATGATACTTTTTTGACAAAACAAGTAGACAAATAAAAAAAATAAGAGTTGGAATAATTATAAAGTTGAAATTTCTAAGAAAGTATAATTTCAATTTGAGGTTATGTGTTAAGAAAACTCAAGAGGAATAAGACAGTTTTATTATTATTTGTAGTTTTAACAAAGTATAGACAAAATCATTCATAACGTTTGGTGCTATTTTTAACTCGATATGTACTTTTGACATTTACTTGTAAAAAAAAATTATCGAAATTCAATTTAATTAGTTAAATGTTTGAAATGGACAGTCAATATTTCTGTAGCAACCACAAGGTAGAATATACTTAAGCTTCCAATAGTACATTAAATGTAAAATATTTTTTTCCTCAAACTAGTGTCATTAAGAGTTACATTTTTAAGTCAACTAATTATTGCGTACACGCACTAAGGATGACATTAAATTGTTGGCTAACGGTTGAAAGAAGTAAATATAATGGAGCTTCCCTCGGACTTTTTTTATCGATTCAAAGCGTTGAAAAATAGCTTAGAATCCTAATAATAGGGTTGTTTTGGGAACTTATTTTTAGATTCCTATTGCTAAGAGACTTATAATGGTTAAATAGTTTATTTTCTCGCTGATATCAAAATAAAGTATTCGTAAAAAATAATTATTACACAACTGCCCAAACACAGTCAAATTTAATTATGACTGTTCTCTTATGCCTTTGGAAAAAAAATATCTTTATATGACATTCCTCTTTATCAAGTATTCAAAAAAATGATAATACTTTTTTGTATTCTGTAATATTAGTAACTTATCGAATTTGTGAAAACCTTTTCGTTATAACATCCATCGCGGCTCCTAACTAAAATGCTCATTAAGGCCAAAATAGTTGACTAACTATCTTGCAACCATACAAATTTACCACACTGCAAAAATAATAACTTTGACTTATCATCACTCTGCGGTAGTAAAAGCTCTGCCATCAACCTGTGCTGGGAATTTAGAAAGTATGTCAAATTAAATTCTGTGTTACTGGAAAAAACGGTTTTCTTCAAGGAAGTAATATGCAGGCACCCATGTTTTAGGTTTAAACTATATTGGAGTAAGCTGGTCATGCGACTTTAAGAGAAAACAAATTTTATCAACATAAAATTTCATGTAAAACACCATCAATTAAAACAAAATCAGTTAAAAATAACTTCAAACGTTACCGTGGTTTCACAGAATTTGTTTACAGTTCGTTCTACAATTTTTTTTAATCTACCATAGTTCTACTTATTTTGTTTACACTATTTTAATAAGTACCTGTCATATTTGGTTGAGCCTTCTCAATAACCCATTCATTTCTCTCCAACAAAGTGGCGTTTCGAATCTCCTCGTAAACCACGCCATTCAACAGCCACAACTTTGAAACAGCCTTGTAAACTTTATACAGTTGAACTGCATTACAAAACAGCACAAGTTCTTCATTCTTATTGACTAGTACGTTGGTTTTCTTGGGCCTAACAGCAATGGATGCTATAGTAAGAGGTTTTACCACATCTGATGCATATCGTATGTTACACAGATACACACCGCTGTCCTCCGGTGTCAGTTCAATAATGGATAACTCTGTGAGGCTGACTTGCATTTTTTCTTTGACTAGCTTTAAAACTTGGCCGTTTCTGGTCCAAAAAAGTATGGATGCAGGATATTCCTTATATATTTTTTCGATGACCGTAGCATCGCAAGGTAAATGTATGCTCGATCCTTCTCGCTTCTCAAAATTATAAATGACCTGTAAAATCAAATAAAAATATCGGTTTTAAATTAAGAACACTTTTTTTTACAGCAACAGTTTTAGTACATCTGAAAATTTTCTCTCGCAATCGGTTGTTAAAAAAAGTATTAAATTTATAAGCTGTAACTTTACTGTGGATTTTTTTAGACATTATTTGCCTAGTAAATGTCCCTTGAAATCAACCTTCGATATACCACAATGACTAAAATTATCCTTTTTAAACGTCACCTTTTCAATAGCATCCCTTAACGACAATGCAGTATCTGGAGACAACGTGTAAATCTGGTCAGCACACTTCTGCGTGTTGCATTTGCCATCCTCTTCGCTCAGACCCTCGCACTTTTTCCCTCCAAACATGGGAGTAGGATTAGTGCATTGCCGCTTCTGCATACCCACTCCTCCACCACAGGACACAGAACAGTCCCATGCAACCCAACTTGTCCAACCCCCATCTACAGGGCAGGTGGTTTTAGTATCACAATTCTTCATCTCGCCCCTGTGGCCCTTGCACCTACAAGAGAATTTTATGTTTACCTTGGTAAACAAATATATGTGATATATCGCAAAAATCTCTTTAAAATTATAATATTAAGCACAAAAATAACTGTTCTTTCGTAGTAACAACTCTCAGTTGATGTCTTTCCGATCCATAAAACAGTTCCGGCGTTTTAACTGTCGTCGATACATTCTTTCCCAGAGAAATTGCAGACGCAGCAGAATTTGTTTTGACTTATGATCCACTCTTCTCACAACCATTTAAAATACCGTCACTTTCTAATAAGACCTCGACATGTGAGGTGTGCTTTTGTGGCCTTTCTGGGCCCTAATAGCTGTAAAGGCTTCTTTAATGCTTTATATATTCAATATCTTATACTATAATACGAGGAATTGGTGCCAAGTCGAAAATCGCCCCAGAATTAATAAACTCCGGTAAACTTAGGGGTCTGGGGTTTTTGGCCACGACGAATCGATTGGCGCAGGTTTTGAAGCGCTACGGTCAAGCAGTTCGGAGTTACAGATAGGATATTTTCAACTTCATTAGTTCGCCATAATGGCTACTTTCCTGATGCCATCTGCTAAAGCTATAAGCCTCTGCTTAAGCTATAGATGTTTAGTTAAGATTTTAATTTTTCAAATTTAAATAAAATCGACCTTGCTTTAAACTTTATTGAGTTTTACAGAAATGGTAACATGAATATTTTTTTAGTTCCAATAAGCAGACGATTTTAGTTCTATTCTGTTCATTGGCGATTTTTGGCGATCTTGAAAATTTAACGTATGGTTGCTATACCTATCGAGTTGAATGAAGTACGAAATGGAATGTTTACCACATTTCGACATTTTCGTTGCTTTTCAACGAAACACAAATTATCAATTACATTTCATTTCCTATGACTTTTAAAACTTTACCTTTGTATAGAATAGTTCCCTTTCCAAACTCTAACTTTGTTTACAATGGAGCACTTTAACTAATGTGACCAGACGTCCCGCTTTTTGTGTTACTGTCCCGCGGGCCGAATGTCCCGCCAAAACGTCCCGCTTTAAGTCCCGCAATGTCCCGAAAAACGAGGAAATTGTAAATAAAATAGACTTTTTTTATGAATAATCGTTGTAAAACGCTATGACGTCTTTAGAAATTGTTAAATGAAGTTAAAGTCATCAACAAATTGGAGTATGGTTTCTGTTTGCCTGGAACCACTGCTGCTGTTGAACGCGCCTTCCTTATCTTTCTTATACCAAGTGTGTAATTGTGTGAAGGGACTATTATGTGCATAAAAAAATACACCGGGGGGGGGGGGGGCTGATGGAGTGTCCCACTTTTTGATTTTGAAAATCTGGTCACATTGACTTTAACCGGTTATCTTTTCACCAATGGTTTCACAAATTTTCTTGTGGTATGTATTGTTTTGATAAATCACAATTGAAAATTTAAATCTTCGAGTTAGCTTCGATACCTGTTTTCTCCGAGCAGAGCTCGGTCACCCGCTGGTTAAATAATAAAATCACCGTTGGACGTCTACTCTGCCTTCATTTCTGAATTGAACTAAATGCTCTCCTTATGAAGTAGATGTTATTCTTTCCCATTAAGTGATATTAAGGATATTCGAAAAGGCACTTTAATTGAGGGTAGAAATTATAAGTTTTTGAGGGCTAAAATACAAGATATGTCATATATACATATATATAACTGTTGTCCAATCGATTTCCGGATAGTACACTCAAATGTTCCTCTTACAGCGATTCGAGGCCCGTCTCCGTTGATAATGTGGAGAAGTTCATCCAACCAAAACAAAACGAATGGGGTAAGCGGTAAATCTTCCTCAAAGCTCAAAAGTTTGTAAAATGGGTTAAAATTCTAGAAATGTTCTTTGTGGGCGACGGTTTGATAAAAAAAATTGTTTGGTCAAAGAGAGTAAAATTAAAATATGTACCGAGACTGCATAACTCAAATTATGAATCAAAACCACTTTTTGTTCGTTAAAAAAAAACTTATTTCTAAATTTGCATATTCATAATTCTTACTTAAACTCAAATTACAGTATTTTTATTTTATTTAAAGGCCAGAAACCTTTTATAATGTTGTTGAACTTAAGTTTAGGATTTAATCTCATTCTGTCAAAAGTTTGGTGCAGGATTGTAGCGGTTTCCTGAAACTTTTTAGTTGAGACCGCTATTTGGAACGTTGATTCTCCACTTTTGCAGTGTAGCTTTACATTTATTTTTTTGCTGTATATAATATCTATAGCTATTGAGGTATCCAAACAATTTGTGACAGCTAGAAAGTTCCAATATTCCGGTGCAATCTTGCCCATAAACTTGTACAGATCAATCCTACATAGTTTTAGACTTACCTGCGTTTTTTGTCCTTTCCCGTATAATTACAATTCCGAGTCCTTCTTCTGAATCCGATACCACAGGTAGCACTGCAATTCTCCCAGGGGCCCCACGGGCTCCACATCCCGGGAACTGCTGTTGACTTCTTTCGAATCAGGTTCAAACCTTTCTTCAAAATTCCCAAAGGACCAATCGCTGATTCAAGTATCTCCGTACAAAGCACGAGAACAAATATTTTCACGAATATTTTCATATGCTTGATCTTGAGCTTTTCCAAATGTCTTTTTTTTTATTATAGTTCTGAAAAAAATATTCGTTACTTTTTGTTCATTAAAAGAGCTAAGAATAGCGCAAAGTACAAATACCTTACCACTAAAAAAGAAATCAGTTGATTATATTATAAATGAAAAGAGCTGGGAGGTATATTTTCTTTAAATTTGACTGTCAAAAGCAGCTTTTGCGTTAAAATTTTGAATTGTTCGTACAAAATAATCTGATTGTTTATGTAAATTTTAAGGTATTTTTAGATATACCAGTTGACAAATTCTCTGTGAAAACAAAAGACACTTTTTGCAGTAAAAGACAGGGGGATTTCAACTATTTATTATATATTTAAACCAAGCAAAAACATCAACTTTTAAATAATGCAAAATTCCGTTTTTTTTATTAAATATCCGCAAAAAAAACTTATTAGAATTTTAAAATATAGCTCATAGCTAGGTCACAAAAACACTTAATTCTAAGTTATACTATAAATTGCGGTTAACTTCTTTTTCAGAGATATTCTTTTTTTTATCGCATGTCAATGACACTCATGTAAGTGGTTCTTAAAAGATACTCATTAATCAGACACTTAATCGTTTTATCAGAATAAAAATCTCACCGCATAAGAATCATATTTCAAAGTCTATTCATTAAACATGCTTAAATATTCGTAGTATATCCATTATGGATTTTTAAAACCGTTGAGCATTCGTGGGCGGTAAAATGACATATTTGATTCTAAAGTGACCTTTTAGATTAAATATTGTAAAATATTCGAAATTTCAATGTCAGACGAATAAAGCGAATCTTAAATCGATTGGTATAATAATTGAAATACAGTTATCGTGTTATTTTATTTTTTATAATAAAGTGTGTGCACCTTACACATAATAAATTTCGTCAATTTATCCATCGTTTTTTGCTGATACGTCATTTTTCCGCGAACGGTGCGATATTTTCAAACGTATTTAATGCTTTATTTGCCTTTACATTTGTGTTTAGTAGCTAATTACCAGCAATGTTACCTAAAAATAATCGTATTTGAAGATTCACTGCAATACTTTTGCCAACAAATAACTTAATTAACAAAAGACTAATTTACAACCAAAAGTTATTTACATCTGCTTATGTTACTTCATTAAATTCTAAAATTCCATTTTTGAACTAAATGTCTTTTTTTAAAATAACATTTCACTATGATCGACATGCCACATTTACCGCCAAATAAAACTTTTTTTTTACCTATTCAGTTCTACATTGAATCCGTCTGTGAAATTTGTTGAAGAGACAGTTTACATTCCATTTTTTCATGTAGTCTGTCTCATTTTTACGTATTTACATAACAAGCGACGAAAATGAGTATTTATTATGTTTGTTTCTCAAGTTTAACTTCTCGAGAGCTTCTGATCGACTTGGCTTACTTCCCACGGCATTCTTTACAGTTGAGATGATTTCCCGAGAGAATGCAATTTTTTGAGATATAAATATGGCATTACGCAGTCGTTCGTCAAATTAAGAAAATATACTTCCTTAGGGTAAATGTTTAGCTTCCGTGATATTTCAGAAGAAACTTCTAGTTATGGGGTGGTTTCGCGCCAAGATTCGCATTCGACGCCAAACTCATTTTATTTTTTAATTTACTTGTGAGAATTTGCAAACTGTTTTAAATAAATCTCACAGAAATGAATGGAGGTGTTCAAAGAAATACTAGAGTTTACTTAAAATACAATTTCAAAAGCGTCAGATTTACAATCTTGGCGACATTTTTGGGATATGGTCATCAAATTGGGAGTTAAGCGAATATAAACCCCCTTATCTAAGAATCTTATTTCATCAAAAACAAAGCTTAATGATTATTGCAGTTAGTTTTTGACATAGACTGCTAGTTACATTAATTAAGTAGGCGGAAATCATTTTTTATCGTGTTAATTTCATGACGTTTCTTATTCTCAAGTAAACATAAAATTCTACTTTTTGGAAGTCATATTTATGAAAAACTTACTTAAATATTTACAAAAGATTTCTTACCAAAAAAACTTAACAGGCAGTGAATAAATATTTATGTAACTCAAAAGAAATTACGATATAATGTTAGTTTAACACTTTTTTTGCTTGGACGCATTAAAAATTTACACTTGTTATATTTAGTTATCTTGCGAATGTTTTTAAATAGATTAAAGTTTATTTCAAAATAAAAAAAACTTATTTAAGACTAGTAAAGAAAAAGGTTGGTTTCTGGTCTGTAGAGTGATTTTTCAAAAAATTAATAAACAATAACTAAACGAAAATTAGTATATACATTAAAAAACTTTAAAAATTATAAAATAATTCAAATTGGCTAAATTGTAATTTTTAGAAAAAAAGTTGGAACTTGCGGTATCAACCTTTTTAGTACCTATATCACGGAAGTTAACATTAAGAACATACTTGGCGAGAAAAAAAAAAGAAGCGTTGTTTAAGTCGCCAGTTAGCTTTAATGACCCTCGACTAGCCGAAAAGAGCTAATAATGTATTTTTACAGATCATGTGGTGTATTAGACAGTTGTTACGTTACTATAGGCGTGGCAATTCTAGTTGCCCATTATTCCTTAAAACTAAACCATATCATTCCCTAACGGTTTTTCGGGGTGGATAAATGAAGTGAATATATCGTCAATTTTCAAACACGTTTTGTGTTGTTCTTTCAGCAGTATCTAAGATTATTTATCTTATGCAAATTTCCAAACCAAGACTAAGCTAGCTTCAAATCAAGAAGTATCAAATTATACTAAAACGAATATGAAACATTTGAGGTTAGAATGAGTTGAAGGTGTAAAAATGTCAAGAACATGCGCACATACCAGTTTAACAGTGAAGCCATTGAACTTTTCCCCAACATACACAAAAAAAATACTAGAATAATTAATTATGTGGCACCTCATTGGTATAGAATCTGAAGATGTAAGGACAGGCCCGAATTTTATACAGGAACCTCTTGTGCGCAACCCGAATACTGAAACGTCTGCGACAGAGTTATACTCTGTCGCGAGAGCTAGTATTGGGTATTTGTGTGGACCGCGTCAAATCTAAATCATTTGTATGCATTTGAATCTTCTATTTAAAGTAAAATATTGAAACTTTGTATTCATTCAGAACTTTTACTACAATCTACAACTACACAACCGGTCGTCTTTGTGAGACTTTTAGTGTACAAATCTCATTATTAGTGCACTGTGTCTTTTGTTTGGGCTTAATCATGTCGATTTCGCAACAGATAGCACCAAGCATTTCCATTATATTCTAACCTCCGTGCTTTAAACTTTTCTCGAAAATAACTGATTTTTTTGCCATGCAACGATTTGCATACAAATAGAATGCTTACATATTATAGCGAATCTCTAACTAGGCAAATAAACATTGCAAAACCATATATGTAGCCTTTCATAATCAATTTTTTAAGGTGTACATGCACACTCTATAATAAAAAAAGACCTAAATCAGTATTTTTTTTTTAATTTAAATCTCTTTGAGCCCCGAAATCTTTTTTATTGTTACTAAGTTTGAATTCATTCCACATTTGAGAAAAAATGACAAAGGGTTTTATCCCATCTCATACACTAAAATTTGTTTATTTTGACATCTTTAAAATCAATTTCTTAAAAAAACTTTTTTATATATTTGTAACTTTGTTAAGTTGGAAAAAGCATTTTGTATTAATAAATTTTTTATTTCAATGTTTAAGTAGCCATCAGATGTTGGGAGCCTCCTCATAAAAGAATAATTAGTTCCCAAACATATGTTTCCAACAAGTTAAATTATGGTGGAAAAAAGATGTTCTTAATTGCACATAACAAATTATATTTAAAAACTCAGCAACCTAGAAAAAAATTTTGAGGTTCAAAACATTGAGAATATTTAGATAGATAATTAAGAAGATTTAAATTTAATCAAAATAATTTTGCCCAAACAATCATGAATTAATAAATTTATTTAAACGTAAAAAATTGGCTTTCTAAATTAGAAACTAAAAACAAAGGTGTACGCACATCTTAAAAGTAGGTCTCGGTCCAATTATTTATCTGGTAACAAAGAAGTAACCAGTTTAGGCCGCCCCGGTGGCACACTCGTTAGGATTCTAGCCTTTGGAGCTGCTGGGGTCGGGTTCGAATCCCGGTCAGGCATGGATGTTTGTGACTGTCAATAAATATTGTTATTTGTCTACGTGTCTGTGTCGTCTCTTTCTTTGTGTGTCTCTTGTGCTTGTGTCATTTCTGGGGCTTAGTACAATAGACTTAAGGTCGCAGTGCTTGGCGATCTTGCCCCCCACCAAGAAAGTCATAAGTCATAACCAGTTTAGTTCACCTAAACAAACCCATTCTTTCCAACATTAACAACCAAGAACATTCAATTTCATTACAAATCCCAAAATCAATTCTGTCGACTTTCTTGGAGGTACGATTTTTATGTGTTCAATTAAAACCGCGTTAGTCCAATATTTCAACAAAACACTAGTGCGGAAAAATTCAACCGACAATATTCTCCTCGGCCAAACCGGAGAATAAACGGCAAGAGTTGTTGCATTTGAGCGGGATTTAACAGCCCCGAGAGCAGGTCATAACAAATCCCATAAACCGCTTCCTGCGTAAATACTTCCAGGCGGCCCAGCCTCCGCCTTCAATTAGGCTGAAATTCTTAACGGCCTATTAAAACCGGGAATGAATACCAGAAATGCGAGTCAGGCTTTCTTGACTCCGGGCCGGTGGAACTTGATTTTGTGGCGAATTTATGTTAGAAATTTGGTTGCGCTCTGTTGTGACGAAGTGTAAGTACCATTCTTGTCAGAGGGCTCTTTTATTGAAGAGCGTGCTTGAAAAGCAGATTTTAAAGTTAGTTAAACTGTATATTTATGTGTGGTCAAAAAGCGAGCTGATTGTAATTTAGGTTTTCCACATCCATTAGTCACCATTGAAATTCGTATTTTCAAACTCATTTTAGTAAAACTCATTGAAGTGCCAGTTACAACCTTGTTAGACTGAAGTCTCAGTTTGTCGCAGTGAAATCTTGTTGTCCGTTAATTCTCCTCGTTCGGAAATGCTAGAAGGCAGAGATAAAGAATCGAATAAAGTTTCAATGCGCATGCACGCTTTATAAAGTAACTGATTTCTTGAGAGGAGTTGGAATAGGATAGTCTGCAAAATGATATCGCAGGAACAAAACTTGTATATTTTATTAAATTCGAATTTAATGCCCCTTTTCTAGTTTATTTCAGCACTTCTCTTTTGATACCCGGTGTCACAGAACAAGTTAACGATTTTTTTTTTACTTTCAATTACCTAATATGAAAGGTAATGCAATAAAAGTATTGTCACAGACTCGCATATACGATCGGATATTTTGTACTTTCTGCACGTGTTGGTGAAAGCTGATTTTAAAAACGTGGCTTTTGATCATTGGTCCATTTATCTGTCTGAAACCATTTTAGGGCCAGCTTACGGACTTTTTGTACAATTTATGGACTTAAAATTTTTAAAACGGAAATTTAGATATGAACCTGAAAATATTAGGAACACATTTAATATACGAGTTTCTAGTATCTTTCGAAAGACATTTTTTTTTAGAAAATAGCGCATGCGCCAAGTGTAGCTGCCATAGAATTTTTTTAAGTTCTAAAGTTATTGAGATTACCTTGTGTAATGATTTATTGAAAGTAATTTAAAGTCGTCTAGTGTTGCACAGCCGTAATTATTTATTGCACATAATAGGTGGCCATCCTCCGGCAAGTATCCAGGGCACCTTTTCGGGTTTTGGATTATTTGAACAGGGGTACTAAAGTTAAAATCGCAATTATTATCTGCATGTGTGACTAAATATATTCATAGATCCCTACATACACAGTTTAAATAGTTTCAAGATCTTAAGTCAACACCCTTATTTGACTGTTTTGATCAGCTACGGTTTCTATTCAGGTCACTTAAACGAGGCAAAAAGTCGTTTCTCTTGGCGTTTCAGAGAGAACCGGAAGTGCGGACCACCAATACCAAATTCCAAATATTCTAAAAAAGCTTCATTCACCAAAATTCAACAAGGCATCACCTCTGTCGTGGTGACATAAGCCTCCCAAGTACAAGAAGCGTAACACAATACATGATTCAGAGAACCAAGGCCGCACCGACGGAAGTCCAACCTTCTTCGCTTTGTAATGTTGGTTTGAAATAACTGCAGCAAGTGGCAATAAATAATAAATATAATCATATTGCATCAATAGTTGCACCAATAATTGCATCTATAATTGCAAGATTTTTTAAGTTTGCCAGCCATAATTTTCTAGTTCTTGCACAAGGCTACCATACGATGAATGACAAAGGTTATTTCGTACAAAACCTTTTGAAAGGTCCATGCACAGCTGATTTGGTTTGGTTTGGTTTGAATTATCGTCGCACTAGAGCTACACGAGGGCTATTGGCGACGGGCGTCGTATTTTAGAACCACAGTCAGGTGACGAGCCACACCTGAATAGGCACCCAACGCAACCGTTAAGGGCGACATCGTACGCAACGTTAGGACTTTGAAGGATATTTAACGTGCACTCCCTTACACGGGGTATTATTCGTCAGACATTTTTGGCTGCACGGACCGTTTATAGGTCGGCAGCTATTTTGGCGATGCCCGGACCCGAACCTGGGACCTTCCGCATGCTAAGCGAGTGCTTAACCGACTGGGCTCCCCAGCCCCTCCATTCACAGCTGAAAAGGAATAAACAATTTACTAGAAAGTTCTTTAATAAGCTACCAACAAATTTAGAAATTCCTTTCAAAATTCATAATTTGAACAACTTCAAAACGATGACAAACGTATTCCGTTTTTAACCCTCTAAGGGAGAAAGACGTATAAACCTGACTGTAAGGTTTTCCAGAAAAACACCTACTTTAAAAAAAATATTAAAAGTTATACTTATGCTGATTTTTAAAATTTGAAGTACGGCGGAGTACTTAATAGTCATCTGCTGCAGAAATATAATTTTATTTTAATAAATTAAATTTTTAATTAAATAAAAAATTTGCTATCATGCAGTGAAAATGTTTATACTAAGTTGCTTATCCCTTAGAAGTCTTTTAAAATTTTAATTTTAAATTTTAAAATTTCTTTAAACTGGTTTGAATTAATTTCTTTTGAAAATAAAGATACAATTATTAATAACTATACCTTAAAAACAACAAAAGTTATTTATTGGAAAAGGTTTTCTTGATCATACACTATCTCACATCTGCTAAGGTTGTCTTATTCAGATCTTATTGAATGTCTCTATGCATTTTATTATGTTCAGGATAGTTACAATCAAAATTACACTAATAGCGTCAGCCACAGCTTTGTCAATCTCAACCAGCGACCTTGCAAGAAGAAAGGGGCTGAAACGAAAGCCTTGTTGCATAAGTAAATTTTTGAAACTGCAGAATATGCATGCATTATGTATGAGATCTGATTCTAGATTCGGATACCTGGTATTGGATGTCTTTGTGTGGAGTTGCTACCTTTTGAAAATTGAACCGAAGGAGTAAAAACGGGGGTGGTTCCATTTTGATTGAAGTCTCAATTCGTTTTCTTAGCAAATATTGCCTTTTTTTTATATGCATGTCGCACTGACCATGTATTTTTTAAATGGTTATTGGACAGAATATAAATACTTATAGAACAATATTCAAGAATTTCATTCCAATAAAGTTGATAAATTTGCATTTTATTTATTTCGGATATTTTTTTAATATTTTGATAAGTAGTACCATACAGTTATGCAAAACTGTAAAACACTCATCTGAACGTCTATTCATAGAAATAGCGATTAAACATTTATATTTTTAAAAATAAAAACACAAATATTGTCATTTTGCATTGAATAACTTCGTTGAAACTTCCTTACGCATAAATAACAAATTATAAAATAGTAATCCCCTGTACTAAGAAAAATTAATAATAACATATATATTTAAACGCGATATATACATAAAATGTATTGAAAACTTTTCGTAGATTTTAAAAGCATATAAAGCCATTCAATCTTTTTTAAAAAAAAGTATCCCTTATTGCAATATTTTCCTCAAAAAGTAGATGGCTAACCTTACTTTCATTCATTAGGCTTATGTTGATAAAAACTAGCAATATGACACGCACGAAATAACTTAAACGTGACCCCACATGCCCAATCTCGGCTATGCTCTTGTCCACATTATTCATTGCTGCCTTACCACGCAACCCTCGGTAATTGTACTTCTCACTCTTAACTAATTTACCTCTCTTGATAGTAACACCGAAGTATGTGACTATCCGTTCAGAATACAAATGACGCTCACCTAATATTTCTACAAAAGTAATTATAGTGAAACGTATTCGTAAAAGTTTGTCTTAGAATTGTTTTTTTTTATATATAATAAGAACTTGGCATTCTTTTTAATTTATGCCTCGAAAAATAAAGTTTGTAAGCAAATAAACATCAGTATCAAAAGGAGTACTAGATATCCCATGACTGATAGTTTTTTGTGGTTACAAACATTGTAAAACAACTTTGACAGCGAAAATTGTTGCTTCAAAATATTTTTCATTGTGGTAAAATAAAAATAGAAAAGAAGAAAATTAAAGCCTAAAAAGTAAAGAAATGTTGAAAATGGCGTTTCAAATATCACTTCAAAAGAAACTAATAGGTTAAAAAGTTTATTTACTCAAGAATTTTATATTTTTGTGTCAATATTAGTTGGATTAATTACCATAGACCGATTATTTAAAATTTGATTTTATTTAAAACAATTTTCCGACAACAGAATAAAAATTAAGCAAAAAAAATTAAAATAAGTTAAATTTTATTTAAGTAAAATTTTACCTTTTAATTTTAGTTTCATTTGATAAAAATAAAACAATATTTTATAAAATACATTTTAATATACTAATATGCCACATCATTTACATTGTTTGGTCCTCTAAATTTATGGTACAAAGCAAATTGAATCCCATTGAATTAATTAATTACAATCAAATCACCATAACGGATAATTTGATTGTTTATGTTATTAAATGGTACACATGCAAGTTAGTGTAGATGAAACAGCTGATAATTGATGAAGTTCAACAATGCCTATGGCGGGGTTTTTTCTCTTTCAATCTTCAATTGAAACTATATCCTTGCCGGAGAGAACCTATTAGAGAAATACATAAAGATAAATTTCATAGTGATACTCTAGTCAACGACATTCCATTGCAACTACCATTTTTATACCATCAGACTTCTGTACAATTCACTAATGGAGAAAAAATATAAAAAGAATTTCGAACAAAAAAAACGCTCTCTTTCAGCTGATAAGAGTTGGTATCCAAGAAAACAAAAACTTTTCCCCAACAACAAAAAATTGGTTATTAGTTCGGATGCTTTGATGGTCACAGACGAAGAGAGTTAAGTAACTACAAAAATAAACGAGGGAACTTAATTTTCGCGAGATGGCGGTCCGGAGGTGGTTTGCAATTTACTTTTTGTAAGTTTTTGATTTCGTCTGTAGTTTTTTTGTGAGAGAAGTGGTATCATGTCTACTACATTAACTTCATTTTCTGTTTGATAACTACAATTTATTAAATAGGTTATTTTGCTGACGTTGTTTGGGGGTTTGGAAAACCAACAATGATGATTACTGTTTTTCATACATTCTTTATCTACGCTCAAACAAGATACATTTTTTAAGTGTTCAGCATTATATTGCACAAATAGGTTTTTTTTCTTAGTTACACATGTAATTCTGTATACTCTTGAAATAACGATATTTCTTTTGTGAAAATAGACAATGCAGTTGGTTAATCTATAATATCTTGAAGGAGGGTTGAAATTCAAACCTAGGCCTTCTTGACTGATTGCATGCTTCAAACCAACTTACCCCCCCCCCCCCCAGAAACTGGGCAATTATGTTAAAGAATGGTAATACTGGCTTGATTCTAATTGTCCAATAGTATAATGGATAAAATAGTACGCTGATCGGTGAAATCACAGAAAGAACGATTATACTCTCCAATGTACGGATACTATACATATTTTTATAATTATTCGGATTTTCTTGCAAATATAATAAAATAACAACGCAATTAATAATTATATTTAACTTTTTTTTTCTGAAATTTCTAGCAGTGCGAGCGTTAACTCCTGCGAGCTGATTAGATGTCTTGCTAGAAATCCCTAACTTATTAAATCAGATTTCGACAGCCAATCGCTGACATTATTAGCTGATCTCCAAAGCCACCCGCCATCACGCAGGGACATTTAATGAGTCTGCCAGAAACAAGTGCTTTTATTATCTCTCAACCGAAGATGTTCTTACGGTCGAGTAGTTAAAATAGTTTTTTATCGTGTTTATGTCTAACCATCTATGGTATCCACAACTTCAATAAAATGACATAAATTTAATAGCTGACTAAATAGTCTTTAAAAATAGAATGTGTCCTAAAAAAATCCCGTTACCTGTATAAGTATATATTTGTGTTTGGATGAACAGAGAGAAAATTATTAGAAGTAATTAATATTAAAGATTACTGCAAATAACGTCCAGTCTCTGACTTAAACGCCAATTGAATTTTAATTTTCTTTATTTGAGTGCTCAATAAAAATACCATATTATAATTTTCTTTTAATTGAATTTGAAACGCCTTTTTCATTGGCAATCATTATAGTCTAGGCAAAATACGATTTGACCTCGACAAAATTGCTTCACAAGCATTTCAAATGGCATTCGTATCAGAAAATGGTGTATTTTGGCGTATCCAAAATCGGACAAAATCCGACCATGGGAAACCCTCAAAAAATGCAATTCAAAATGGCGGCCATTTTCCAATGTTATCGCATTTCTTAGTATCAGATTACATGTTTTCTAATGGCTGTAATTTTTCAATATAACAATAACTGTAATATTAAAATACATGCAGCGATGCGTTCAAGAGCACTTCTATTGTGATTAGTATATCCGATATTTAGACAGTCTTACAATATTGCGATCCATTAGGCAAAAACCAATATATAATGTATGTATTATTTGTCGCCTTTGTAACTAATCTTCAAAGAGTATAATTAGTATTATAAAAGATTTCTAATAGCTTTTATTAGTATTATTTTCTTTAAGTGAGTCTAATGAGTTTATATCTAGTCCCTAGTCGAACAGAATTCGTTTCATAGTAAACTAATTGCTAAAATAGTTATGTTCTGTAAGATAAGCTTCAGTGGTAATTAGTAACTATGTTGAGAATTATATTTTTCCATTATTCGGCCAATCATTGTTAGAAATTATAGCACATTTTATAAGTACGTTTTAGATTACTTTTAACTTTACCTATTTTATTACTTTTTGCGTGACTGGGGATTCCAGTTGGTTAGCCACTCGCCTAGCATGCGAAAGGTCCCAGGTTCGGGTCCGAGCATCACCAAAATAATTACCGACCTATAAACGCCTCGTGCAGCCAAAAATGTCCGACGAATAATACCCCGTGTAAGGGAGTGCACTTTAAATATCATTCAAAGTCCTAACGCTGCGTACGATGTCGCCCTTAAAGGTTGCGTTGGGTGCCTATTCAAATGTTGGCCACTTGACTGTGGTTCTAAAATACGACTCCCGTCGCCAATAGCCCTCGTGTAGCTCTAGTGCGACGATAATTTAAAACCTAACCTATTACTTTTTATTGTATTTGCCTGTTTATGACTTTTTATGGTAATGTTTGTTTTAGAGCAAATTGATGTTTTTATGGCTATACAGTCACATGAACAACTTGTTCTACTAACGTTGAACTATCGCAGATGGGTACATGCAATCATCATAATCACTGACAGTGAAGCAAACTTTTCTGCTTGTATTACACATATATTTTTACATCATGTAAAAATTCACAACACAGAGGTGCTGGCAACACTATTATAGTCTGGCTGTCACCAAGTTGGCAATCAAAATATTTTAAATGTGGAAGATTCCACTTCGATTTAAGGTTTTAAGCCGAAGGGAAAAGGGTTGCCAGCTCAAGGCGTTTGGCGATAAGAAGAGATTGTTGGTCTAGTTCGATTGTAAATAATGTATCACACTAGAACTACTCATCAGTTGTCGGCGATGTATTATTGTTGTTATCGATATACCCTTCAAATGATAACCTGTTTCTAAATCTTAAAGAAATTTGCGCCCATAAAAGCAATGAATCGCCAAACATAGTAACTCTTGCCAACTTGTGGCAGCCAGACTATACTATTACACATAGTAAATTAGAGGGATTTTTTTACAGCTTACTACGTTTCAGTAGACTAATATCCAAAATAACCCCTTTCAAAGAACCCATTTTTATCCATAGTGTTTTCAAAATACTAATTGTTACATTAATCCCTAAAGAGATGCATCCAATATAATCAGCAACGCTTCTCTAAATTCCTGCTATAGCTACGGCGCTAGACTAGTAAATCAAATTTCTTCATCAGTGTATCACTCATTTCCCATCTCGCAAGAGATAAAATTCAATTTATGGTAAAACCCTAGGGTATCATTACGAAAGTAAAGCAACCTCATTGATTTTTCATCCGACTCGCGTATCAACGAGTCATTTACATAGCCGCGTATTACAGAAGATTCAAACGTCAATACCACCATAGGTATCAACGAGTGCATGTCGTTTAACTGGTTGCCGTTAAAAGTGTTGCTACTAGAAGTTTCATTTTATAATAAATTGAATTTGCAAAAAAAAAAAGCTCCATATTTAAATTAATTTAAACAAGTTTGGCAGTTCCCTTTGCATTATGGATTTTAGATAGTTAATTAATTATATAAATTTATAAAATTAAGCAATTTAGAAAACAAACATTACAATCTTAGTTAATAGAAATATACGTCTTTTCAAAAATAATATTGCATTTTTATAGTTAAATATTATATAACCTAGAACACGAAGATATTCACACAAAAAGAAAATGTGTTTTAAATATTCGAATGTGGAAAGTAAGACCATATTATTGGTTATAGTATTGACCATATAATTGCTGTGTTGTTTTATTGACAATATTGACCAGATTAATATGTCAGAAAAATATGACCAGAAATATATGACCAGTCAAAATATGGTTTCATATGCATGAATGAAATTATATAACTCAAAGCTATAAAAAAAAGTATTACTTCGGGATTAGACCGTTTTGAATTACTAGTAGAACTCAACATTAAGCTTCCTGAAAAGAGCGAGCTTTATTAATAGCAGACATTTCGAACCAAAACCGGACAATTTTCCGAATTTTCCGGAGAAAATGAATAGTATCGAAACGAAATTTGAAAAAAAAAGCTTAGATTATCCGTTTTAGGTACTTTCGAATTTTCCAGTAAGTGCATACGTATATTAAAAGTGCTCGGGAGCGTAACTGTTGAATGCTTCTACGGGAAAGGAAAAGAAACTTTGGAAATTAATAGTTTATGGTTTTCATCCTTCATTTTAGATGGTGGGGAGGATCTAAATGGTTTCGAAGTTTAACAGTGCAGGGATGTCGTGTTTAATGTTTTGCTTCTAAAATATTTTTTTTTTCTTAGAGCTACGAACAGTGTATAAGGGGGTGTCATATTTTCGTAATGACATTATAAAAGTAAATTGGAGAGAAAATGCATTTTTAATGCAGGAGCATACTTTTATATTAGAATGAGAGTTTCCAATTAATAAAGTTAATGGATGTTTGAATTTGTTTTATGGTAAAGGTCGTAAAATTATCTCGTATCGCTATCGTATGTTAAACTTAAACTTCAGACGAAATTTTCTAAAACACTGCTTTAAGCTTTATTTTCTTTAGAAGCTACCATAGTATAGAAGAACAAATAAAGTATTTTGAAAATGAAATAGTTTTTTAAAAACATGTTTATGTAAAGATTTTGATTTTTCTAAGTTAAAATGATTAGCATACATAGTTATGACCACAAGACATTTATCTATATCTTTTATCAGACTAGAATACGGTTGCCGTAGCAATTGTTATATATTACCGAAAATTATTATCAAAGAAAACAATAACCTCCTTGGTAAATGTCATTGCAGCAATGATAATGTGAAATAAATCTGGATAAATGTTGACATTCGTGTGACAAATGCAGCCATTACATATGAACAAACACTACAAGAACTTAACAATAAGTATGTTTTATTGAAACTGTAAATGCGCATCGGACTTTCTTAAAATACACGTTCATGAGACAATTTATTTAAACACAAACAAAATCCCAATTCGACTTCTTTAAGCTTTTTACTAAAAACTTCAATCAATTCCCAGAAACTATAAATCCACAGTAGTATTACAGGAACGTAATCTGAAATAGGAATGAAACATAATACTTCAAACTGCTATCAAAAGAAGCTTGGGAACAGAAACTTACTGATACTGGCCCAGGTGTAAGTGATACAAAACATGAAACAGCGAAGAAATTTGATTTATACCCTTTCTTCAACTCCTCAGCTTCGCAAAGACTTTTCACCCCATTATCTTCCTGATAAGTTTTCTGGGTTTGGTCTGAAAAAATTGTATCAACATGGAGAAATTTAAGGACAGCAATTGGATGTTTTTCAAAACATGACGTAAACCCCTTGTCTCTGTGATCCCAACATTCGTATAGTGTTGAATAAAATTGCATGGAATTTTAAGTAGCAAATGATGCTTCATGCAAGAGACTTTAGAATTGTAATATCAAATGATGTTAATAGAACTTTCAGATACAATTTTAGTTGAACTGCAATCTTGTTTTATTGTATGAGATTAAAATTTAAATTTTTATCTGAATTTTTCAAATATGGCTTTATTGGAGGAAAAATTAATACATTGAAAATGTACAAAACAAGCAGAAACGAGCAAATAAAACAAACATCAAAAGAGGACAAGGCTATCAAGGTTGGGTTATGTTTGAATTATCGTCGCACTAGAGCTACACGAAGGCTATTGGCGACGGGCGTCGTATTTTAGAACCACAGTCAAGTGACGAGCCGACACCTGAATAGGCATCCAACGCAATCGTAAGGGGCGACATCGTACGTTAGGACTTTGAAGGATATTTAACTTGCACTCCCTTACAAGGGGTATTATTCGTCGGACATTTTCGGCTGCAAAGGCCGTTTATGGGTCGGCAGTTACTTTTTCGATGCCCGGACCCAAACCTGGGACCTTTCGCATGCTAGGCAAGTGTCTAACCGACTGGGCTCCCCAGCCCGCAAGGCTATCAAAGATTTATTAGAAAGGGTAAGCCCGCTGGGGGTTAAGATGAGTTCTGGCTTCTCAATAGAGCTGTCACAAAGTGCCTCTCATCTGGCCATCATGGTTTAGTATAAGACTAACAACAAGATAGTCAGAATTCAGAGTGCCTTTTCCACAGATATGGCACTCCTTAGAGTCCAGAAATCATGAAAAGTTAACTTATAATTTTATTTATTTGATATTTAAAAAATAAAATCTGTATCAGGTAATAAAAAATGCTTCTGCTTCATTCTTTAAATTTAAAAATTAAGTTAAATTATAATAGATGACAGTCAGGTTACTGGTTTATCCCTCAGAGAGTTGGGCATTTGTCCCTCATAAAGTTGGGCATTTTAACTGTTTGAAGCTTCTGACTTAATCTGTCTTATCTGGTCCATCAAAATTAATAAAATATTGAAAAATTGTTACAAAATATTATAATTGAAATTGTTTCTACGAAAATTATAAAATTCAATTTATTTAGCTCAAGTTCATAGCTACGAATAAATAAAGTTTTTATTTAAAGGATATGTGATAAAAATATCTACTTGAATTTGACAGTAACTTTCGTCAGTTTACAGTGTTACTAGGTGGGCTCGACTGTGTTGAATCTTTTTAAATGGGTCAAGAATAAGCAGCTTGAAGAGCTTTAAAACCAAAACAAAACTCATTTTAATGAAATAATGAGTATAATTTTGTCAAACCGATTCGAAATTTGTTGGGAAAGAGTGGGTTTGTGTTATTGATTCAAGTCATTTTTCTCGAAGAATTTCGTCTAGGAGTGTGAACATGCATTTCAAACAAAGACTGAAAAGAGCAAAGCTAAAAGCCTTATATTTATTCTTGATGTTCTGTTTTTTTTTAACCAGCTCATACAAACATTTTGTAAAGAGGTGCTGATTTTTTTTATAACGGTATATTTCTTAAGACTTCGATTAAAATAATGTAAGGTATTGTCGTTCAATATTGATTTACTATGGGCTTGTTACGAATTTTGTGATATCGATTATTATTATCGAATGTATTATTGCAATGTAACTAAGCATTTCAAAAAGTATTCTCCCACCTTTAAAAGCAATCAAAGAACTTAAAATACATATTTACAATTATAAATTCTTTTTTTAATCAATTTTCTGTTTTCATATATATTTATTACGTATTAAAATTTAGGTTACCAGGACTATAAAAAGAGGTTTTTCAGAAAGTGCATTAAAATAAAAAATAAAGGTAGAGAGAGATAATATATTTAGTAAAATAGTAATGTTGTTGAATCTTGTCTAACTAATTTTGATATTCATTATTTATATTTTGATATTTATATTTATTATTTCGTATTTTAGTATTTTTGTAAAAATAGTAAAAGATATCAAAGATATCAAAGATATCAATATCATAAGGTTTTTGAATTCTATACACTTCTACTATATTTTCTAATTTTAAATGTTTTCCAACAATAGAAATGAAAATATTTTATTTTTATTACTTTTATTACTAGATTAATTTAGGCAAACAAGTCCTTCATGCATTAGAGCTAATATCTTTGTTAATAATTCGTCCAGAACATAGTATATATCATTAAATTTATTCATAATATTTTTTGCAATCTGAAATACGATTTCTTTTTTTAGTTGCATTTTTTATGCAATTTCAAAGGAAACCGCCTTTTGTTTAGTAAATCGAAAATTAAATCGAAAACTAAATCGAAAAATTAAATGTCTCTGTTTTATTATTTAAAACATCAAGAACTTTTTTTCATTACATGCGATTGGAAAATACATGAACATGTAAAGAATAAAATGGTCCATACAAAAGAAATTGAAAGTGAATGCAACAAAGCATGATATCACTGATTTCTTGAGAATGAAAATTTTCTGGAGAAGAAATTCAATCTATTGACTTCAGAATAAAACAAATTTTTAAGCAGCGTTTAGCACAGGATATATTATGCAAAATTACTCTTTGAAAGTTTATTTTAAAATGAAATCTGCCGTCGTACCTATCAAACAATTTTTGAAAAACGGCAAAATCATTAATGTTGACTTTATTCTGAATTCGCTTCACTATGTTTACTCTTCCCTGTACAAACTTGTAGGGTTTTAACTTTGAAAGGATAAACATTTGATTTAAAAAAATTTCTCCAACTTTTTAACTATTATTTAAAATATTTCACTAAATATAACTTTGAGAAAATGTACCTAAGATAACAAAAAAAAAGACATTGAAGCAAAAAAATTTCGAAATATATTTGATCGCTAAAACTATTTTACGTGGAAAACTACATCCACCTTTTTATTTAAAAAATATTTTGGAAAACATTTTCCATAAAACTATTATTTAAAAAGAGCATTTTATACAACATAGATTTGAGAAAATGTATACAAGCTAAACAAAAAAAAGTATCAAATAAGCTTTCCTCTGACATTATTTGATCACTATAAGTTTTTATATAAAAAAAACATAAATCCTTTTCATATTAATCTTGATTAAGAAATAGTTTTTACTCAATATAACTCCCCCCCCCCCACCCTGAGAAAATTTACATAAGATAAACAACACAGATAAAGTAAATTTTACTGAAATAAATTTTATCGATAAAACTATTTAACCTAAGAAAAATACATTAAACATTTTATATTCCAATCCTAATAAATTAAAAAGTCCTCATTATAAAGTCATTTAAGTATCCACTAAGTAAATGGCAATTTCTCAAAGACCATGTAATGGGTCATTTTTACCATTTCTCCCATTACACACTTCCTTTATTATTTTAACATTTACCATGCATCATTCTTTGCCTTTAAATTGTCAAAGCAAGTGGGATAATTTAGAGGCGAATTACTTACCCTAACCATAGTAATTCTCTTATTTTGTTATGGGAAAACTATAAAGGAGTATAACTGTATGTGATTCCAAATATCATTTTGGCGACAGTTAAAGTCATTAAAAAGAACGCTTTAATTACTTTCTATCCAATGCCTCTATCTAATGAAAGAACAGAAAATATAAATAACAATATACAGTTCAAAAGTATGACAATTTTACAAATAAATTTTCAGCCACCTTAATACTTATTTGTATTAAGTATATTATACGTATTTGTCTAAAAACAATTTGAGCAAATATTTACCTTACATTGCAACAACAAAATATTATTTTATTGTAAATAGTAGTTTTAGATTATGAAATTTGTCTTCTAATCATGTTAACAGTTGGCGAATGTTTATTTTAATTTTTGTTTAGCTTATTAGAACAATATGCGTTAAAATTAAATTAAAACATAAAAGAAAATTTATTTAATTCTTTATATTATAAGGACATATGACGCTTGTTTTAAAAATGTCATTAAAATAGCAGGGATTTCTTAGAAATTCCTTAAAATTACATGGAGAATTTCGCTTTGATTAACTTCTACTACAATTAATATTTTAATCATGCTTTCTTTAGTAAAACTATACGTTCAATTTTTTAGGGGAATTATGTATATTTAAAGGTATAATTAAGTATGTTTAAAATATTTTAATCAGATAAAATTTAACCCTTCATACAATTTTATTATATTATTTCTAAAATTAAGGTAAAATATAATTAAACTGTAACTACTTGTACTTTTTGTTAATTTATAAAAATTTATGTCAAAATCTAAATAAATATCATAAATATTATTAACTACTAGTTCAATTTTACACTTGCCTGTGATAGTTCTATGACCTTAATTCAAATGGAATTTTACACTTGTTAGTGATAGTTCTATGAACTTAATTCCAAAGGATTCTTTGGAAGTCTTTCTTCAATTTATCTTTCTTCTTCTTTCTTCAATTTATCTTTCTTCTTCTTTCTTCAATTTATCTTTCTTCTCCTTTTTCAATTTATCTTTCTTCTTCTTTCTTCAATTTATCTTTCTTCTTCTTTCTTCAATTTATCTTCTTCTTCAATTAGTCTTCTTTCTTCAATTTATCCTAAATGATTTGCAATACATTTTCAGGTTTTGTGCAAAATTTCTACACATTTATCGCAATTGTTTGCTTCATGGCAATCTTGTTATTTAAAATTTTATTATGTAACTAAAAATAAGCAACAGTCTAAGGTTCATCCCATGCACTACTAAGATCCCAAACATTCCTTTGCATGATCTCGAAACCATCGAAACAGTCGGATTTTACGCCTTTTAAACTAAAGACACCAGGGTTTTTAAAAAAAAATGCAAGTAAATCTCGTTGAATTAGGTAAAGCAAAGTTCTTGTAATCTAATGATTGCGATATAAAATATCGCCTAATCATAAAATTTGTCCTAAATATAAAACAGCAAAAAATAAACAAAATATCGATGCAGAAATTTTACACTACTATACGTTTAATATTTTTCCAACAGTAATAAAAAAAAACTAAACCGTAAAATTAGAAGCAACAACTTTACCACTATGTTTTTTTTATGAGATGCTAATCCTTTTGTACGGTGAGCCTATTCTTATTCCGTTATGTAAAAGTAACTCTCCTTTTTTCCTGTAAGATTACTCGTTTTTAATGGTGTAAACTTAAACCATGTAGCTGGAGAGAGCACTAGTAATTTGTGGAGTAACGTTACGCAAAATGTTTCACATTCTACGCTATATACGAAACAAAAGTTAAAGAATAGTTTTCCAATAATACTAAAATAATTACTATATACAATCATATTATTTTTTTTTAAAAAAAACTGTCATTACTTGTAAAATAGTAATTTTATCGAAAAATGACTAGTTTGCTCTTTCTTGTTCTCATTTTTCACATATACCTCTTCTTTTTTGCCCTTACAGCACATGAACAACCAACTAATTTTTCTTAAGTCGGACATATGTCGTGCAACCTAAAGAAACCGATTTGTTTCCACGAATTTTCAGTACAATCGAAGACGATTGCGTGATTTTCAGTCACTTGTAATGCGATGGAAATTGGAGTAGTCATGTAAAAAATTATAAAAATGTCAACGTTTAAGACTATTAATTGTTTAATAAAAAAACACAAATATAATATTTCCTTCATCATAATAAATACTAAACTATAAAGTTTTAATTATTTTCTTGTAGACTCTGATTCTCCTTATTATATAAGATAAATTATGTGTCGTCACTCTATTCTTTTATAAGATATGTACTCTTAAAATAAGATTAATTTGTTGAACTATTACATAAATATGATCAAAGAATATTTTTGGAGATATTATTGGAATACTTGTGTATGGGTTTTACCCTAAAACTTTAAATGATTGCAAATTAAAAACGAAAACAGTTCAAGTTTTCAAACATATTCAAATAAAACAAATGGAATAGATTTTTAAAGGACACTCAGAAAAAAATTGTGTTCAAGCATCACAAGTGTTGTGTAAAATCAACAGCATTACAATATCGTGTTTTAAAAAAAACTTTAAAACTATAGTGTTTTAACTATGTATAACAAAATTGTAACATTCATTTTATGGTAAAGTAATATTAAAGTAGTAGCTTTTATTTACTCTTTAGTAAAGTACTAAAGAGTAAATAAACGCTCTATTCATCGCAAACTTTAGCTATTTATCACAAACATTAGCTATTCCTGGCAAACATTAAAAATCATATGCTGAACTACATATCATAAAAATACATGTATACTCCACCTTAAACACAATTTTTACACTAATATTGTTTCAACTTATCTTGTAATAACTTCGAAAAACATTATTTTTTGTAGGGTAACGAGTACAGTGATTGGCACCCTCTCAGTGATTGGCATCCTCCATTCACTATTTAAAATAATAAGATG
The DNA here is from genome assembly GCA_023701765.1 of Hylyphantes graminicola. Classification (NCBI taxonomy): domain Eukaryota; kingdom Metazoa; phylum Arthropoda; class Arachnida; order Araneae; family Linyphiidae; genus Hylyphantes; species Hylyphantes graminicola. Next base: position 45,731,067 of record CM043111.1, read on the forward strand.
TTAAAGCCCAAAATAGGTGTGACAAAGGTTTTTAAAATTCCTGAGATTAACGTTTGCAACATTGCACCAACAATCCGAAAAGCAATATGGCCGCTAAAGACGGGGGGGGGGGGGGGGCAAATCACTTCCCCACTGTCTTATGGGGGCCAATCACTGTACTTGTTACCCTATGTAAAGTTAACACCAGTGCTTTCTGAGTGTAAGCTGCTTGTTTTATTGGATGTAAGTCTCACAATTCCTAAGAAAGTACAAAATTTTACAATTATTACCAACAAAATTTATTTCAAGTATATCTAAAGCATTCTCTAGCAATTATATTGCATAACTTCAAAAGCGTTGTATCTTTATACTTATTATAAGAGGTTTAAATAAAGTATCACAAATAGCACGTGCAGCGCTTCGTTACTAATCTCATATAAGTTTCTAAAAAGACAACAAATGTATTTTAAGAAACGCAGTTAGAAATATTTTTGACTTTTAAATCTCTACACAATAAAATAAATGCTTTTATTTCCTTATCTGGAGAATGTTCGTAAGAACTAATGTGCATTTGCTTGATATCGTTTTACCACTTCATCTAGAGAAGTAATCTACGTAAAAGTTTGCTTTTGGTAACTACTTTTAGTCTCTGAGGAATCACAGACAGCGAATCATGAAATTTCAATTATGGAAATTGCCAATTCTTTATATAAATAGCAGTACCTTTTGTTATAAAACTATGAATTATTTTTAACTATTGTTCATTATCGAGCTAGGTTCCTGACGCTTTTTTGCTCTCTCATTTAAAATTAAGTTTACTAAAGTATTATTCAAAATTTTAACTTGTTTATTCACAAGAGAATCCCCTCCCACACACACACAAACGATAGAAATGTATATAGGTTTAGTAAGAAAAGTCCAAACCTTTCAAAATCAGCCATGGTCTTTGCACGGCTTAATATTTTAGTTTGGTTTAAATTTGAGGGTTTTTTTGTTTAAAGTCGACTTGAAAAGCCTTCTTACAAGCAATGTTTTGGCTAATTAAATGCGGCTTGTTTACTAAATTACACTTTTATTCTAAATTTAAAAACACAGTTAACATGCTGTTTGAATTTCTCTGTCATTAGAAACGGCATTTTATATAAATCATTAGTGATAAAAAAAAGCAAGATTCTTACATTTCCACCATGAGTCTTTTTATGATTTATTTTGTTCGTTCAATTCCCAATTTGTTGTGCATATTGGTCCTAATAATTATCTTTTAAATAATGTTTTGACTAATCAATTGCAACTTGTTCACTAACGTACACTTCCATGCTAGATTTCAACATGCAGTCCCAATTCTATGTCCTTATATGAGAAACGGAAATTTCTTTGTAAGTACTTGTTCATTAGTGCTAATAAGGCAAGATTATGTGGCAAACTTAGTGCAAAAACATTCATCGAACGATAAAATTAAGTATTGTAAGGAGAGATTGTTTGCGTTTTTAAAATGAAAGCTTAGTTGAGGGATGCATAATAAGTAATTTATTTTAGTAGCAAGGGGTACAACGTAGGGGTTTTAGAGAGAAACTTGCATCAAAGAAAGCTAAATTACAAACAACTTAATGAAACTTGCAACGAAATCGTATTTAAAAAGAAGAAACTAATTATTTATACATTCAAAACACAAATATACATAGATAGATAGATAAAACACAATGAAACTTAAATAAAAAGCAAACTTTGTTTAAGTGGAAGACTATTAAAACTGCAAAAATTTAAAAAAAAAAAATACTTAACACTGATTCAATAAAACAACATATTGATAAATTTATGTTTCAAATTTATAATTATGCTTTGTAAATATCATCAATATGTATTATAAAATAATTTTTTATTTCCAGAAACTCTTGGTGTTTTGCACGCAGTGACCATTGCTGGCAAAAGCATTTTTTCTTGAATATTCAAACAACAATCCCTTTAGGTTTTTTTTTTCTCTCTTTCCTTTTCAAATACACAAGGGTTTCGTTTTTGAACACAAAATCTCATCCAGTTGCAATGTTTTTGCCAAAATCACAACGTTGCCATGACGATTTCCTAAATATATTTTGAATTCCTTTTTTTAGAAGTGAGCTGCTAAACTCGCATATATTATTCCGTCTTTTTCTTCTTTATTTGTTACTACTTTATGCGGGCTGACCTATTCAAACTACCTTTCGTATTTGCTCCTAGTCCAAGTCCCTTGCTCCTAGTCCAAGAATGCTGACTGCTGACAACTTTAGCGCTTTTTAAAACTCAATTAATGGTCCAAAAAAGAAATATGTCTTTCACTTTATCTTTACTATTAACGAGATTTATTTTGTGTTCTATCCAATTTATGGTTTATGTTATAATTTTGGTTTTCCCAAAGAATATTTTAAATGATGCTTTGACATTTTCTTATTTTTTGAAAAATGTATTGTTGGGCTGTGAGATCGTGTACTTCTAGTTTCGGACCACATTGGACTCTATATGATTTTAGTTTTATCCTATAACATACAACAACAGGTTTTCTTTTAGAATCTATGGTGAATGATGGATATTATAAGTTGGTTGGTTGGTATACATATATTTTTAGGTTTGTGTGATTAAAAGTTTTACAGCACTACATATTCAATAGATAATTTACATAAATAGCAGATCAGTACATAAAATAAAAAACAGTTACAGTCATTAAAAAAGTTTATATGCGCTACATAAACTTTTATACCTGGCCTATCTTCAACTTTTTGTCCTTGTTTTATGCCATACCCAAATTTTTATTAATTTAAAAAAAAATACTTGGCATGAGACCTAACAAATACGAACAGTAACCTATATAGGTCAAGTGTATTTTTTCTGTAATATGGATTATCAGAAATACTTTGAAGGATTTTAGTTCGACTATACATTGGCAGGGAAATATCGCACCTTACGGGGTCGGGCAGATCAACTGTTGAGTTAACGTTGGAGATCGGTCTTTTTTCCGTGAACGGTACGACAGGTAAATTCCTCAACTCGTATGTCGGATTCAGTAAAAACGGAAAGCGAAAAGAGTTATAAGGCATGAATCATGTTCTAGTATAGAAAGTGAGGAAATGTTTTTTTTTTGTTAATATTTCTAATAATAACGTATTGTTCTCTTTTTTTTCTCAATATGATTTTCAAGGTTTACCATTTTAATGAAGTACTCGGAAACAGTACTTCACCTCTAATAAAATCTGCAATAAGTATTATTTTAGCACTGAGAATTAAGTACATCAGTTATTTATTTAAAAACAAATCTTGACTGGAAACATGGTTATCAACTTTTAGGCAGTCGAAACATAAAACTTTCAACTTTCAAAAGTGGAAATATAGTCTAAGCTATACCTTTGAGGCTTGGATGGACGAAGTCCTAATTATTCCTTCATTAACTGTATTTATAGGTTGCGAGAATGCTTTCTTTGGTAATAGAGGAAAATGGTAACATATAAAATTTAGACTACTTTGATTGGTTGGTTGGTTGACATATATTTTCAGGCTTGTGTGCTTGATCGCAAGGACCCGCTTACAGTGGTGGAAATTGATTTATGAACTGACAGTTTTTTAACAGTATTTCTTTATTAAATGCATTTTTATCGATTTAAATTTTATATACTATACAGGCTTTGCATTATAAATTATACACTCAAATAAAATTTTATATAAATCCGTAAACAATTTATTTTGTTGATATTTTAGTTTTAGCATAGGGAAATTGATTTATGAACTTTTGCATTCAATCTCAATTAATAATTGCTAAGACTATTGTTTGTCGCTAATGCTACCTTGATTTTGTTTTTCATAGACAACACAAAACTTTGGGTCAAGTTTTGGTTAAGCAATTTGCAGTTTTTAATGATTAAGTCCTTCTATTCCATAACTTATGCACACTTCAGTGATACCCTACACTATTTGAGTAAATTATTCAAACCAATTGATACCAGACATTATTTTTGGGGTTTAAGTCTTGGCTTTTGGCAGGATGATCTAAATGAACAACACTTAGTTCATTTAACCAGTCTTCCATTTCGTTTGAAATGTAGATACTTGCATTATCATGCATAAAAATCTAATCAAAAGCATAGTTTTGCCATGCAAAAAGGAATCAAAGAATTTTCTAGAACAAATTTGCAATAAAGTGATGTTTGTCAGCCCTTCAGAAACAAAACCTTGTTTCTTCAATCATAAGATATCGGGGTCCAAACCATCAAACTTCCACCACTAACATTTCTGCTGAAGACAGATCTTGGATATTTTTGATGATCCTTTCAATAAAAGTTTAAACCATCACGTCCATCCAAATTGAACTTTTTTTCATCAGCAAATGTCACTTTTTTCCCATTTCTCTCCCTCTACCCCCACCCAATCCATTTTCATGTAGTTACGACTATATTTTAATAGCCTGTTCTTATGGTGAAGAGAAAGCTTCGGACCAGCCTTCATTTTGGAACATTTCAAGTTCGACGACGGTATCAATATTCGTCCTACTCTTCTGGGAGTTACAGGAAGTGATTGTTCATAACAAATTCGCCCTGTAATGCACAAATACTGACACAAATGGTAACTTTTTGGGATACAAGTCCAATAATCCTGCTTTTGTCCCTCGTCACACGAGGGTTACGCCTTTTTTAATGATGGTTTTTGCCGGAGTCAGAATGATTCTTCAAATATTTATGAATTATATTTATTGATCTTTTAATTAATATGCTAATTTCTCTTACAGATTTGTTACAATATTATATTAAGGTCATTTTTTACCTTTATGGCTTCAGGCAGTCCCGCAAGCTTTCCTATTTAGTAAAATGGGAATAAAACAGATAAATTTAAACAAATTTGGCCTTAATCTTATTTATAAACACTGATAGTAAGCTCCTCTGAAGTTCAAATGAAGAACTAGTTAAAATATTTGGTACCTGTTTTCAAAATAAATTTGAGTTCATAAATTAATTTCCATCATTTGACATGCTTAAAAACTAAAATTAGATATATTTTTATTTAATATCATTTTTGAAAAAAATTATGTGGGAAATTCCTTTATTGTGCTCTGAATATCCAACACACAAAATTTGAATTGTTAGCACTTAACCCGGCAGCACTCGCCTGGGGTCTAATGGACCCCAGATAGATTAAATACACTTCTAGATCTGAAACTCTGATTGGATTACCATTATAAGGATTTTCTATACTAAAATTGACTTAGACACTAATTCCCCCAATTGTGTCTAAGTGAACTAATGTAATGGTTCACGGCTGCCTTTTCTAACCTCCTTTAGGAGCTTTAGCACAGTCAATTGCGCCTCGTAGTTTAGAACCCTGGTCAAGAGACAAGTTCCTTTTTTCTAAAAAGAATGGAATCATAAAACGAAACTCGTTTCTTGACCAAGGTTTTAAATTACGAGGCATAGCCAATTATGGTTAATTACGGCCAACACATCCAATTACGCCTCATAATTTAGAACCCTGGTGAAGTGACGAGTTTGTTTTTTATGATTCTATTCTTTTTTCCCTTCTTGATTAGTCCCTTCCCCCTTCTTGATTAGTAAGTGTCTCAAAGTTTTTTTTTGCGTTTGGATTATTCATTCAAGCTACAGACCACTCCGAATAGCTAGCGTTATTTTATAACCACCATGTACATTTCGAAGAAACAGTAGATTTACAATCAGAAAGTAAAATTATGCCAATCACAAATCAATCACTAATAGTGTATTACTTCCGTTCGACACTTTGGGGGCGCTAGGCATCGGATTGAGTTCTCGGTTTAGAAGATTCTTAGTCTATGGTAAGTTAGCGCGAGTGCTGACGGGTTAATACAAAGCGATATCTGGTGAAAAGAATGTTAGTTCATAAATCAATTTCCACCACTGTATAAACCATCGTCAAGTAGGACAACACAAGACGCACACATGCACAAATGACAGATGCTGCCATCTGTCGCCACCTCCACAATTTAGACATCTCCCTGAAGGGGAGGGAAATTTTCTCCAGGAACCTGCACCCATGGTAAACTGCGCAATGACCGACCACAGGACTTTCGGACCCAACAGATTTAACGAGCACGTACTCCGCATATACTCGGTAGGTCTTCAGTGGCACCGGGTCTCGATCTCTCAACCTTCCGATTTTGAGACCGAGATCTTGACCACAAGGCTCCCTACAGCCCTTAGACTATTTTATTTACATATTTACATCATCAGAGTACTGTTGACATGTTACACGTTATGCGTGTGAATGAGCTCTAGTAACAAGTGCTGCAATGGGTTTAATAACATAAGATAACTGCATAAAAATCAACTATTGCAAAATAAAACGGATACATTACATTTTAAGTGTTTGGTTGAATAAGTTTAAGTTTTGGTTTGCTTAAGTAAGGTTACAGACAATAGTAGGTTCAGTACAGCAAACTTGAGACAGGACTAGGCTGGTGGCTCGCCACACCTTAAATAGAAAGCTGATATTAATACACATTGAATTAAAGAGCCATGTTATACTGCGTTCCTAATTAAAAGAAATGTAAATATAGAAAAAACGAAGTAGTTGTTTATTTATATATTTATTCTTTTAAAAAGAAAACAAATTAAAAAATTATGTAGAATCTTATATATACTTCTAATCTTAGTTTTTCCCAGCCTTTTCTTCTTGATAAGCGGTTCTAACGATATGAAATGTTTGCCATAAATGGATAATTTAATTATGAAATTAGTTAATTATAATTAAATTTAAGGGTTTTTTTGATAATTCAATTTCATAATTGTTACGGCCATACGGCTACTACAAATACGATTTTTTTTAATTGATCAACAACGGAAATTCACGCATTACAGTTTTGTATTTTAGAAACTCACTTCTTCATTCATTTAAGGAGAATTTAACCAGCTTCATTCCTTCTTTCAAGGAGGGGGGGTTCAGTTATACCAAAAAAAGCTTGACTGTAGTTGAGTATTTTAAATTCAAATGTCATATGCAAATATCATTTCGATATTAAAATAATTCGAAAGAGCAGATGGTTTCTTAAAATTCGTTCCGACTCAACCCACTTCTTCTTGATTTCACCTTACTAAAGAAGAGACGGCTTCTCTAAGTGTTTATGTAAATTCAGCGAAAAGGAATGTTAATAGGAGACATCGTGAGGCAGAAGGCGATGCAAGGATTCGAAAGTGAAAACCGTTCCGCCTTTTCGTCGTTTGACAAGGGGTCCGAATAAAACTCGCGTTTGCGTGTCTGGCAGAAGGTCTTCAAGATTAATACGCGACGCCTCCCTTAATAAGTATGCTAAGTAAAGTGCCGGGAAAATACGGAAGCCGGCCTTTGAGTTACGACTTCAGAAAAATGGGCTGCGGACTGCCGGTATGGATTTTTCTAAGGTTGTAACCGAATAAGTTTTATTTTCACTCAAGCGTTACTTTTTGTTAAGTTTGAATGAAAATTTAGTTGATCGCAGCAAATTACTGCATTTGTAATTGTAATTTAGTTTGCAAATGGTTTGGTTAGAATTAATGCAATTAATATAATGAAATATGTTATTGTTAGGAATAATTTATTGAATTTAGTGTTTCCAAAAAATATTATACATGTCATATAAATTATTAAATTTAGCTGATAAACTTAAAGTGCACTTTCTTTTATTCGCTTTTTGCGAGTAAAAATAAACGAATTTATTGAAAACCTGATGGCACTATATACACTTATCATCAGCTTGCAATGTTTTTCTCACTAATTTGAGCTCGCACTTATTTATCGTTAGATTGAAAAATCATGTCTTTTGAAGAACTAAGTAATGTTTGTTTTAACTAAAAGCAAATATGAAAAACATTGCAAAATAAAACACTGTTTTCAGAACATGCAAAGTTCTCAATATTTACCTTTTTACTCCCAAATGTGTTTAGCCTCAGAACATATCTTTTCTTGAAGGGTCACAAGCATTGCCCATTTTAAGACTACAACCAGTTTTTTGCAGCAGCATAAAAACCGACTCCCGGTAAAAAGAATACCTCCCGCATCCGACCTAAAGCAGGAGTCAGAAAAGATAAAGTGGTATCGTAAACTCAGAGGGGTGTTTCCGCATGAGTAAGGACACTCGAGAATTGCCGTGTTCGGGATCGAGTAAACCCTTCCTCCAGCCAAGCGGGGGAAAATACGCCTTCTAATAAATGAGACGGTTCCAAAAAATGACCCCATCTTTCGCAGCCAGCTTCTGTCACTCGAAGCAAAATATCTCTAAGAAAATCATATTTCTGGTTGACGTTAGAAGATGGGATGGGTTAATGGGATTCATGGTTATGGTATGAGATGTTTAAAAAAAATAGACGAAATTTGATTTTCTTCTCTTCTTTGGTTATCTGTGAGGAGCTGGTGAGGATACTGGATGAACTTCGTAGGATGTCAGAGGCCTTGGAGTCGTCATGTCGAACGTGGCCGATTATTTTCTACATCTCTTCCTTTAAGTACCTTGTGAGAAATTAGTAAACAAGTATTTTTAAAAGACATGTGTACTTTACTACTACTGTTACTAAACGGCTGTTTACTTTCAGACTCGCTTTGGGATTCTTTCACGCCAAGCCAAATATCTCTAGGAAAATCATATTTCTGGATGACATTAGACGATAGAATAAGTTAATGGGATTCAGGGTAGCTTTCTGAAATGGTGTGTGATGTTTAAAACAGTTAATAAAGTTTGATTTTCCTATTTTTTTATCTTGGAGGAGCTGGTGATCAGAAATGGACAAACTTCGTCGGATGTGTCAGCTACGAAAAGGCCTATTTTCTTTTGCATCTCTTCCTTTAAGTACCTTGTGAGAAATTAGTAACAAAGTGTTTTCGTAAGATCTTATTGGTTGTGTTTACTTTCGGACCCGCTTTAAGATTCTGTCACTTGAAGCAAAATATATGTAGGAAAAATCATATTCTAGTTGACGTTTTGGTGATGGGGATGGTTAAATGGGATTCAGGGTTGCTTAGGAATGGATGTTTAAAAAATCGACGAAGTTTTATTTTAATTTTCTTTTGTTGTCTTTGAGAAGCTAGCAAACAAAACCAACAAACATGACAGGTTTGTTCCGTATCTTTTACTTCGAATACCTCAAAAAAATTATATCGTATTCTTGTAAGACTGTTTATAACAGCACTTTCATACATAAAAGTTATGTTTAGTAGAAAAATAGATTCTGAAAACAATACCATGTACATCGCTGATATTTCTTTCCCATAAAGCAAAATTCAGTTTTAGCAAAATCTATGATTTTATAAAGATAATTTATAAAGAATATGTTTAGCAATCTATGTACTAAGCATCCTATTATCATTAAAATTACGTAAATTAAATTTGTACTATTTGTAATATGACAGACAAGATAGATTTTTTTTATTTATTTATTCATAAAAATTCAGCCGATATTGTAAAAATATCTTATGTTTCATGTAGCATATATTCAGTTTTAACCGTCACGTTGTTTTATTTGTCTTAGCTAGAACCAAAAGCATTTTTAATAGCAGAACTTTTTATTGTTTTATAAAAGCCATGTAATATCACAGTAACCTTTCCATGATATTTCGCAGTAAGGAAAGGTTAGGTTTTTGTTATGTTAGCTGAAATTGAACAGTGAAACTTTTTTATGTGCTGCAAGACAAATTAAAAAAACACATCATATACAACAGTCTTTAAAATAGACTATTACCACTACGCACAGAAATGCATTATTTCAATGAATATCTTCAATGACTTTAGTTTTCAGTATCTTTTACCGACATTAAAACATTTTTTATTATTACTTGAAAACATTTTACTTTAAAACTAGGGTTGTGCAACATCATATGCCTTTAAATTACCCCTTATTAAATAAGTACATTTAGATGTTACTTTTGGTTCCATTTGGATAGTGTCTACACTCTTTAAAAAAAAAGAGTGAAATCCACTCCAGAAGGAGAAGTGCATTTTCGACACTGGAAAGGAGTGAATATTAACTCAGACTGAGTTAAAATCACTCGTTCGGAGCGATCCTGTCGGAGGTTTAACACACAAAGGATCCACTCCAAAATGAGAAGTGCATTTTTCAGACTGGAGGAGTGAAAATCAATCAGACTGAGTTAAAATCGCTCGTTCGTTTTAAGAGTGTAAATTAGTTTGAAACATGGGTTTACATTATTTACATTGAAGCTACACTCTTAAAACAAAAGAGTGAAATCCACTCCAGTTGGAGAAGTGCATTTTCGACACCGTAAAGGCATGCATATTTACTCAGACTGAGTTAAAATCACTCGTTTGGAGTGATCCTGTCGGAGGTTTAACACACAAAGGATCCACTCCAAAAGGAGAAGTGCATTTTCCAGTCTGGAGGAGTGAAATCCACTCAGACTGAGTTAAATTAGGAGTGTTTGTTTTAAGAGTGTATATAGTTTAAAAGGTATAAAATATAAATTCCTTCCAAACGTAATCGTTTTAAAAATTCAAAACAAATACAAAATATCCCAGGTGTAGTTCTAACTTTTAATACCTTCTATATAGCTGTTATATCAAATATTCTCTAGTGTTTGCTACCTTCCATGATTCATATTGTTGTAAAAACTTTTTTCTCTTTACTAAGTGTAAGATACTGGAAAACGTTAGAATAAAAAAATTACATGTTTTACGAAATTGCCATTACTTTCCAAAACTAACAACAATTCCTAATTTAACCGGAATACAGATTTCAAATTTTCGCAATTCTATTTTTTTTTCTTAGATTGCATTCCTGTTGCATTTTCTTTACCTCGTATAGAATTCAGTTTTGAAAATCATCCATTTATATTTATTAAAATGTCGGAAATACTCAACGTTTAAAGAGCTTTGTGTATTATTGTGACGTAATAAGTTCTTTAAATTTTAACCTAAGTACTACATCTAAAAAGTTATTCAGAACTCACTCGTTACTTTCAAATTACCTTTTATAAAAGATCGTAATTTCCTTTGTCTCCTAATTTAAGAATACTTCATTGGAAATGGAAGAAACGAAAATGATTTAATTAAAATTCGAGAAGGGTTTGTCCTTTGCTGTTTTTAAACGAGCTAATATAAAGTGGATAATTTTATTTTATCTTCCCGTTGAAACAACTAAACTCAAAATTACAAAAAAATACAATTATAAAATGTTAAAAAAACGGTAATTGATTCTTTGACACATTTGAGCAATTAAAAAACTTTATAGTACAAATTAATGCAAAATATTTCAAATGCTAAATTGTATATGAAGTTGTATATAAATTTGTTACAGTTTATTTAAATTTTAAATATTTTTTTAATATTTTATGATTCTAAAAATGTTTCATTCATTTCTTCATGAGAAAAGGCTGTATGTAGTTATTGATAAAAAAAACATTAAAAATTTTATTTTTTTACATAGGATGTAGGCCACATGTTTGAAAAAACCAGAACATCTTGTTTTAAAAATAAGACACGATTTAAAACAAAACTGGACTTGTATTTTAAATGAATTAAAAAATACTTGTTATTTTAAGGAATAAGTAATACTCGTCCTATTTTCAAAGATGGTACGACCAGGTATACCTGAATTTATTGTGCACTTTGCTAAAGGTGTATATTTAAAATTTGTTTCAAAAGCTCAACATTTTATAGGTTAACTCTGATGAACCTAGGTTGTTAATTACGATAAATTTGTCCAAAATATTCTTTGATTGTTTAGTTATACATTTTTATTTATTTGATAGATTTATTTGTATGTACGTATTATTAAGTTTTGGTTATGCCAAACGAAAAGCTTTCAGATCACTTTTGCAAGTAACTTAAAATATTTTTTTATTTTCAGATGTACAACAATGACACCGTTCCTATGAAAGAGCAGGATGCCCAATTCATCTCTCGAAGACAGCTAGATATCATAGAAAACTGCTTAAACCCAAAGATTCACTGCTACTAGAATCATGGAAAAAGATTCCTTGATTAATGCCTATACCTGTATGACTGTGGACTTTACCACCGTACTAACCTTGACATTCTATGCTTCCTTTGATCATGTTCATCATAAACATATTGGTGTTTTATAGACTGTGGTAAATCTGTGTTAATCAGACTCAATGAAAAAAATGATATGCTCCAATCATGTGAGCTAAAAATAGTCTTCTCCGAATTCCTATTTTTACCTTAATCTGTATAGTGATGATGTAAACATAACATAAACTGTACTATATAAATACCAGTAATTTGCTGTAACATGTAGTCAAGTCTTATGTTACTAATCTATTGAATTTCACAAAGAAAATATTTTAAAATATACAACCATTTTCTAAAACATAGTTAGTTCTTGATATTGCATATACATACCATGTTATTCAAACGAAACAACTGTAAATAGAGCATGAATACAACTGAATGTTGATGTTTCTAGTCATCTACTTTCTAATTTAAAACATCTTAGTTCTTGTTTGAAAGCTCAACTTTAATCATGGCAGTGTCGTCAGAAAATGACGAATTATTTTGGACGATGGCATCTACGTCTATTGCTTCAGATATCATCTTTGATTTACCAAACAACAACCCTAACGTTTGTCCATCATGGTTTAACCCAGAAGTTTTGAACAATGCCAAAAATATATCGATTATTATCATACTGGGTTTAATAAATATCATTGTCATAGTAGGTAACTTGCTTGTAGCCATAGCCGTTTTTGCATCGGCCAAACTTCACACTGCCACCAATTACCTCATTGTCTCCCTTGCTGTTTCTGATCTTCTTGTTGGTCTAGCTGTGTTACCGTATTCCATATCTCTTGAAGTCCTTGAATTTTGGATCTTCGGCGAAATCTGGTGCCAAGCATGGTTGGCCGTGGACGTGTGTCTGTGCACGGCCTCCATCCTCAATCTGTGTGCTATTAGCATAGATAGATATTTAGCTATCACTCGGCCAGTACACTATAGAAGCATAATGTCCAACTCGCGATTAAAATTGTTGATATTTGCGGTTTGGGCATTGGCGATTATTATTTGCTTTCCTCCGTTAGTTGGTTGGAACGACAGAGTTCAAGACCGTGAAGACGTGACGCACCTGGAGAGCGTTTCTGCTTATGGTGATCTGAACAAATCTCATCTTTCATCTCAATACTTCACTGACACAAAAGGTTTTTACTATGATACTTTGAAGTTTATACCCACTAACTATACTGATGATTTTTTGGGATATAATTCTAGTGGCATCTTAGATGAAATGAAGTTTGTTGGACGCAATGTTACTTCCAGGAGATGCCCGAAGCCCCAGTGTGCTTTAATCACAAATAAAGGTTACGTTATTTATTCCGCACTAGGGTCCTTCTATATTCCGATGTTCGTCATGTTGTTCTTTTACTATCGTATCTATGTTGTCGCTCTAAAAACTAGTCGTGCACTCGACAGAGGATTTCGTACGGCCAAATCGGGTAAAAACAAATCATCCTCTACTGGACCAGAAGGTAGTGGCGGGTCTGAAGTCACCCTCCGAATTCATCGTGGTAGACCGACTAGTGAATCGGTATGTTCATCGCGAAGTGTTAGTAGCGCAGCCAGTACCAGTGCTGCGAATGCAAATAGAAGACCAGTGATATTTTAGTACCACGACGTATCCCTACCGTAGTGTACACTCACGCCCGAGACAGCAACAGTCCCCGCTGCTTCAGGGAAGACAGCACTCAACAGGTCGTCTCCACTAGAGCTGCACTTGCTGAAGAATGTTCCCCTGCCCCTGCTAGTCGATTCAGTCGTGCTAGATCTGCCACTATGGCTTGTAGCAGCAGTAACCCAGTGTTCCAGAGGCCATCCACGTCTTCTGACCCGACACCAATGGACCGCTTGACCGTGGAAGGAACCGTCGAACAAAGAAATGGCCGATCTGGGCACAGCATCTTCTCCCGAAGCAACAAACAAAAAGCTCGTTGGCACGCTAAACGCTTCCGGACGGAAGCTAAAGCCACTAAAACTGTCGGAATCATTGTCGGAGGTTTTATTCTATGCTGGCTTCCGTTTTTCACCGTTTATCTCACCATGGGATTCTGCGAACCATGCATTCCTGAACTGCTCTTCAAAGTGTTTTTCTATCTTGGGTACTGTAACTCAGCACTCAATCCCATCATTTACGGAATCATTAGCAAAGATTTCAGATTTGCTTTCAAAAATATTCTCTGTCGTTGCACACTCAATGATGACAGCGTGGCGTCACTCATACGTCACATCCACATGCCGACGTACTTAGAAGAAGAGGCCGCAGCCCGCCAAGAAGGAGAGACATCCAGCCAAACTTAAGTATACTAAACTTAAGTGTAACAGCGGATGATTTCAGTTAGACGTATTATTATTTAACATCATTTGTGAGTTTTATATTTATTTTGCTTTTTAACTATTTTTTTTCATAACATTACACTACAGTTGCATAAAAGTTCAAAATTCTCATTAAGTCGTGAATAGGATTTTTCCAAGACATTTAGATGTATCATGGGTTGAGTTACGTTACAGTATGCTGCATTTGAAAGGTATCCGAAATAACGGTAAAATGGGCACTACTTGTGCCCAACTTTTATAATCAGATGAGGAAAATAAACAGCTCAAATACAAGGCCTTAACTGATACCATGAACCCATATAACGTTACAGAAGAAAGCACACTTCTTATGCAAAAGCTGTCTTTGAATTTTCAAATCTTAGTTAGCAACTCTTTTTATACGTAGAATTTTTGCGTGAAGAATTTTGCGCCTAGATTTTTTTCCCTGGAATAAGCATTGTTTTAGTATAAATTCTTATAGGTTTATATTTATTGAGTGCTGGCCCAACTTAACTGTTTCCACACTATAAAACAATTACTGAAAAATTACAGTATATTTTCCTCTGCCGTGCAATCTGCTGTATTTCATGGAAGCTAATGCTGTAAACGCTATTTAACATCAATTGATGTGGTTTCTCAGCTTGAGCACATGCCACAACCTGCCGCGAGGTCAGCGTATTTTCTTTTCTGCTAATCGGGAATTCAAACTGGATTGTGGCTGAAGCAAAGGTGGTTGAAAATTACAGAATACCTTGTAGGCGTTAGAATACAGTATAAGTACACGTAAACGTAAATTTATGTGTTTTACAGTTTAACTAGATCGATTTACAAGCCAACGGACATACTGTATTTACAGAAAACTTTTTTTAACTGTTAAATCGTCTTGAGAAAACTCTTATCCAGTTCTTTTGAGATTGATCTTTTTCTGCTAGAGTATTAAATATTCTTCACAGACATAACTTGAGACTTTTTATATTTTTACTTTCCATATCATATGTTGCTTTCATAATCTTTCATTATTTATTGACAAGTATATGTTTCCATATAGCTGTTTTAATAAGGTTTTTATATTGCCCTTTATATTTTCATATTGTAAACCTTTACTTTTAGAGTTGTACCTAAGGCTACAAGAGTCATATTAGTGTACGTTAAAAGTTGAACACACGTGATCGCTGCTTATAAGAAATGCATAAGAGACAAGCGCCTAGTGCATACGGATGAGTATTTATAAAGGAACTGAAGTTCGGCTAATCAAACTTTTGTCTTATTCTTCGACAACAATTCCTGAAGATGGAAGGAGGAACGTGCCAAAAATACATTATTTGTGTTTTAGAATTTCTATATTTCCTTTGAGACATCTTATTTTTAAATATGAAAAGAGTTTAACTTAAAATAAACGATATCGATCAAGTTAAAGTTATAACTTTTTTTAAGTTAAAGTTATTGAAATAAAAAAAATACTACGTTAACGTTAGTAAATTATGCTCGGGCTAAATGTAAGTATCCTCAGCTCAAAAACCAAGCATATATATTATAATATTATAAACGTGTTATTTTTCATAAAACTATTATTGTTTGAAATGCATAACAGTATAAATATCCTAAATCTATGAAAATAAACAAAAACCTCATTACTGTTTTTAAATATATATATATATATACTTTCTCTTTTATTACCTGAAAAATGGTTACATAATTAATTCGCATGCTTAAACAGCATAACTATTATCACATACTTAAGTTTGTGAATAATTTTGTTTATCTAGATGTTAAAAGTAGCATAAAGATATTCGTATATGTTAGTATGCGGATGTAAATATAAATAAAACTACGTATATGTTGAAATATTTGCAGATATATGTTTCTTTGATGTAAAAATAATTGTTTTCGTGTTGCATGAAACGTTTCTCTTCTTCATCTGTTAAAGTGTACTTGTACCATTAATGTATCTTTGTAAATTTTAAGAATGATATGTAATTTAATAGCATGTTGTTAAATTCGTATTGTGATTATGAGGTGAAAATATTAAATTGGTGCTACGTATTTTATTAATTTCGTTAAAATTCCCAGTTGATTGGGACTCAATAATTTATAATTATATTATTTATTCTAAATTGAACCAATTTCTTACTGAAGAGAAAAATTGCAGGGTTATTTTAAGCTGATATTGAACTGATGAGCAGCTATTTATCTATAAGAATTATTTTTTATATTTTACTGTTTACTTTAAACCACTTTTGCTTTCAAATATTTTATAATAAAAAGATTCATTTTACAGTTAATAAGTTCTTGTGGTTTTATATTATGATCAAATATTGTTTTCAAATCTAACAATTGAAAACAATGATATGCTTTCAACTATAATATTTGACACAATAGTTATAGCTTTTAACTATTATGAAACAAAACA
The DNA here is from genome assembly GCA_023701765.1 of Hylyphantes graminicola. Classification (NCBI taxonomy): domain Eukaryota; kingdom Metazoa; phylum Arthropoda; class Arachnida; order Araneae; family Linyphiidae; genus Hylyphantes; species Hylyphantes graminicola. The sequence continues at coordinate 45,747,752 of CM043111.1, forward strand.
TAAGTCCTAATGCATTAAAAAAGTAAATACATATGGTTTTATATATATTTTTTTTAAAGCTAAAAAAAAATTATTTACTTCAAGTGAATGAATGTTAAGTAATATATGTGAGTATTTTCCTTCCTTGATTTACAGCAACTTTTCACATACATTTTTTTTAAATCCTTATGCCGAAAGTTTTTCTCATAAGTTTTCGAAAGATAGCAACCACCATTTCTAAAAAATATTTATTCTGGGTTTCCTTTAGAGGACGGGTGAAAATGTGGGAACATCTTGAAAATCTAAAAACCTGAGTTATTCTGACTGTACAGAAAGCATTACCCTATTTTTTTAAAAAATGAAAAATGTAGTAAATTTCTAGTTTTTTCATTAATTATTTAGAGCCTGCTTCTAGACTTTTTACTAAAAATTCACTATTAGCGACATTATAAGAAAAATTCGAAAATAAAGCTTCTACTTATTGTTTTATGACAACTTAAAAACCAACTAGGTTTCCACAGTTGAATCCGCTAAAATAAGATTTTAAGTATTTTATTAACTTTAGATATAAATCAAAAGTGTTTCATTACTTTAAAAACAAATGATAAAGCAATTTTCAACACATTTTTATTAGTTAAAACTTGATAAAATTTGCGCGTGTCACTAATACATATTTACTAACTGCCTCCTCATTTAGTTTTTTTAAATAAATTCTTTGCGAACAAATTGCTGATAATTTTTCTTTGTCCTCCTATTTAAAGTATAATTACAAGTTCAACTTTTTGAATTGAGTTACTGATAACAAGTTAAAATAGGTGCATACAATCGCGTACTCAAGTACTCTTAAAAGGTTTAAGTAGTTTCAGAATAAAATAATGAAATAGTTCTCATCTATTATTTTGAATATTGTTTTCTTAAACTTTCAGGCAATGTAATTAATGGGTAATGCTATCAATGATTAAACTTTTTATAACGTATTTTACATAGACTCATTGATAATTGTTATGCTAATTATTTTTTTAATTAGTAATTTTTATCCTAAAATGTATAAATAATATTTAATTTGACAAATAGTCGTTTACTTCACCTCATAATCATATTTTTAATGTTTATGTAAAAAAAGAGTATATATGTATAACATACATATAAATTGTTGCACGAGGACAATCTAGAGTCTATAAATGTAAGTATAATAAGCATTTATCATATTTGTAAAGTAAAGATTTTGACGAAAGTGAAAACTTTAGTTTTATACCAAAAACATAAATATACTGTAATCTAAATATATCACATTTTGTTTTGAAAATTGCTTATAGCCATCAATGAAACCAAATAAGATTCAAGCTGCTATATTTTTTTAGTTACATTTCGATTTAACTGTAAAATTTTATCTGCATATACTTTATAAACAAATTAAGTCTTAAAAAAGTGGCATTGTTGTCTGGCTTGTTTTCCTAGCAGCACATATAATTTTAAAAATTTATAAGCTTCATGCATTTAATAAATTAAGCAAATTAAAGTATTGAAAACACTTTATTTGCAAAACTTAAAATTTAGAAAATAAAATAATAGCTTAAAATTCAAATTTAAATCGCATGCAGTGGGGAAAAAAATAGTTTTCTTTTGCCGAAAATCTTAATTGTAAATATCAAAACAAATTTTCTCTAAATTAAAAAAAAAAACAATTTTAAATTTCAAATCACTTTCTAAATATAATTATTCATTGTAATGAAAACGGGAAGTTTTAATTGATTTACATTTAAAATATAGTTTAAATGAATTTACTTTTATTTAAGTATTTATTTCAGATATTTAAAGAAAATTATTTTAAAGTAATTCCCACGACATACACTTTTATGACTACAATTTAACTTGTTAAAATTCATTTAAATTCTTTAATAGAAAAAATACGTTATCCATTGTATTAAAACATTTTTAGCTGTTATTAGTTGCATTCTTAATTTTTAATTTTTGAGAGCTTTACATGTAAAACTACATTAAATTCATCTTAATATATTGGTCTTTTATATAAATGTTATCCTCAAAAGTAGGATTTATAATCTTACATTTTATCTATTGTAAAATAGATTGACATACAATGGTCTATTTTTATATAAAAAAGAGTAATAGTTTTACCAAAAAAATGCTTATAAATTAAATTAAAACTAAAGTTTTTACTCGTAACTATAAATTAAAAATGCTCAATGTCTACTTAAAATATATTTTGTCTTTAAACGTGTGTTACATATTCATAAACTGTGCGTTTCTTGGAACATGATCCCAATTTCCAACGATTAAATTACTTTTATTTTAGAAAACACACAGATTTCGCTATTATGCATGAGATAATGTTGTATAAACTATATATTACATATCCAATTCCCTCTTGCCATGTTTTTAAAAGAGTATTTATATCATTTTTTTTAATTCATTCTATTTTTAATATAATTTTCGTATCTATGTAATTTGGTTCAACAAAAAAAACCTCAAATTTAACGTGTTTTTTTTTTTAATTATTTTATTTTTTTTTCTTTCCAAATACGTTAAATTCGTGCACTAGTTTTCAGATGGAATTAAATTTTAAAAGTAGCTGATTTTTAAGCCATCTAATTACCCCTACTAATCTATTTCAAATTGTTTGAAACCATTTATAATATATTATTTTTATACACTTAAAGGTTTTGCTTATTCAAAATTTTTACTCATTCAATAACAGGAAAATTATTATTTAAGCAGTAATTTTTATTGAAGCATACAATATGATTGATATAATAAATAAAATTCAAGTAACACCATTTTTTACTATTTTTTTTCTTTATAAATCAAAGGAAATCGACGGAGAAAGTCTCTTATACATTTAAAATTGCTTTATTTTATTCGTTTAGGACTTAAACATTTATCTTACGTTACTCATTAAGAAAAATAAAAAGAATTGGTGTGACTTTTTTGAAAAAAAATAGCAATTTATTTTCAAAATACAAATAATTTTTAAGATAATAAAAATTAACCAACTGAAATTTCAAAAAATGGACCGATTTATTAACTAATAATGCGGATTTTGCAGAACTCGATGATTTTTTTTATTGTAGTATTAAAATTTTTTTTTTAATAAAAATTTATTAACAGTTTAAAATGACTAAATCCAAAACATTTTGAACGATGTAAATTACTTCTAAATTAAGCTTGACTAAGCCCATTTAAAAGATTTTCTTTTATTTTAAACCTTTATAATAAAAGAAAAATAATATACTTATACTAAAATTCATTTGTGTGTGGTTTTTTAGCGTGTTAAAGAAAAATATTATGTCTACTATAAAAAGCTAATTTTAATTAAAAATTGTTATTAAATTTTATTAAACGAAATGCACGCAATTTTTTTCGGTATATATAATTGTTTTAGGCATACAGATTTATAAACTTTACATTTAATATCAAACTTTTTTTTACATTTAATATCCCAAAAAAATAAATTATGCTGATCATTATAAAAAAAAAAGAATTTACACGTATAATTATATTAAAAATGTACTTAAAATCTGTGAAATATTAGCACTGGAATTTATACACTGGATTGAAGTCGAAATTGTATTTTGCATTCCCTTGTGCAGACATTTCTTAAAAGATTTTTTGCTGTACAGTTTTTTGATAGTCTGGGATATTTAAGTTTGTGGAGCAAAGAAAAGCTAGAACGTTTAGGGATTAAGAAAGGATTTAAATACAGAGAAGTAAGCTTTTTTCGACGGCTTCCATAGCACCTATCTTTTAAACTAATCACAATAAATCTCTAAATTTAAAAAAAGTAATTGGCAAGGATGAAACGGAAAATTATACGCAAAATTTAATATACTTCTTATTGTTTTGTACTAAAAGGTAACCTAATTGTCTGTGTTTAAATTAGTTTGTTTATGATTCAAGTTCTACAACTTTGTTCATGAAAATTTATTGATAATAGCCGTAAAATCCCAAAACTGGAATCTCTTATAAAATATACTTTTAATTCTAGTAGAAAATTGAAGAGAAATATAACGGCATAAAAGGAAAAAATAACTATAACCCACACAAAATAAAGCAGCAAAGAAGTAATTAAGCTTTATTGAAGCTTAATTAAAGTATTAAAAACTCCTTAGTAAAAAAACACAAAATGAACTATAGATAAGTATAAATTACTCCTCTTAAGCATTTAATTGTATTCGGAAATTCTTTTTTACGAATTTTTAAAAGTTTAGTTTTTAGTACTTGTGTATTGTGCCGTCGAACTCACAACGCTCTCCAAGGCCTTTGGCACTACATTTTAGGTTTATACCAGTTTTTCCAAGAAAAAAAATTTAAAACCAAGTAAATTTTGCTTATATCATATTATAAATTATATTAGTTATAATATTTTTTAATTTTTTTAATATAATTTTTATCGGTTTTTTTTTATTTACATTTTTATAGGGGGATATATTTTATATACATACATTACAATTTTCGATGGACTAAGTACCTTTTTTTTAGTTCTTTTATTATGTAATTTTAACATTTATTTTACATTCCATGTTATTCAAAGTGTGTTTAAAAGTGAACTAAATTGGTATTTTGTAAATTTTAAATTTTAAGAAACAGGAAATAATATTTTCCTTAAGCACATTTCCTTGGAATGTATCATGTTATTAATTTTTTTTTGTTTCTATATATTTCAGTGAACTATGGTTTAAGATGATTAATTTGAAAATTATTATATTTTTAACTGTATCATTTCAAGGATTTCTTAAATTCTTTTTTTTTTAAATTATATAACTGTTATGCAGTGATTATTTGTTATTATACAAAAAATGTGTGTTATAAAATAATTTTCAGACGGCAAAAACAATCTGGTATAATAACAGTTATGTGAATAATTTAACATTTTTTCATAAAAAAATATTGCAGTTGCTGAAATGTGAATTATCGTATCTTCCACGGATTTAAAATCAGATAAATGAAAGATGCATATAAATGGAAAAATTAAATTAAGTCCTTACTCGTTTTATTCATCCTTTAAAACAGTGTCTCTTTGTTTAACTTAATATTTTTTCATTATTTTAACTTCGTTGTTTGAGGTTTTGTTCGTTGAAACGTACCTATAAGTCGTTATATGTGTATAAAATAAATATTTCTGTGTTGGCTGTGCATATATGTATGTCACTTGTGTCAGTTTGTTCCGTCTATCTTTCTGAAATATTCTACAACAACGTGTTGAAATATAAGTTCTAGTCTAAGAAAATGTGTTGTATTGTGTTCTTTGTTAAAAATAAATATATTGTGATGTATGTTTCATTTTCTGATGGTTTGTGTTTTACTTCATATTGCAAAAATTACACTACAGTAAAAAAAATATCTATTACAAATGTTTAATAAAAAATTCTAGGGGAAATTCCATTAAACACATATTATGACGTAGGTCAAGAAAAAGTTGCTGCTGGAGGAAAAAGTACCAGTTTAATTTACATCTCAACAAAGTCGAAAAGATTAATAAAAAATTGCGGTTCATTTGGTGATTAAGGTTAAAGAGCAGTAAGAACAGTTGCAACTTATTGGTGTTACTCAATGTATAACCTAAATAAGCCTATTAAGCATATTAATTATGTTAAATATGATTTATTTGCCTTAAAGAACACTTCGGACAGTTTATATCTAGCATCTTACAAACAGCTCTTTAATGCAACCAGTACAGCCTCGATGTTGACCTCGTAAGAAGTTATAATTTCATAGACCTTTGCTGATGAGGATTAGATTGTTTTTTTAGATATTTATTCCTTTTATTATATTTTTAATCTGTTTTACCCAACTTAAAATATAACTCGAGGAATGATTTGTGTGGAAACAGCTCTTTGAAAATACAGCTAATTTTTTAATAAAGCTATACAGCTATTAATTGAAATTAATAAAATTCCCAATAATTTCTGAGTATTTTTTACGAACTTGGGAGATGAATTTAAGACAAAATTCAAAATATTTTTTGGGAACAGTTTATTATGCGCATTTCCATAAACACCAAAATTGGGCAATGTCTAATAATTGCAATTTATTTAAAGCCAAAGTACTGTTAGACGAAATATTCAATCAATTCTCCTTCATGTATTTATTAAATTACAATTCTTAAAGGTCTCTCAGTTTTCTCAATTTATGTCTCAGTTTTGAAACAAATATAAGGCAATAAATGCGTGACAAATTATACAAATTATTCTAAATATTTTGGAACTGCATAGTATACACATTTCCATAAACCCCAAAGTTGTTCAATGTAGAAATCTAAAAATTGTCAATATTTAATTTTGAATAATGTACTGTTAGGGGTGAAATATTTGACCGATTCCCTATCATGCCTCTATTACATTTCACTTCGTAAGAGAAAATCTCAGTTTTTGATCAAGTAGATTGTATTTTAATACAAGGAAAAATTGAATTATTTTGAATCAGGAAGGTAAATTCTAACCTAAAATAGAGCTCTCAGACAACGAAGCAATTAAAGCTAGTAAGAATTACGAGCCAGAAATTTCAAAGATATTGTTATTAATATTTGCTCTATGAGTTCAAAAAGTGAAATAAATTTCTTCATTGAATAAAAGAACCAAAAGAATGCTAAATAACGCAGAAATTAGAGAGCATTTGAATATTTAGCTTAATGCACAATTGAATAGCTTAGTGTAAGAACGTGCTAAGTGAAATTTTTGAAAAATTTGAGATTTTTGTGTCAATGAAGGTATTATACTAACTTCTTTAACAGCAACAAGTATCCTATTTTTCATGCTCTTCAAGATGAGTATATTTTTTTAATTTTGCAAGTACGTTTTTTAACAGTGCAGTCTTATACCTTTAAAGCTCATTTTCTCGTTTTCACCTTTTTGTCACTTAGCACGTTCTTCCGCTAAACCCTTCAATGGAATGATAAATATTGATAGGAATTATACTTTTCTGTACGCAGAGCTGGCTTTTTAAACAATCTTAGCTTAATAATATGAGTTTATGGACTTCCTGTCAAACATCATGTTTACCATTAATATAAAACCACACTTTTTTAATACTTAAATTGATGTATTCTTTATTCGTATGAAAAAAGCTTTGGCGTCAATATCAGCAAAGATAACCTTTTGGTTATTCCCTTTTGTGCATGCCTGGAAAATTAAATAATGTTTACCATTTTATTAAATGTCAATGCAAAACATTCTAATGAAACGAATACAATTATAGTAAAAAGACCCACCTATTCAGAAACATTAAAAGGGCAAAAAAACCTTTTTCTGAGATATGCGATCGTCTGAAATTTGAAAAAAAAATTCTCATCACGTAGCAGTTTAATCATTTGAATTCCCAACTGGTAACATCTAACTAAATTGGATTTAGAATCATCTTTGAATCTTGTCGCAGAATTGAATAAATTGAAACTCTAGAGAGAACATTCCCCCGTCAAAGTCTTGATTAATAAATTGTATTTTACTGAAATATCCTAATTTCTAAAATGGTTCTTACGATTTATGTTGAGGAATTCTGTCTGAATTTAGAAGAGCTTATTTAAATTGCATTTATCTTAAGTCATCACTGATTTGCTTAAACTTACGCTTTAATATCTTCAGCATTGTATTCGAATATAAATTCTTTTAAAGGGAGTTAAGGAGAGACATTTTAACGATTCGCAAAATATGGTTACTAGCTAGGAAAATCCACGTACACTTTAGTTTATCAAACCTGCATTAAATGGCACAATATTTTTTATAAATGACGAAAGCTTATAAGCGGTTCTCTGAACAAGCACACAAGCTGGAATATATATGTACCATACCGTACCTCTCTCAGGTCCTCTTTAGTCATAACTAACACGAACCATACGCTCTAGGCGGTACCTTCGTTGTTGTATGGGTCATGATAGAGAGGGTCGCCTTTGCTCCCAATGGCTTCGGCTGTGAGAAGAGCGTTCAGGGTGATATCTCCGGCGGTATTAGGAATTGGGAGTTGACGTTTCGACGAGTGAAAAATTCCATGTGTCTCCGTTCGATCGTGTGGATATTCCGCCTTGGACAAATGACAGTAATTGGCGCCCTCAGAAGGGAAGGGCATACGGTAGGATATATATAGCCCATTACCCCACTCGCCAGAAGAGACAGTTCACAAGAGGACCACACGAAGAAGGACGCCGATAAAACACATAGACAAATAACAAACATTTATTGACAAACACAAACATCCATGCCTTTACCGGGATTCGAACACGACCCACAGCTCCAAAGGCCAGTACAGCTAACCATTTGCGCCAGGTGAGACCGGCGATATTCCGCCTTTGGTGAGAAAAGTTGGGTATGCAGGACGAATAGGTGAGGGGTTTCTGCTAGCCGTTGAAATCATAAAATCATACACCAAAGGACTGACCCCCAACTTCCATCAAACAAACAAAAGGAAAGAACTCGAAAAAATTCAACCAATCCAAGAAATATTTAAACAATCAATAATCTTTAGGTCCCATTAGGGCCAAAAGTCTTTAAAATGTAAACGTTTTTATGTAGGGGAGAGAAGGGGAATGGCGCCACTTTAAGGGAAATTGAAGTTTCATGCAGAATTGTGTTGCAATTAATGTAAATTGTAATGAGCATAGCCTACTACAGTTCATAACCTATCTTGTGGTGATTTTTTTTTAAATTTAAATCTTTAATAGAAACTGAATAAAATTGTATTTTTCTAATGCTCGTACAGTGGCGGGATTACCCCGGTATCTGGGGTAATGCCGCCACACCACTGGGGTTATGCCGCCACATCAATAAACAAAGCAAATAATCTATAAATAATGGAAAATTATATAAAACAAGAAGTTCTTAAAGAACTAAAATAGCCTACTTTCCTGTTACTTAAATACTTACTAAAATTCTTATCTTGAAAAAACTAGGTTCGTAACAGTAAGTGACATCAAGAACCGTTTTTCCACCTTAAATTTAAAATAAATTTCACTAAACGCAGCATCTAACTAAACACAGCATCTTTCACTAAACACAGCTTGATTTGCAGTCATAAGTAAATATTTGATTTTTCGTAGAACAAAAACCAAAAAACTACTCCTCAATAAACATTTACTTGCTAAATTCGGCTAGTTTCATTTATTTTATTTCGAAAATTAAATAATTATTACTTAATCGTTTGCAAAAATTTATATTTCAAAGAATAAATAAGCAAAATTTCTAAATTAATAAAGTGTTTGTTGTTTTTTTTTTTGTTTGTTTGCAATACTCCTCGCTTTTAGATAGAATGAAAACAATTTATATCAAAATACAAAGATCTCGTAGTGAAATATATTTGACGTCATCTTAAATTGATCGATGTCTCAAAAATAAATTTATTTTAATTTATTGTCTAAAAGAATTAAAGTTTCTCAAGCAATTGTTGCGATGGCAACGGCGATATAATTCTAATAAAAATGGCTTCCTATGCTTTTTAAATGAGCATTAAATGTTGATGTTTTTTTAATAATTGAAGTACTTCGAATTCGAATTCTTTTCTGAAATTTTCAATGTATTCTAAATTCGATGCGCTGAATTTTTTGACGTATCTCACTTGTCCGTAGCATTTGTAGTTAAATTTCAGCGATTTAAATGAATCGAAATTGAATTTCAATGCTAATTCAATGGGAAATTCGTCGTCAAATAGTCGATTTATGTCCGTCCTATCGTACAGACAGACGGACAAAAAGTATGAAAGTTGGGTGTCTGAGATTATACCTTTCTAATAAAAAAAGAATTTTTAAGATCGGATTGATAGAACTGATTTTGGAAGGGGGGTACGGACGGACAGACGGACGGACAGACGGACGGACGGACAGACGGACAGACGGACAGACGGACGGACATCGACCGCATGTCAATACCTACTTTTTCATTTTTTTTAATGCTTCGAATTAAAAAAAAAAGAAAAGTAGGCTAAAAAGCAATGCATAGAACTAAAATAGGTTTAATTAACTTTGGAATGGTAAATTGTACAGGATACAGCTCTTTTATCAACTTTCTATGTGCAACTAACTATGCAGGTTTTTTTAAAAAAAGTTTCGTTGGTCTATTTGACCAGTTCAGTTATTCTTTTTCGGATGCGTGGCATCTCTAACGAAAACTAATAGGTTGTAGGGTCAATATATGAAATTTCTATTTTAGGGATTATGCCGCCATCCTTTTGCATGTGGCGGCATAACCCCAGAGTGATGTGGCGGCATTACCCCAGTAAGACAAAATGGCATAGACGGATTGTTTAAAGAAAGGTAGTTAGCCTAGCGTCCAAACTAACGACGTGATAAAATAGCGAATAATTTACTCTTTTAAATGATGTATAACTGATTTATAACTTAGAGATAGCAGTCATTTATCGCTTAATTTCAGAAGGCTCAAGATTAGATGAAAATCACTAAAAACCGTATTTTTTAAATAACTTTACACCAACTCACCGCACGGCCATTAGCGTCTATACTACAAATTACTTTGTTTCCTGCTACAGGTCAGCGCTCACAGCCAACTCCCACACACACCGCTGGCGAGATTATCGCCGGTGGCGGCATTACCCGAGGTGGCGGGATTCCCCTTCTCTCCCCTACATAATACTTGGATGTTTTTTGTTGAAAATATTTTGAGTTTCAAACAATTCAGTGTTTCATTACATTTTTGTTGACTAGAAGAAATAGAGAATTTATCTAAAAAAATTCAGTTTTCAGGATTTCGGTTTACCAATATTTCTTCTGTTCGGATTAGATTCAGAACTCAGTGAATACGCGCTGTAAAAATAATCCCAATGCATTTTTTCTAAGGGATAATTGTTAATTCTAAAATCCTTGCAACCATGCATAAAAATAGGCTTCGGTAAAGTTATAGCCACTTATACTCAGAAAGTATTAAAAAAGATTTTTCAAGTAAAACATTGATGACTTTACTGGAATTGATAAAAAATAAGTTAAAGGTATATTTTGGTTGTGAAGTTTAAACAAAAAAAGACTATCTAAATTTTTTAAAAAGAGAACTTTGATGTTTAAGAGCGTTCTAGCTTAGATGGCCGTGGATTAAATTGGTTAAAAACAAAACAATATATAGAGATTAAAATTTTAAAAACTTCTTGTTGATCCTTCCTTCCTAATGATTACTTATTTTTTGAAGTATAAGCCTTCTGTTAGTGAACAATACAAAAGTGTATTTATTGAAATGCCAAAAGTATTAATAGAAAATATATATAAGACATATCTTAAAATAAAAAGTATCAGTGCAACAGATTGCATATGGTTCCAGTGTATAAGATTACGACTAGACTAAGTTAGGAATTTTCTTTTGAGAAATGTTATCGAGTATACATTTTTCTTTTCTTGACTATCGTCTTTTATGTAAGCTGACATGGGACTTTTTATAAAGTCTCTCAAAGGAATTGGAAAACAAGTGGCTTACTTCGTAAAAAACGAGATTGATACAGTATCTCTTTTGATTTCCAACGCTGTTTTCTTTTAAGCTATTCTATGACAACTAAAAAATTGTATTTAACTTGTAATAAAAGACAAAGCAATTTATAGTAATACTTTAGTTTAAATTAAAAAGCTAATTTTTCCCTTCGTTCCCATTGGCAAACGCTTTTCCTACGATCTTATTTAAGAAATATAAAAATATCTGCTCCAATGCTCCACTCCTCATGGTTTAACTGTTACTGGAAAACGATATTTTAAAAGATATAATTTTGAAAGACACTAATTTCGAACTTGATTTCCATCAATAAAAATTTCATAAAAAATCCTAAACGAGTTCAAATTCGTTGAAACAATGAATAATTCAATAGATCAACCCATATATTTTACATATAAAAAATTATCACCTTCAACTTTCAATACACTAAATATCAATCTTTTCGTAAAATGGGGCATCTCACTTGTTTGTGAAACTTGTGTTCGTTTTTAGAAAGTGGGAGACGGACAGACAGTTTTAAAGACCGACAAACACACTGTAAAAAAATTTCCTTAACTTTCCGTATATATACCAGGAACTTTCCTGGCTTTTTCAAGTATCCATCGCTTCGTGATAAGTTCCTGGGATTTCAGGTTTTCAATTTCAAATCTGACAACGTTTGCTATGAACCGCCGCCATTGCTCGCGGCGCCTCGCTCAAAATCAGTTGTTTTGTAACCTTGTTGGTATAACGAAGTTCATGAAAGGTTTCCGTGGCCGAGTGGTTAAGGCATCCGCCTCTGGATTCAGCCTTCTGAAGAGTGCGGGGGTTCGAACCCCACCTACTGCCAGTCATCCTATAAATCGGATATCCGTAATGGGAGAGTAGAAGGTACAATTCGTGACGGATGGACCCGAGTACATAGGGACAGACGTGCTCGTTAAATCTGTGAGTCCAAAGTCCCGACGGCGTCAGAGTACGATGTCGCTCGAAGTTCCGTTGGGTGCCCGCTCGGTTTCCAGAACGGTTCCAGGTATTTTCTAGAAAGGTTTCTTGGTATTTTCAAGAAAGGGTTCCTGGTAATTTCCAGAAAGGTTCCAGGTATTTTCCAGAGAAGTTACTGGCTCTAAGTGGGATTGTTTCTATATTTTTGGGGAAGGTTACTGATATATTCCAGGAACATTACTGGTAAAAATTGGGCAGCTCAGCTGCCCATTATTTCCCAGTAACGTTCCTGAATTTTTTTACAGTGCATAGCCTTTTTAAAAGCTTCCACTTTTTGCATTACAAATATGTTGGGGGAAGCTCAAAAAGAAAAAGTGAAAGTTCATTACAATTCAGTTTTGAATAGGATGTTGTAATATGGAAATAACCCTAAAATTATTGTCAATTATCGTTTTAAAAAAACACAAAAGTTGTTGAATAATAAGCTGAAAGCATTGTATGTTGTTCCATGTATCCCTCACCGTCAATTATCCCCAAAAACAATGTACATAATATGTCCCTTATAGACTTTTAGAGCTTTAATCATATGGTATTTGCTTAGACATCATATTTACCATCATACGCCACAATTTCAAAACGAGCCTATGGCTACACTGTCTGATTGTTTCTACTTGCATCTCAAACAAGCATTTCACGTATTACAACTCAAACGATGTAATTTCATTATACCACATACGACCCATGAATGCGTGGACTAGAAGCAATATCGAGGTTTCCACAATGTCCATATTCTGCATGCTTCCAAGTTAGACACATTTACCTAAACAAAATTTTCGAATTAAGACAAGAAAAATTAAAACTTATGATTTGATTGCATAAATCCAACAGTACCTTTCCTTTCTAATCCCGGTAAACCAAAATTTCCTGCACATATATAATAAGTTAGACTAAACATGAATCAAAATAACCTCCAAATCTTTAATCGAAAAATTGTTAAAACACAAAATATATGCACAACTATTTACTTAAAAAAACCTCTCTACTTAGGCTCAGCTTTGTAATAAGACAATATGGAGATGTGTGAGTAAATTGTTTTGCTGGTAGAGTATTCAATGTAAACCTCTCTTTAGTTAAAATATATTAATTTCTCACATTTACCACATTTTTACGCATTTTCCAAACATTCCACAATTATTTATTAGGAGTAATATTACTATAAATAGTATTTCATGAGCGCTTTGTAAAAAAGCAAAATCCTATTATTTTCTTATTTAAACAAGTACATCCCATTATTACCCAATTTAATCCTTTCCCTGCAACCTACATCTTTTTTTTTTACATAAAGATATGAGGGGAAAAAGGACTCTTTTGTCTTAGCGGTATAAATCCCCAAAGGGGGTTTTTTTGTATATTATGCTTAACGAGAGCAGTTACTTAAGAGATTTTGCCTTTCTCTCACCTTTATGAAAATCAATAACTGCATTGTAACCCTTTCATCCCAGTTGATTACCATTTGGCATCATTCATCACTTTCAATATTTTTTTCAAAATTTTGTATGTCCCGTTATGACATCCAAAACACTCATCATTCGATTTCTTCACACTTTGTTCTATCAGACAATTATTTTACATTAATCTCAATAGAAGTCAGAACTACTAATTTTTTTTATTTAGAAAATAGTCAACAAGCGTATTCTCTGATTTTATGATAGTTCACTTCAGTTCCACATATATAAAACACATTTTTAAACTATTTCGGTTAAAATAATTACTAAATTTTTTTACTTAATATGGTCATGATACCTTAAAATCATATAAACTAGAAGTGTTTTTAGGTAATATATATTTTTTTATTTTGTTTGTTTTTCACAGATTAAAAAATCTTGGCTATTGTTTCGAAAACGCTTATAAAAAAATTTAAATATGAAATTTTTTTTTCTTATGGTAATTCGTATATTTGACCTAAAATAAGCTTATTTTGTGAATATCAGATGTTTCCTGCAGTGGTAGTAAATTTTTGGGGACTGAAATTGTTAAAAATACAAGTTATGTATCAATTCATGTTTCCATAAACTATATTAAGGTCCACTTGTTTTATATTTAATGTCGTGTCACATCTATTTTTATTTATGTACCAATCTAAAAATGTATATATTTAAACAGAAAGTTTTTACTTTTACGAAATTCACTTGGGGTTAATATCTTGTCTACATTAAAATAATGTGATGTTATTTTTATATTGAGGCTCAGACTTAATTAGTTATTATGCATCAAATCCTTTTAAAAATTAATTACACATTCTTATTTCACAATGATTATAAAAAAAAGCATTATTGATTAAAAATAAACTCAACATATTTTACCAAAGTTTTTACCGTAAACTAATTAATCATCCATAAATTACATATTACACAAATATTTTCAAAAAAGGTAAAATATTTCAAATTCTTAAATATTTTCAAGCTAAAACTATATAAATTTTCAGCTTAAAAAATTTAAAATAAACTATTTTGCAGTAAAAAATTAAGAGGCAACTTTTTCTAAACCGCATAATTATTTCTAAAAATAATCCTCTTTCTGCCAAGTTAATCTACCTAAAGAAATGAATTTTAACGCTCCACTCCACATGCAGCTCATTTTGAAAAAATTCTCGCATATTTTTTTTTTCGTAAAATTAAACTTGAAACTTTGGGTGTGAAAGGTTTTGAATTATGTGTCCCAACTTTAAAAATTAACAGTTTTCTTTTGAAACTTTTTAATATAAAACTGTGATATTTTGGCCTGTTTTTTACATTTCGTAAGCTTTCCGATTGCTTATTTTTGCATTTTTTTTCCAATTTTCCAAAATGGTAATTTTGTTTCAATTTTTACTGCATGTCAATTTAATTACATTTTTTTACTTTCATTTACCTAATTCAATTACTTGAAAGTATAGCGATAGGCCGAACACACACGAAATAAAATGATTTTGTGATTTCTATGTATTATTTTGAGGTTGTCAGTTCTAAAGAAGAAAGAGTTTTTTTTTAACAATTTGATTCAGTACCTTTCATTACGTCCAAACTGTCTGTATGTTTGTTCATTATGTCAGACTATCTGGTATGTTTGTCATTCTCTATCGTCTCGGGAGGAAAGGAAAACCACTTCTAACCAGCTCAAACTAAAAGGGATATGGACTTTAAATTTGTCAATACACATTAACAAAAACCATTTTTAATAATGTTTTTGAGAAAATCTGCTCAGGCTTGAAAGAGTAGGATGCCCGTATAAAACTTTTTTAGGTTTTAAAGTTATTGAAATATCTAACTGTAACCATTGGTTGGACAAATTTACGATTTAAATGTACTTATATTGCGGTATACAATGTATATTATTACCTTTTGATATGTATATTGGTTTATTGAGGGGCAATTGAAAGTCGTTGTTGTGGTGCTTACATGTCCCTAATTTTCAATTTAACAATTTATTTTACTTGAACAAGTTAATTCAACAAAAAGTTATTATACTTGGTTCCAATTAAAATAAACTCATCTGTCTGAATTTAAATAAATACTCATTTTTTTGAATAAATTACTTATACCTTATTTAAAAAATTATATATATTGGTTTTTATTGCAGTATTAAATGTCGCTTTTAATTCAAGTACTAATATTAGTTAGAAATTTAAATTCTAAAATTAAAACATATACTTAATTCCAAAATATAACAGGTTTTTTAATTATTTTTAAAGATAGTTTATAGGGGATACAAGAGATTTTTGCTAAACATAGTGAACAAGAATTATTACATTTAGTACAATTAACGCATTATCATTATGGCTCACTGATTAGCATACATTCGTTTAATTTATTATTGAGTACTTACTTCTTGAAACTTTTTTAAAAAAACGTATGAATCAAATAAAACTGATTAATGTGACTATAGCTATTTTTATAATTTGAACATGACTCCTAATAAAATTAAATAACTCATAAATTTTGAAATGTTTACTCATTTGAGTATTTTAAAGTTTCCAAAACAGCAATTGTCAATGCTTGAGTTAAAAACACAAGTACTTTTCTTGGTCTTTATTCCTTTTAAATCTTTTTCATAACATCAAAAGCATACAAAATACTGGAAATAAGATTATAAACCTCGAATTACCCAACGAATTGAAATAATGCACTTTCTCTTCGAATAAATGAAATTTACATAAAGTAGATTGGATTTCACGCTTTAGCATTAATCGAAATAAAAAAAAATCTTTCATAGCATTCGAATAAGAAATGTTATATAGCATTTAATAAAGTTGGTGTGTTTTGAAGACTTAATATATTTTATGATAATGTGTTAAATGGCTAATTATTTTAACATATTTTTTTTAAACTATGGCATCACCACAAAATTCATATATTTGATAAAATATCATTTTCCCACAAATGATCGACAAAATTTGGGGGAGTTTTTAGGATTAAAATCACACACGATAAAAAGTTGAAAGCCGTTTACTATTATCAAAATATTTTTACTTGTTCGTAAAGCTTAATATTCTTAACCAATAAATATTTCTTGGGGTCATTTTCTGTTCTTCTTATCCTATTTCAATAGTTTTCGTTCTCCTCATTTAAAAAATTAAACCTCATTAGATTTTTCCATGCATTTACAAGAAAATATTTAAAAATAATACACAAATACTTATTCACTCATCTAAGTTGAAAAATACGAAATTACTAATATTAATGAAAACTATTCATTTACTCGATAAAAATATTTAAGCATGATATTTAAAAATTTTACATCATATAATTTTGGGCACTATTAATGGATATTCTTAAAGTGATTTTCGATAACCCTTCTATAAATAAATATTTAAAAAAAAACTTACCATTTTACACTTAACAGCAAAAAAAACATCAATCAAAATAACCTTAAAATGTGTCAAAAATATAATTGCAATGTTGTTAATGTTTTTAATTGTCATTGAATCGATAGAAACATAAATTCTGTAACAATTAAAATGAGGTATTTCTATATCCCTTAATGTATAAGTTTTGAACATATAAACTTGACCTATGGCCTACAAAATTGATACTTTAAAAGTTCATATAGCCGTCAATCCAAACTCATACCCTAAAACTTTTGAAGGCAGATAATGAGAAATTCAAAATATACTTTTGATATCAAAGTTTATCTGCAAAAAGATAAGGGCCGAATGTGGTATTTTGTAAAATTTGACAAAGGACCTATTTCTTCTTTGGTTTCGTATATGAGTACTGCCTTGCCAGGTTTGCGTCGCGTTATACATTCATACGAAAGATATATCCCATCTGTTATGTTATGAGTTTAGAGAAGGCCAATGTACGTAAACATTTATTGATGAAAGAGTTGCTGCAATATAATGAACAATACATAGTTGTGTTATATTGCCATTTATGTGAAAGTCGTATGAAAGTTTGAGAAACATTCTAATTGTGGTAGATATTACTTACCTTTTTTTTTTTCAGCTTGCAATAACAACCTTGTTGATGCAGCCTTCTAAACTTTCGTTCGAGATGCCTTTTCTTCGATATGTGCTCCAATTGGTAATATGTAACTAAGTGGACAATTATTCACCACAAAAATAAAACTAGAGAAAGTTTTTTTGTTCTAGTATTTCTGTTGGCCACTCAAGACCTAAAATATGCCATTAAAATAAACAAATACTTTTGCTCAAAGTTTTCAATGGTTATTTTTAAAAAAGTTTCAATCGTTTTTTAGTTGAAATTTTTTAAGAGTGCATGTGCAATTCAATGTTTCAAATCTGAAAAATGAAGATATTTTGTCTAAACGGTTTCCCATTTAACAGGTTGTTAACTGAAATTAATGAAATTGATTGTAAATTATTAATTAGCGTTGGAATAACCATATAAATTATTTTCTATACATTATATATTTTAGGCAAACTTTAGTTTTAGATATTTTTTTTAAAATGCTCAAAACACTTAATTAATAGTAAAGCGAGAGGTGTTTTTCTAAGATTTAGAAAACTGATCAGAGTACCTAGAAATTTAAAAAAAACTTACTTTAGTCCATTAGTAGCAAAAACACATTTTTATTCCAGATTATAATAAAAAAACCTATGGTTTTTATTTTCTAATATGGTTCTTCAAAAATAAACAAGTATCATAATCAGCTAAGGGAAATTTAAGTGAATAGAATGCTCGATTTTTCTTACAATCTAAATTTGTTTTTTTAACTGTTTTAATCTTTGTTTTTTTTTTTTTTTTAAAACAATTTGTGAAAGATTTTTAGTTTATTTTTTTATTTGCAAGCTGTCTGCTAATTTATACATTCACTTAAACTTTTCATTAAACATTTTGTGGGCTAATGGGTATAGTCACGAATGCCCTTTTGAGAATAATTCTTTCATCAAGTCTTATTCCAAAGTCTATTATTTTTTATTTTTTTCTTTATCTTATTAATGTTAAAAATACACTGAAAGACTTTTTTTAAATTATAAAAGGAATTTTTGGCAAAGCAATTGGTTAATTTTTAAAGTTAGAATGCCATGAACAAACTTTCTGACTGGGCCTAAAACTAACTTTCCACTCCCTTAATAGCTCACTAGTTTTCTTGCTAAGGTACGTCAAGGTATGTCACGTGAT
The DNA here is from genome assembly GCA_023701765.1 of Hylyphantes graminicola. Classification (NCBI taxonomy): domain Eukaryota; kingdom Metazoa; phylum Arthropoda; class Arachnida; order Araneae; family Linyphiidae; genus Hylyphantes; species Hylyphantes graminicola. Next base: position 45,766,704 of record CM043111.1, read on the forward strand.
AAAAATCGGTAAAGAAAATGATTGTGCAGGAGAGAAGGGAAAAGGGCAAAAGTGACGACGATATGTGGTGCTGGAATTGTTTTGAATTAGGCGTCGCGTTACAGCTACACCTATTGCTAACTCGTAGTCCGAATTCTTCAAATAACTAACGTAACTTTTATTACATGTTTATTTTCAATTGTTGCTTAATGTTCCAGCGAGGAAAAAAACTACCAAAATTTCAGCTATCATACTTCCCTTTAATTTTTTTTCATTGCTGGCTTTTGTATAAAATTATCTCAAGTTTTTTGTATGTCCATAAAATAAATAATTATTTGTTAAAATGGTTTAAAAAAACGCATAGTACAAAAATTTACATTTTACTTTTTCTTTTTTTTCTCTGGGGAAAAAATTAAGGATTTTATGAAGTTGTAGAGGCATTATCAGAACGTGTCTTCAAAATTATCTTATAATCCGTTTAACAAATGAACTTGTCTCCTAATCTATGTTTTTGTCGGGAATACATTAAAAATTATTACATAAAGTTTGTTTGATATTGAGTGGCGAACTCTATTTTATGTTTTAGCTTTACAATTCTCTAGTGTACAACACTGCATATTAAAAGAAAAGAAGACTTTTATGTGTTATGTTATCTTAATATTTTTTTCATATTTCCAACTAAGTAAAAACGTCTAAATCAGTGAAGTATTAATACTGAAAACCTCCACAATATATTTAAATTGTTATAAATTTTTTTTGTACAATATTTCAATGCAAATTTGTTAAACAACAAGCTTTTTCCCGCAATTATCAATATTTCTCTTGAGCTGTTCTAAGATTTTTTTTAATCTATTTTCGCCTCAAATCAATTTATCTTGTTGAACATTATCATGCGTTTTTTAAACGTTTTAAATTTTTAAGCGCATTTCTATACGAACAAAAAACTAAAAATTAATTTTTAGTTACATATTTTTAATAATACTTTTTCTTTATTTCCTGCGTGTGTTTCAGAAAAAATGCATGCGTTGATATATCACGGATTAAAAAATAGCAAAATAAATATTTTTTCGATTGATTTAATAAGGATTTTTCTACTAATTAAGTTAATTTTTTATTTCGTCAGCATAATTTTTTCATTGATTTTATTATGTAAATAGTTTACTTATAGTATTTACTTACAAAAAAACTAATAAACTTTACGAAATGATTTTTTTTTTAAATGTTTTAGATTATATATTTTTATTTTTAAAAAATGTCATTACTTTGGGAAATTGCGTTTCAAACTTGAAATACAAAGTAGGTTAAAAATCTCACATACAATTTATTAAACATTAAAAAACACATTTTTTAGTGTTTTTATTCTCAGTAGATTTCAATAAAACTAAGCATCTGTTGTAATCATTCAACTAACTTATTCATGTTTTCTTTAGATAATTCCAAAATGTTAACATTTATTTTCTTTAAAACAAAATATCAATTTGTTTCAGTTTCAATAAATGTTTTAAACACGTTCCCTCAGATTTTTTACTAATTACATAAGTTGAATTGTCAAAGAAATTGGAATTTTTAATTATAAATTTTTTATTTGACCCAAACATCAGTTATATCATCATTTTATAAACTTTAAAGAAACTTTCGCTACTAATTATCAATCAAGAAGTTACCTTGTTTTTTTAATTCTGGAACAACACACTTGACGAAAATTGAATCTTGTTCTTTTGAAATGGAGAAAATTCGTTTCCTACGCTCAATCCGTTTGGCAACTTCGACATTTTCACTGAAATTTCAACTGGAAAATAAATATTTATCTTTTTTAAGTTTGAAAACACTGTGTTTTTCTTTTATGTAATTTTTTTCAACATCCTCTTATAACGGTTTTCATAAATTTTTAATCCCCCTACTAATATAAGTAATGAAAATATTTGTAGATTTTTTACAACCACAGTAGATGACATCCATTGGAGACAGTGTGAATCATGCGCGCAAAATAAACTGTTTTAACTGAATTATAATAAGGGTTTTAAAAAATGTCAACAACTTAAAAAAAAATAGTGAAAATTATTTTAATTTTTATTTGATATATAGATAGAAAGATAAGATTAAGATTGGGTGATATTATAAAACTTTTGTATTTGATTTGGTCAATACATTTAAGATTTATACGAAAGGTCTCTTGTAAGTTCTGACTTTCTTTTTTTTACATATTTGACAAAAAAGAATTTTTAAAAAATGGAAAAACTAGGAATTGAAAAATTTCAGTCTATTCTGTATGCACGCAGCTCCATTTTTAAAATATGTTTTGTTTAAAAATTCATTAAAAGACAACAATTCACTTCTGTCGTTCCGTTTGCGTACCACATAGGTCTGTTTAAATTTTCAGGGTTCTTTAAACGAAGTTTACTAATTTTACAGCTCAAAATAAAAATTAGTGGCATTTACATTCTAATTATATAATCAAAAAAAAACATTTATTTTTGTTATTAAAAACAATTGAATAGATTTTTTCTGAGTTAGAAGTCCTGTAACCCCTAGTTCTTGTGTCACTACTGTCCCCCTTAAATAATAGACTAGCCGTGAGACCATCACGGTGACCATCTTCAAAATTTCGTAAACTATTTTTTTTTTGTCAAGGGGAAGCCATCGTAAATGCTGCCAAAAGCACAAGTTACGACAACACTTTTTAGGTTTTTCGCTACTGTCCTAACTAACAAAAAGAACTTTACAAATAAAATAACTAAATTTCTGCTTCTACCACATATTAACAATACTTTTCCATATTTTAAAATTAAATTTCGTTGTCGTTTTTTTCCTAAGTCTATACCCGTAATAATGTGTACAAAAGTGCAGCTTCTTAGTTTTTTTATTTCTATTTTCTTTTATGGGGACAGATAGTAACTATAAAGTAAGCCCCGGAACGCTGCATAGTTATATTAATCATCTATTTTCAGCGATATTTTTGCTTTTTAACTTTAATTTTTAACTGAACCACAGCCTGAAATTTTACATCTGTGGAAGAAAAACCATTACAGTAAAAAAACAAAAGAATTAATTTATATACCATAAATCTGACACTACTCAAATTAAGGAAATGTTTCTAAATTATTAGAAATATGTATTCTATTCACCTAAGTTTGACAATGAATCTATGATAAAAATCATGCTTACAATATGGAAAGTCAGTTACAAAAATTAACTTGTATGCATTATATTCTCAAAATGATAATTTTATATGTCAGATATTTTTGTAAAATGTAACGTTTCCACAAAAAAAATTAAAAAATATAGATAATTTAATTTGAAAAAAATTATTAATTTTTTATTTAAAAGATAACAGGTGTTTGAAAGTTACGAATAAAAAATTTCTTCTTAATTATGTAAGGGTCATAATTACACATATATATGCGCAATTAAGGTACATAGATAATTTACAATTATTTCTCTACACTTAATACAGTTGCTTCTATATGATTTCTTGTACGAATTTTTTTTAACAAAATCTATTTTTTAGTATTAAAAAAATATCACAGTATTGGAAAAATCTTTATCAAAAAATATGCTGGTAATATAACGTTATAGAAAATAATTCGTCTTCGATAATTTTATCAGTAATTGAAGTAACTTATTCGATCTAATTGAAACAATCAGAAACATTTATCATCTATTATTTTATCCATTGAGGAAAAAACACTATGCTAAGCTTCTCCATCACGAATGTCATGTACCTATCACTTAACAGGTTCCCTAGAGATGCATCCGCGTAATTTTTCTTACGCTTTTCAGGAAAGTGTCTTGTAACTCTGGACAGGGGGGGGAATTTTTTTTTGGGGTGGGTGCTTCAATTTTACTATTTTTTTTTTCGCACAGTACGTTTATACGACAAAAATAAGATACATTTGTTTTCAACAAAAATTTAGCTGAAATTGTCATTTTTAGTAAGCTTTTAAGCTGCTATTATTTGTGTTTGGGATTGAAAAGTGTCAATGAAATACTTCCAATAATCAATGTATTAAATAAAATAAAAATCAATTTCTATGTCCAGAAGATATTCCAATTGATTTTTGCTTACTTTGCTTGTTAAAGGGCAAAATATCTTTGGAAAAAAGTTGTGTTAATGTTTTAGGCAAATGTATTTTAAGAATTTTAAAAATATCTATTTACGTAAGAAACATATACTATAAAGAGTTGAATACCATTGTGGAGATATATTTCAATATATTGAATAATTTTGTAAAATGTAAAATGTGAACTCTATTTTATTTCACACTTGAAAGTCAGGTGTTTTGATGCAAATGAAAGCATAGAATTTACTGTTTGTTATAGTTAGAAGGTTAATGTATACTTCAATTATTACAACTAGTATCGAATAATAAAAATTCGAAAATATATAAGGATTTTCATTATCTAGAAAACTTTTTAATAAAATTTCTCTTTTTATTTATGTCCATTAAAAAAGTTTTAGCTTTTCGAAAAACGTATTTGAAAATTTTCAGCCAAGGATGTCTAATGGGTTTACTGCCATTGAATGCAATTGCTTGAGCAAGGTATGGGTAGATATCAATTAGAGAAAAATCTAATTAAGGTTTTTATAAACGTAATATTCTGCTGAAACATAAAAAAACATTTCCTGGTAAATATTTAATGTTAGAAAAACCAAAATAATTTTGATGAAGTAAATTTTTTTGGTAAGACTATGTTTCGTTTATTAATGAACACCAGGTTCGACAAAATTATCTCAAATGTTGTCTATTTTCAATATTAAATATAAATAATATATATCTCCTAAGAAACATTTCTTTAATCATCATAAACAAACTTTGTATATCACCACACACACATACGACACAAATAAAGTACATTAATTATTTGACGAAATGTAATTTATTTTTTTTATAAATTAATTGCTTTTTTTTTATACAAAATAACAAAAAAAAGGTTGAAAGTTATCTCAAAAATTAGTTTTGTTTTTAAAAAAAATCTCAATAAATGTAGCTAAAAAACGAATATAAAAATATTGAATGTTTTTTTGTGTTGTGTAATATTTCTTCTTTGCTAGGAAGTAAAGACTACAAAAACATTTAATGTGGTAAAATGGATTATTTTAATTGAATACAGTACGTCAGTAAATTTCATTTTATTTAATATTTTTTTCTAGAATAACGTAATTTAATGAAGATCTTTATAAAAATTATTACATGTTCTCCAGTAAAAAATATGTGCAGCGACGACTTCTTCATAAAAAGATTTAAGAGAGGTGGAAAAAGGGTAAAAATTAATTCAATGCGGCAAATTAGCTACAAACAATTTATAAATGGTTATTTTATGTACTATAAACTAAAATACTTTTTTTCTTTTGCTTCCAACACTGCAGGGGGGGGGGGGGGAACAATTATATATATCTTTTTTTTTCTTTCAGAGATCAAACTACAAATTAAATGAATCACATGATAGGACTATGACACATCATATTAAAGGAAAACAAAAAAAAATACAAATATCCTTTTTTAATTAAAATCTTATATGTGATCAGGTAGGCCCAGTCTATAAATTATACGTACATTGAAGACGCAAAAGGCATTTTGCGGCTTTCGGAATAACACACAGCTGTCTTTTTAAAAAAAAAAAAAGGGCCGAACACACAGGGAGCATTCCCCCATCTGTATTCACCTCTACACTCAGAAATAACTTTCTTGACTTTCAATCCAAAAAAAATTGTCATCTGTTACTATTTGGGTCGAACAATGCAAAATTTACAGTGCAACCAAATAATGTTGCATGGTTAGAAAAGAAAATTGTGTTTAAGGGGCAGTAGGGGAGAGTGTTGTACCTTGGGACGCTTGTTCCTTGGGCACTGACAATTTCTAAGAATCTATTGGCAATATTCATACATTATTTATTTCTAATAGTAGCCTTAACCAACAGACACATCATAATAAAATTTAACACTAGCATCATTGAATTGATGAATTGGCCGACAAAAGAATAATATTTTGTTTAATTACCCAAAGTAAATATTTTTCTCATCATAATATAATTTTTTTACCTTTGTAACTTTTACAAAAAATAAATTGCATTTAAAATATTTTGGTTATGAGAAACTAATGATAATGCATTTAGATTGGCCACTATCTTGCTTTTATTAAACCATGTAGTGTATCGTACCTTGGGGACAGTAGGGCGTATTGTACCTTGGGACAGGTCCCTAGGTACAACATATGCATGATTCTTAATAATTTGGATAAATAAAAATATCTTTATTACTTATTTTATGAGCAATTCTACAAAACATGTAAAATACAATTCAGCCTTTGTTTTGGATATATTTTATAATAATTGAAGTTTGAAAATACAATTCTGGCAACTCCTTTTTCCTTCCATGTGATGAAATGTTCTAAAGAGCACATATTCTGATGTATTTTGAGTAAAGTTTGTTTCCTGACACAAATTAGTTCAAGTGTATGACTTTTAACTGAATTATTAAAGTATGTCCCAAGGTACAACATCATATTGTACCTTGGGACAGTTTATCCTCTCTACTTTAAATGAGAAGCAATTTATTAATTTCAAGCTGTCAGAATTAAAAAAATATCTATATTAGAAGAATATATTGGTGTGTTGAAATGCTGCTTTTAAATTTTTATTTTGACTATAATTATCGAAGAAAAAAATTAAAACGTAAAAATTGTCCCAAGGTACAACACTCTCCCCTACACATGTGTTCTTCCGAAATATAGTTCTGCATCTGCTCTTTAATCTTTTCGAAAAATATCTATATTAAAGATTTAAATAATATAAATTAAGGAACTTTTCAAATTAATATTATTGTTTTTTATGCATATTCAGAAGAAGAAAATATAGTTTATATTTTTCGTCCATTGCATCTCTTCTCGTGATTGTCAGTTGTCTTGGAACAAATTTAAGTTTGTATGTCATCAACATAACCACTGCTCAAAAGAGAGAAAGCGAGGCTTTTTTCTAACTTCATATTTTGTCAACATTGATATTGCTTATAGAACTTAATACATCCATTGCAATTTAGCGATATTGTAAGTATAATAGACCATTCAGTTTATCTTAAAATAATTCGTAAAGCTTGTCCACTCTTAGGAAAATGCGTTGTTTTGCATTATTAATATGAAACACCTGCATAAAATATCCTCATTAAATTTTGAAATAAATTAACGAAGATTATTTTTTACTAAATCCAAAAGAAACTATTTCATCTCATTCAAATGGTTCCTGAACATTAAAAGTTTTGCCTAAAAGTTTTTTTTTTTTTAAATTTTTTACGGTTTTCTTTTAAAATGAGTTTAGTTTCATGCAATGCTTACTGCTCAATTCCAAATAATTTGACAGTATTGAATACAAAATACAGGGTTTTTAACAAATATACGATGTAATAAATCATCAATAATAATTGAAGAGCTCAATGGAAGAACGTGATAAGTGACAAAACTGTGAAAATGAGGAAATGTGCTTTTAAGGTTTTAGCACTTAAATCTGTTGAAAACGGTACATGCAAACCTAAAAAAATATACTAAATTTAAAGTTTATGAAAAAAGGGAAAAGGGTTATTTTCAAAGAAGTTAGGGTAAGGTGGGGTAAGTGGGCCACCTTTTTGGCATAATTCGACTTTAAACCCTCATACCATTGGATGTAATCGGCCTAACAACTTACTTTTTTTTGCGGTCCATTCTCTCATATGTTATTACTGTACCCATGACAACCTTAACACAAATTGGCAAAAAATAAATTTAAAAAATATGTTTTTCTTTTTGGTCATCCGATGGCAAACTTGCCCCGCAAGGTGGGGTAAGTGGGCCACCCCTTAATATATTTTTACACATAACTGGTAGAGATATGGTGGGCAAGTGGAATAATCTACAAGATTTTTTGAGTGTTAGAAAAAAAAAAGTAATGATGTATCTTTAATAGTTCCCATAGCAACTTTTTCTGGCATGCAAGCTTACTACAAGAAAAAATACGTTAATTTTCATCTTGTCAATTTTGCATGTAGTGTAAAAAAAATGTTAGGGCTACAGATTTTAACCTGGCTATGTCAATGATTAGGACTATGAATAGTGAATATGACTAGCCCTATGAATCAGTGAATATGACTTTTTTTTAAGTATATTAAGGAGTTGGGGCAAGTGGGCCATCCTTGGCCCACTTACCCCGCCTTTGTGGTGGCCCACTTACCCCAAACGCGGGGCAAACTGGGCCACCCCAATTTTCTTTTAACGTTATCAACATCACAAGTACATGACACTACAAAAAGATACTATGTTTTATACACTTTCTAAATATATAACATTTTGTTTTGTATCATGAACCGTTTGGAAATGAAATAAGAAAATAGTATGATGGCGTGAATTACGAAATAATGCAATTTAAAAAAAATCACAAAAAGGATTGTACCTTGTTACATACTTAAATGAAAATGATGCCATATTGTTTCCTGCATCTATTGGGGTAAATACGTAAAAATATTGTAACATATTTTTTTTACATCCATAATTCGGGAAATGCAAGGGGGGTGGCCCACTTGCCCCAATGGCCCACTTACCCCACCTTACCCTAGTAGTATAATCATTGACACAAAAATCTAATTTTTATTTCAAAAATATTACTTAGCACGATATATCCCCTTGGGTCTTCGACTCATTCAATTAATCATTTTGATGATACTAAAGCAATTTAAGTAAATATTGAATGATTCAATTATTTATCGCATTGATCTTAAAAAATATATAATAATCAATAACTATAAAAAATGACAATGCCGCATTTAAAAAAAATTAAACCTTGTTTGATACAAAGTGTTTTTTAACACTAGTTATCAATAACTCTCTTCAATAATGTCCCAAAGTTATGTATTAAAATTTAAAAAAAAAATACTATCAGTAGTCAAGATGGTTAAAGATGATTTTGGTAACGCTTTTGGCAACAACTAAAATATGATTAGGTCTTTTCATACACATTAAATTTGGGGATAAAACGGGTTAATGCACCAGTTCTAAAAACGAACGGTACTTTTATGCACTAATTTAAAAGTAAAAGACTTTATCGCTGTTTGATGCAGTTCATCTTTTAAAAAAAATCTTTATCTGCAAGCACTACGGAAACATTTCCGGCTTAACCATCTAAATAAACTATTTCCTCTAAACTTCCAAGCATTAAGATAACTTTCTAAAATAAATTGCTTCATTTTTTAAAAAGATTCCCCACTTAATCACTAATTATAAAAAAAAAATCTCCCCCAACTATCTCCTAATTTTATGCATTTGTAGACTATTGCATCATTAGCAGAGTTTGATTAATAAAAGCTATAAAAAAGGCAAAACGATTAACTTTCCGGTAAATGAACCGTTAAACGCTTTAACAGTTAATCTTTAAAAGCTACTCAGAGAATTAGTTTCAGCTATTATCCGAAAGTAAAGGGAATCAATAAAGATTACCTCACTCGGCCTTTTGAATCTGGATGGAACACAATTTCAAGTAATAGGAATTGTTAATGAAAAAGTAGACTTTTTTTAGTTGCACACATAAATGAAAAACAAAGATTCTGTTATTCATTCTGCTACATTCAATTCATAAAACAATTAAACCTATTATTAGTATTATATAGGTTTTGAAATATGAAATTTGATTGTTTGATAGTATTAATGGATTGAGAAAAACGTTTAAATAATAACCCTTCTGTTTTTTGAAATAGTTAAAGAAAAGAAAAATGCAATCAGAAACAATAACTATCACAAGTGCTCTTAAGATTTGTTCAATTATTTTAGTCGTGTCTTTGTTCATTATACGCAGAAACAATGTGTTTTCGAAGTTATCAACCTGAAAATATTACATAAATTTGTAATAATTACATGAAGTTAAATCTAATCTTTCTCTCTAATCGCTTAAAACACGTAAATTCTTCTAATTACGGAAATGGCAGGAGATTTACTCTATCTTCTTTAATTGAAAAAGGCCTATAGAGTCTGTTACTGTATAAAGAGTACTGTTAGTATGGTACTGTTAGAAAAGTACAGTTATGGTTACACTTTAAAGGTGTTTGGCGAATTATAAAAGCGTAAACCATTATGCAGTTAAGTGTACTTTTCAATGTCTTTCTTTCAAAAATTGCGTACATAGTGCTTAAATTTTTGATTCCCTTAAAATTACGCATTCTAGCAAAACATATAGAACTGTCTGATTCAACTAATTATACTAGTTAAAGTAAAATACAAATAAACGGAACGAGAATGATGCATTTTTGTTTTTATTAAAAATAAATTCGGTATTATAATTACTATTAAGAATTTTTCAACACAATATGTAAAATCTTTACAATTATAAAATTTATATGATTTTGGTATCGAACCACAAAGATTGATTTGGGGGGGGGACAAGATAGAAAAATATTAAGATGATTCCTAAATTTTCTAAAAGAATATTGTCAGTGGGATTATTTGACGTAGTGGATTGCAACAGCTCCAACGGTTTGTTTTCATTTATTATCTGGAATTACTTTTGTTTTGGTTGTCGAAAATGATTTTTCGAAGAATATTTTACTTATTAAATTTTTTAAATGCCAAAATTCTTACTGTACGGTTGGTTATTCAAAACATTTGTCAAAAAAAAATATTGCCCCCATCGAAAGAAATGTCTTTTCATATATATCGGTCATCTTGAGAGTGAAACGGAAGCAACCAATAAAATCAAAGTACGTTAGAAAAATGAAAAACCAGAGTGTTACATCATATGAAACATTGCCATTGCGATTCGGAAGCTCAGACTCAGAATGGTATTTCCAAAAATAAAGGTTTTGTTTTCAGTAATGGATTTGCAGATTTGCAGATTTCACTCTCTGTTATAAGTCAAAGTATATGTACCACTCCGAACTACTCTAACAACAACATCCTAAATCTTGGGGGGAGGGATATCCATACCTCAATACTTGTCGAAAATTAAAAAGAATTACAGTAAATACCTCTGTTTCAATACTCAATGTTTCACAAATCACAGGATTGTTTAAAACAACAATAATATCTTCAACAAAAAAATTAAAACTTGTACTATGCATATCATAAACAAATAAGTATAAAATGAGAAAATAAAATATTTTCGTGAGATGAAACAACTTTTATCTTCAACAGAAGTGTTTTTAAAATATTTTAAATAACCCAATATCTTTTAGAAATGTATTACATACAATACGGATTAAAAAGCTAAAAAAAAATAAAGCTCAGGCTTTCAAACGTCAAAAACAGCTGCGATACCATTTATCTTTTAATGTAAATAAATTCCTGTGACTTTCTTTCCAGGTAGAACTATTTAAGAATCTTGCTTAAGTTTGTTTTTAATCTCTGTAAATATAAACTTTTTAATAGGATCTTCTGTGTTGTGAAATTCCCACCTTAAGGCTTTTAATTATGGAATGTGTTTTAAGCCTTTTTCAAAACATGCATGCCTTTTATCTGGTAATTAGTGTAAACTCTATCATCACACCTCAGTAATTACAAATGTGAAAATCCTAGTCTTAAAAGCTGTTGTTTAATCATTTTAACAGTGATTTTTAAATGACTTTTTGTTTATTGTTGTTGTGTTTGGTTGTTCATTGGGCCTTGAGATAAGAATGTGATATTAAAAAAGCTTAATTTTTGAACATTGATTATTTAGACCATGGTAAGCAACCACAAAAAGTCTTATTTAGGTAGCAACACCTCAACATGTCGTTTTAGTTTTTTCAGGCCTTAAAACAAAAGTTATCGCAAATATATTTTTGAGTCCCTAGATTTCAAAGTATAGCAAAATGGTAAATTGTGATTGCAAATTTATTGCTGTTTCGAGAACTGCTCTCCATTGTCAAAAATCATAGGCGCGTTACTACTCCGTAAAATTGATGGAACATGTGCTGCCTGCAGCTTTACAGAGTAACATTAAATCATGAATCTGGCTGAACGTTCCTTCTTCAAACACGTTCCTACATTGTGCTTTTGCAAGTTTATTGGAGAAGCGTTCCGCCAAATTTTATAATGTTTACAAAAACTTAAAAGAATTTAACTAAGATGGTAATATTTAACTAGTAACTTAAATGGTATTTTAAGTAGTTAAAATTGCTGCTTGGGGGTATTTGTAAACTCACTAGTAAGCTTCCATTATCATTTGTCCTTTTTTTCATGCAAAAAAGAATTGATGGTTTAATAAGGTAATTAAGCTATTTAAATAAGGCTATTTTCTATCACTTTTATGGAGCAAGGTTACAAAAAGTTACAAGCAGCAAATTTTTACTGTATCACCCTCCCCCCCCCCTCCCTTTACAGTTACCACTTATGAAACCTCAAGGCTTTGATATTTAATGTTCCTCTTGAAATTACTTTGTAAAAATTCTAATTTTGAACCAGGTGGAGTTTTGTATTAAACTAGTACGGGAGATTTTTATGCAGTTTCTGTAAATGACGAATAAACTCGCTTTATTACTCGAAAGCATTACTAAATTTTTTAAATACGAATACCAGCACCTGAAAACTCTGTAAAAATTCAAAAGGATTTCTCCTAAAATGAAAGATGTGTTGTGGATCCCGAACAAGATCCATTTCTTGGAAGTCAGATTTGTTTTGTTTTTTAGAAAAGAAAAAGAAAATATTAGGAGGTCTTTTTAGTTTCACATCTTTATCTTTCTTTTCTAACTCTGTTTAGTACAAAAAACGTTATTTGTAACATTTATCATACATACATTACATTATTTATCTGCCTAAAAACTATCGAATCTTTTGGGAATTACGGTCTCTTAATTAGTTTCTTGTTTAGCATTTCCTTATTTTGAGAAAATAATTTAATCTAAATTTATATTGAAAGTTGCAAAAAGCTTAATTTATTTATAGTGACACTACATTGAGTTTGCAACAAAACACAATAACGTCAGAGGAGAAAAAACTGTTTTTATGCAATTATTCACAATTATTCAAAAAATTGTGTCAACGAGGTTAAAAATAGATTTGTTTAATAAAAGAATACACTTTTTATCTTCTTTTCTACTACTTTAAGACATAATTAACTCTACAAGATAATTAACTACATTTCAAGATTGGAAAAAATATTTTGATTTTAAATTTGAATACATTTTGCACGGTAAATGTAGAGGATTTTGTTAATGAACTAAAAAAAGCTGCATACCTTTGAAGGCCTATATTTTTAAAATGAAAGAATTAAACTAAAATGCTTTTGTTGTCCCAATAGGTTGAAAAGTAAAAGGACAAAAAAATTATTTTTGATTTTTAAAGAATTTTGGGAAATATTTTGAATAAAAGTGGCATTTGGTCAGAATATGATACTCTTAGACGTATCATAAAATTTACATGCCACATTGGCATTCAAAATAAAAAATCAAGTTCAGCTGATAAGTATTTCCTGACATTCAGTTTCAAATACACAAATGATTACAAGATTTGACTTTGATCAAGGTCCAATACCTTCATTTACTTTCTGAATACATGGGAAAAAATTACAATTTAAAGCGATAATTGTGGAAAGGAATTTTACGATTTAGTAAAATCAGGAAAATCTTTGTTTTGAGATAAACAAAAAATTTAGTTCAAATATATTTTTAAGAAAATAATTTCTTAACTCCTAATTGCATTTATATTCTATTAATGCGTCGATAAACGCATCAATATATTATTCAGACTATATTTCATGTTTTATTTGCAATTAATATAAAAAATTTTAGTAATTAAACTAGCCCTTCGCAAGAAACTTGTCAGGTCAAGAAAACAGTGATACTTTTTTTCTCTTTTTGCACTTTTTGCAAAAATATTAAATATTTTAACTCAAATTTGACCAATTTTTTTTTATGAAATACGTAATACCTTAACTGAAGGGTTAAGTTGCTAAACTCACATTCTTCAAAGTTTAACTAAGATAAAGGGTCCCTTTATTGTTGTTCTGTTGTTTCTAATTGACAATCATAGTCCTGAATGCTTTAAGTAGATCAAATACTTTTCATTAAAAACGAATTTAATGAACCTAAAGTTTACGTTTCTTTTTGGAAATAAAGGTTTTAATGGTATTTATAAAGATAAATAGTTAATGGGTTAATACACAATAATAAACAAATTATATTTAATAAACAAAACATAGTAAGCAGGATAATATTTACTATATTTTTTTCTTAGTGTTTATATTAAAAATAATAGTTACAACTGCCCCTAGATTTTGTATCACTATCATGCACTTTTTTTAATTCGTTTCAAACTTCTTGATTTCCTACCAGTTAATGTTCTATTAGTTACAATAATTCAACGTTTCCTGAAAGTCTTAAAACAAATTAACTCGTTAATATTTTGTGCCTTTTAGTTTAAATAATAATATATTTTAAATAATTAAACTGGATAATTAATTATCCAAATTAATTAAAATCGTTGAAAATAGATCTAAGCCCTCCCACACTCCCCACACAAGAAAAAAACACATCTGCGTCCGTTAGTATTATTCAGTGATAATATTTAAAAAGGTAAAATTTTATGCCATGTTTGAAATCACTAACCGCTGTTTAAAATCCCAATGTAGTCTTTAAGCAATATTTAATTATAAGGAAATATTAGCCCGATAAATTTGTTGTCGACTTATGACAATGACAAATGACAGTGATTGCGCCCTCTAGAAGGGAGAGTGTAGGCTTTATAGCCCATTATCCAGCTCGCCAGAAGAGACAGTCACAAGAGACACACAAAGAAGGACGACACAAACACGAATAACAACATTTATTGACGGTCACAAACATCCATGCCTGACCGGGATACAAACCCGACCCCAGTAGTTCCAAAGGCCAGCATGCTAACGATTGAGCCACCGGGGCGGCTGTTGTCGACTTAACTTCTTATCCTGAAACACTTTTTTTTTCCTTACGTACAACCTATTAGAAATATCAGAACGGGGGGGGGGGGGATCAAAATTTAAACCTTGAAAAAACAAGATATTAAAAGTAAAAATGTTTGTATTAAGAAACGTTTTAAATTAAAATTGCAGCAAAATTATAAAAACAGATTTCTTTTATTATATCGCTATTTGTTGGAAAAGGGAAATTTTTATGGTTCAATTCAAAGCAACGAGTCCTTTTTTTTCTTAACATAATCAATCAACATTCTTTTTATATCCTACTCAACAGGACGTTCTAACGTGTCGACTGAAGTATCAAGTTTCACTGATCCTAGAGACTGTTTTCCTTTGACTAGAAATCTGAGATCGAGTAATGAATGATTGGCAGGCGTTGCTCTCCTAAGTGGACTGTGTATTTTTATAGATATTTCTAATTATGTTTACACTTTAGTTAAAGGGCTGCCGCTTTTCTACTTACCGCAAACTTGGATTACAGTCTTGACACATTTGTCAAATTATCCCGGTTTAGGGGAATTTTTTTTTTTGTCACTTAAAGCTCTTACGGAATTGTTATAATATAAAAATAGAGATTTTTTAAATGGCTTTAGAATGAAAAATTAAAAATAAAAGCCAAAATGTTATAGATATGGATAGTTACACTGCTGTATCAATTGGGATTTTCGTTTATTTAAAAGAAACTTAGCAATGGAGTAATGATAAGATAAAGCTGTTAAATGAATCCAGAATCCAAATTTCTTGAATAAATTTCCCGCTACTCCAAAGAAGGACACTATAGAACCACAAATGATATTTATTCTGTTCATCATAACACTAATTATAGTCGGGTATTTTGTTATAATTATTCCATCGCACTACGGTTATATTCCTTATTTATCCATGGTAAATTTACCAAATAAAACTCCATGGCATCGTTCCACTAGTGTGATCCAAACTTTAAACTACATGCCATTTTAAGCAGTATTTTTTATTTTATTGCAATTTTCGCTTTTAAGGTAGACCTCTACCATGAAAATCTAAAAAAAAAATTAGGAACTTTCAATTTTTTTTTAAATGATACCTTAAATATTGAAGAATATGGTGTCCAAATTTGGTAGTCGTCAGCAGTTTGGTTAATGTGTTTTTCTTACAATGACATATATAAGTACTTTCAATAACAACTATCATCTTTAACCATGTTTTTCTCGGAAACATACGCCTGAGCTTTTCACCTTCTTCGATCCGATAAGGCGCGCAGAGGAAACTCATCCTATCAAGTTAGTTTTTCTTTTAACTGTTCAATGATGACTACGTTTTTTAATATAATGTAGTAAACAAATCTATCTTTTAATTTTTATGAAATATGATAGTCTTAGATTTTTTTAAAAATTCATTTCACATTGAAAATGCGTTTTCTTTCTCAAAAATTGAGTATCCTTGACAATTAATTTTGCCAAACAATTATTTTTCATTATTTTCAAAATGTCCCAGCACAGCTTTGTTCTACACAATTGTATAATGATGTAATTAACAAATTAGACTTGAACCTATAAAAATTAAAGAAGGAGTAAGGCTTTAAATATTTGAAAAAATCGGGGTGGAATATCAAACTTTTGTGCATAAACTTAAAAATAATAATATTAAGAATCATTTTTTATACTAATATTCATCTTTTACAACTAAGCTGAACATTTTAAGCGAACAAAATTAGAAATAAATTAATTAAGCCCACCAAGGTAGAGATCTACCTTAATAAAAATATCGATTTATGACATTAATATAATGCTATTTATTATACTATTTGTACTGAAATCATTATTGTATTTGCTAATACAAAACTGATTGACCCCCTATACATATTCTGTATTTAAACTGTTTTAAGACGTTTAAAATCCCCCTTAATTCTATTGAATAAAAGGTATAGTTTCAGAACTCACATTCTCCAAAGCATATCTAAGATTTAGGGTACGGTCTGTTCAATGATGACTGTGTCAAAATGAATTTTCTATTTTCAAAAGTCGCCAATAAACGAATCCTATGCCTTAGTTACACTACAGAGAATGTGGTTTTTGCAATACATCCTTAAAATGTTGTGTTTATGACCTAGTTGCTTTACTTTAAAAATATTACATACTATTAATGGTTTAAAAGATTTCAGTTTGTTCCAACTTTTTAAACTCTTCCACCAAAAGACACGCACTAGTTTTTTTTTATCAAACTGTAAAATAACCTTCAATCTTTTAAAAGCTGTTATAAAATCCCACAACTAATTTAAATAACTTAAAGTTGAAAAAATAAGTACTCCTACTCAACAAATGCCAGTAATTTAAAAACTTTTTCATTTATTTGGCGAGTTTTCGAATGTTGGCGGCATCGATAAGTGGTTGCCCTTTTTAAAGTCTCTTGGCTTAATTCCACAACAAAGACACGCGTTGTTGAAACCTTATTCCTTACAAACTTCGCCTTTCCAATTACGATGACATCGTTTATTTCCCAATCTCGGTTTCGACTGGATACCAGTTACCCAAAAGGTACCAAACAACAATTCTACATATATCAAAAATACGTTTGATTATGGGAGTAGAGTTGAGTAAAATGCAATGAGTATACATCTTTATATTGAATACATAAATTGTCCATTTAAAATTCTGAAAACTTTAAATTAACTTTCTTTAACTTAAATTATTTGTCTATTTAAGGTTATGAATGAAAACTAAAAGTCAGAATTATATTTTGATGGTTTAAAAGTAACTTATAATGGAGTAAAAGTAATTAAATTTTTTTGAACACCAACAACTATTTTTTTCTGAACTAGGGTAGACAAACCAGTGAATGAACGTTTAAGACGTCAGGTTCGCCAATGAATGAACACCAGGATATAATGACCAGGACAACCAACTATTGTCAGATAGCTCCCTACTACATGAGAGGAAGTCAGTGTTGCCAATCCATATAGTGAAATGATTTTCAATCCTTATTTTTTTAATTATATTTACCAAATGTTCATTCACTGGGTCCTGTTCACTCACTGGTCAGTCTACACTATTTGTGAAAGTTCGCAATTAAGATTGATAAGAGTCATATCGATCTTTTAACCTATGCAGCTGGAAATATAATTTTTATAGTGATAAGTGCATATAACTCAAGCAAAAATTCGCCAACCCAACCCCCAAATCAACCTTATCTTACACGCCAACTCAAAAGTTAGATGTAAACTTCCGTCTATTATAGAAGTTGAGGTTGAAGAAAGTAACGTCGTCAACCTCACTAGACCCGGTAGATCCAACCTAGTATTTGAACCAATCAGATTCATAGATTACTGCTTTCGTCACATCGAAAAGATACTACTCAATTTTAAAACATGCGTAGATTCAGCCAATTTTAAGAGCAAATGCAAATTTGAGCCAAACATGAGGATAATGTTCTATCTATAACTGGCCGAAAATAGAGTATGAGGGCAACCGTTCTGGCAACCCAATTTTCAACTTCAATCGCAACTTCGATTGCGATTAAAGTTGAAGATAGAGGCACGTTGATGGTTGGGGGTTGAATTGATGAGCATCCATGTAATATGCTCGTTAGGTTTCAGACCAACAACGACTGAATTGAAATTAGGATTCATGTAAACAGATTGTACAATAATAATTCCAACAAGGACCGATGTAGTTTAATCAGTGGTGTTCCAATATC
Source organism: Hylyphantes graminicola (assembly GCA_023701765.1). NCBI lineage: Eukaryota > Metazoa > Arthropoda > Arachnida > Araneae > Linyphiidae > Hylyphantes > Hylyphantes graminicola. The sequence continues at coordinate 45,785,232 of CM043111.1, forward strand.
TTGCTCCACGAACGATGTGTCACTGTTAGGTTATGTCTTTGTCGACGTACTGTTATTTTTTTTGTCGACTGTGTCGGACGACTGCACAGGTCGACCTCTCTTGACGCTTGAAAGCGTTTTAAAAATAGCAATGCCGTTAAAGTTTTGGAAAATATTAGTCATAATGGAGAATATCAGTCAATACAGTTAATCAGAAGGGTAAAATCAAGAAATAGCTTTCTTCTTTCTAGGAGGCCTTGGTCTGTTGGACTGCTATACAGAAATAAACCTGAAACCAAAATAAACAATTAAAATCGTCAAGCCTAATTTTACGTAAAAGATACACCAAACATGATTTTGTGCACCCCACAAACACACCACTTATTAATCTAATTCCTTCAAATTAGAACTACGTCAAACAAACGCTTCAGACATTGCCTTCCACTCGACAAAAAAAACAAGCTCCGCCCAGTTCGAATTACCCATTAGATATTTCAAATTTGCCTAACCTTTTTACATCGTGAGATGATCATCAATTTAAGTCTTAAATTTGTAAACCATATAAAACTAATCCTTGAAATTTTCCTCAATTATTTCTGTTCCCTTTACCTCATTCAGTAATTGGAACATATCATAGTAAGGACTGAGCAAGCACACAAGTCGGAATATATATGTAAAATACCCTACCCCTACCCCTACCCTACCCATAGTAAGGTATCAAGTTCAAGAAATTATTTCAAAAACAAAAAAGTTAATTGTTCCAGAAATCCTCACTTACTAAGAGTCAATGGGGCTATTCTTCTGCTAACTTAACCAAATTATTTCTTGGATCGTTTCTTGCTAAATGCCACTTGGCTCTCTTTGGAAAAAATCGATTCAATTCGAAATGAAGTAATCCCACGATAGAACTTAAAAGAGATTTCGCATGTAGAGAAAGTAATAAAAACTTAGTTTTACGACAGTTTTTAACTGGAAAAAGGTCCTTAAATCATATGTTATTCATTCATCGCGCCCAAATAGGCGAAAGAACTGAAGCTCAATAAAATGGTTCGAGGCAAGATTAGTCGTTGTAAACATTTCTTTCCTCTTTAGCTACTTAGGTCATTTTATGTCGAGTTTCACATGGATGGTCATGTGATATTTGAAAGTCGAGTGATGTGGGTCTTATGCTATTCGCTTTCTCGAAAGAACTTGATACCAAAGGCGAGGGTAAACTTAAAACTAACTTATTTATAATGGCAATTGAATACTTTGGAGCTGTGTTTATTTTACTTTTATTTTAAGTAATTTAAGGGGTTAAAAGACGTGACGTGGAAGATCAATAATATGTTATTTTCTTGTAAGGTTTTCTTTTACTGTTTTTTACTGTACAAAATAATTTAGATAATGTTTGTTTAAAGCGTTAATTTTAATTCTAATCACCTAAGATCGCAATCAAAGCTTTTTATGATATTTTGTCCAAAGAGAAACTTTTAGAATATTAAATAATAAAAAATAAACTTCAAGAATTAATAAATCAAGGAATCTTTTTCATCGCGAATGCTTATGATTTGTATAATACGAAGATAATCGAATTTTTGGAAAGAAACTTGTTTGCAACACTTAACAAAATATTCATGCACACGTAGATCATGTGCCACTTTTTGTAATTCAATTATAGTTATTGTTAACTCACTTACTGAACCACACTTCCTACATTGTAATATTGACTTGAAAATCATCATTCGCTGTAATTTAAAGTAAATTTCTAAGGAAAACTCCTTTATATTTAATAATTAAACTATTTTTAGTATATAAAACATACTTAAAATATTATTCTAAAACAAAACAGAAAATATTTCAAATGTAACAATCACCAAACCGAAACAAAACTTTCTCGACAATCACAACCGCTACTAATTAAAACGAATCACCTGCACATGCACAATCAATCACTAACAGAAATATCCATTTTCCACCCACGAAATTCATCAGGGAAATCCAGAATTAAATTGAATAAATATTTCTCAAAAAAACAATTAACTCCGTTCCGGCTTTCGCATAATGAATCCAAGTCTTCAACAAGTGGATAAGTTTGGTAAGCCCCTGGAAACGTCAATTACCGATCCTGCAATTTTCTGGTGACGTGTTCGAGTCCCTGGAAAGCCGAAGATTGGTTAAAGATTGGAATTAAAATTGATTTTTCAATCCGAGAGAGTGAGAAGGTTTGTTTCATTTTTTTTTCTATCATTTGGCAGTCAAGTTTCATTAAATATTTATCAATTTGTGATTTGCGACGTCTGCGAGTGACAGTTGCTTCGTTAAAAAGGATTTAGAGTTTGACTGTGAATATCATGTTCTTTTCATAAAGCAGTTGTTAACGCTTTTTTTTCTTGTTATTTCAATATTATTTTATTTGTTTAAAAACTGAACAAAAATTTTATATGCAATCTAACGTAGTTAAATAATGCCAATGGCTGTTATTATATCTTTTTGTTTATTGTTTTGAATCCTCAAAATGTATAACACCAAAATATATCTCGTTTTTGTGAAAATAGTAGCTTAAATTAATGTAATTCGTTAATATAAATTATATTCGTCGTTGCTTAGAAACTGAATTTCAGCTTAGATTTTACATTTTTGCAATTGCCTATTACTGTATGGCACTTGATTATAAAATAAAGATATAATCTTCACTTATGCAATACTAATTTACTAATTCACAACTACAGAAAATGTAAAATTTTCTAATTTTTGGATTAGTATTAAGAAGAAGTAGCAAGTAAGAAATTTCTTACAGTGCTTTCGTTTTACAAATCAAAATTAAACTTTTCTTCATTTCTTCTCCAGACAGTGTAAATTTAGTCGTAATATATTTACTTGGATTTTAAAATTGAAATTTGTTATTTTTCGCACAATGTACGTTGTACAAAAAAAATTCTCATCGTGTTTCTTTTACAAAACTAAACATAAAATAAACTCTTCTTTTTTTAATCAACTCCTAACTAACTATTTTTTTTTCTTAACTTTTGTTAGTGGATTTTTTATTAAAATTTACATTATTTCTTTTGAGTGCTTAAGTAACTTATATTTCAATAATAAATTTAAATGAGGCATTAAAGAACAATTTTAGTTGATACCCTTCGATGTATATATATTATTTATTCTTTATTACTTCGACATGTATCTAATTATTTACTAACAACTTAATGAAAGAAAAAACATACTAGTTTTTAAGGGTATTTGCATTTGACAAATTCCCAAGTTCTAACAATTAAAGTTGTTTTTAAAACTATAAATGAGTTGAACATTTGGTTTATTATTTATTTTAATTAATTATAAAATTTATTAACTTAAATTTTCCAGTCTACATTTCGTTTTTGAATTTCCCGTTCTTTGCATGGACTAAAAAAATTCAAATCGATCCTAGTATATGTATCTTGTAATCCGTTATAGGACAATAAGCTTATGTTTATTGTTCCGCTCGAGTGTAGAATCCCGTTTCTTATATTACCTTGAAATTCAAAATTAAAAATACGTTATAAAATTCACGGATAAATACCAACGTAATTTCACGCATAAAACATAACATTCTTTTGGCTCATTTGGTGCGTTTTTGATAATTTGGCGAGGAAAAGATTAGCTTCAAACACAAACATTCAGCTCTACTATTCTTCTCGCTTCCTTGATTGAAAGAATTGATCCTTTGCTAAGGAGATCCTTGATTTTTTGAAACAAGTGTTTTTTTAAATATTCAAGTTTAAGTATTGGAAATCAAAGGGACGTTAATTATTTTTCACTCAAATTTATAGTCATATTATAGATTTTGTTTCAAGTAATTTATTAATAATGTTCAAATGCATTTAAAAAGCTACATTTAAAACTTGTAATAAAAAGCTGTTTGAAAAAATAATACGTGAACCATGCTGTAATTTTAAATATAGTATTTTCAAACCAATACGTAATTTGTGTTTCTTGGATACGATTACTTTTTATAATAGTAATCGTAATTGAAGCAATATATGGCAACAATATATACAACATATTATATATTACAGCATACAATATATAGAAAGATTTAAAAAAAAAAACTTTTCGTAACCGTATCAGTGAAATGTCAATTAAATTAGTTGTTGAGGTGATTAACTTGAAATCAGAGTTCTTGAGATAGACTCTCAGATTGAAGAAATATTTGTCTTACATGTAAACTTTGTGGGAATAAACCTTATAATAAACACTGTATGAATGCATATTCAAATAATACACATTGAATTTGTTTAAAGTCAAAAGTCATCAAGTCTATTCAAGTGGTATTGGCATTGTCAAAATTGGCCGGTGACAAAAATTACGATGTAGGTATTGTCTGTGTAAAAGAAACTATAAATATGCAATAGACAGCCATAAACTTTACGAAATTAAAAATGAGTTTCTTCTGTAGACAAGGGAAATTTTTATTAAGTTACAATCTCCGAACTTTGCCCAATTAAAAGAAAATTAAGCTTCAAAACAACTTATTATTTAAAAAGCAAAACATAAACAGGTTTTGTAAATTTTACTCAAACACGATGTTGACATTATTTTAAATAAATGGAAGTTTTGCTAAGTTCAAAAGCTTAACAAAAATTGTATTTAATACTATTCTAATAGTTCTGTAATTGTTTGATTTTTTTTTGCAATAAAAATAAAAATGCACAATATTCAAGCGAAATTTGATAAAATTCCATTTCATCGTAAATAAAGTTGTAATTACAATTATAGTATGATATTTTTGAAAATATTTTTTTACATTCAAAATATTATTTTAGGCAATTCTTTTGTTTACATCGAGTAAATAACAAAGCCTACATAAAAAATACTCATTATTTTAAAAAAAAATGAAGATGAAAAGTTGGTAAACCCCGCTCAAATAAAAAGCAATCTTCGAAAAAATTCCCGCGCACATTTAAACTTTTAAACAATGACGACAAGATTTATTATTAAGGATTTACAAAATGAAGACACTTTTATCAATCTTTTCACAAAGGAAGACAAATTTAACAACGCGGCGAAAGCATAAAGCGCCACCTTCGCAACAAAGAGATCAAGGCGATTCGCCAGAAACTGCTAACCCTAAACCATATAAACGCTGCACACAATTGAAAAAGAAGAAAATACATATATATAGCATTTGTCTCAACGTATATTCGGGACAAGCGCTACTTTATTCAAGGTGGGTGAAATATTTCTCACTTCTATGTGCCCTAAAGTACGGTGGCAAAAAAAACAGAAGTTTTTTAGAGATATTAGATTCATAGTAGGAGAATAAAGTAACGCACAAGGAAGAGTTGCACCAATTTACTTCTAAGCTGATAATTTATTTTATCAGTTTTCAGTTAAGATTGCTCAAAGAAAAGTGGCTTAACTATGCTCATGATATACTTCATTCTGCGCCTAAGCTCCTGTGATGTTTTATGATTTTCTCACGTATTTTCTATACGTTGCCACCGGGAACACTCCTCCAGATATAAAATGGCGATCATGTTGCAGAAGAAGGGTGAAATCGTAAATCTAAAAGAATGTTGGGACATAAACTCAAAATATACAGATTTCGACGAATTTTTCGAATGTGTTGGTGAGAAAAGCAACACAGACTCATTATTCGTTTTATTATTTTAATAGAATTTCCCGAGTCGATGCTGAATTCTGATTTTATGATCCGTCTTTTATGGAATCGGCGACTTAGCCGTTTTGTTAGAAGGTTTTATGTTATCAGGTGTTTTACTATGGATTTAGAAAAAGAGAGATTATGATCTCCTAAAACACGAGAATAGTTTTCAAATAGCTATTTTGTTTCTACAAACCTTTCAATACGAATGAAACTTATCGAGAAAACAGGTTTTATTTTCAAAAAGTTGTTGCTCTTGTCATTATACTTGAGTTGGTTCACCAATCATATTTGTTAAAAACTTACTTTTTTTAAAACTTTTAAAATGCTTCTGAAAAAGTTGAGGTTTACCTTTGACAAATGACAGTGATTGCGCCCTCTAGAAGGGAAGGGTCTAGGCTTTATAGCCCATTACCCCGCTCGCCAGAAGAGACAGTCACAAGAGACGCACAAAGAAGGACGCCACAAACACATAGACAAATAACAACATTTATTGACAAATACAAACATCCATGCCTTAACTGGGATTCGAAATTCGAACCCGAGCCCAGCAGCTCCAAAAGCTTGTACACTAACCATTGCGCCAGTGGACCGGCAAGGTTTACCTTTACTATAGTTTGAGTTTTAGTTCGCCAAATATTATTGATGACGGTTTATCTATATAATGCAAAGTACTGACAGCCTCACTCACTCTCGTATCAACGCCAAGCCCGCACTACTAGAGGTACAGCTACTAAATTTTAGGAAGATATTCTTTTTATATCGTAGGCGTCATTTGAGAAGCGATTTTTTTTTTCTTTCAAATTCGAACCCGAACAGGTGTAGGAGTGGATAACATGAGCAATGCAGCTTTTAAAGGCGACTTCGTGCGCATCGTCGGGACTTTTGAAAAATATTTAACGTGCACTTCCACCACATGGGGTATTATATTCGTCGGTCACTTTTGGCTGCATTTGCCGTTTATAGGTCGGCAGTTCAACGATGCCCGAACCCGAATCTGAGACCTATCACATGCGAACGTCTTTACCAACTGGGCTACCCAGCCCTGTCTAATGGTCGAATAGTGAGTGAGATGTTGACCACATTATGAGCATTTTTGGGTGTAAGAGGGAAACTAAAAACTGGCCATTATATCACAGCTATTCTGGCAATTTAACCAGGGACTATGGGAAAGCACTCAAACTTCTAGAAGGACTTGGATATTATAGGATATATTTTTTTAAATCAATATTGATATTAGAATAGGAGGAAATTATAATATACCGAAAGAGTGCTGACCAGTGGAGAAGGGATCACTTTGGTATGAAATAAATGTTTACATAAAAAGAAACAAACACCGTTATTTAGCGGTACACCCGTGCAAAGCTAGTGAATGTATAAAACTTTTTAAGTGTTTTTAAAAACACAAACGAACGCAGTTTTGATTCAATTCAAAATTTTAAAAGAATGGAGTGCTCAGAATTTCTCTACAGAAACTTTCTGTAGATTGAAGTTGAACCTTGCATTTCAAAAATAAAGTTTCATACTTTTAATTCTCATATTTTTATTATTGTACTTTTATTTTTTTCCTGAAACATTCTGCGACAAAAAAAAATACACTACGCAAGTAAGCATCTCCTTCTGGCAATAAATATTTACAATTCATATTTTTTTTTTTAACTTTCATTCTCAGTCTCTCTTAAAAGCTTACCTATTCAACGGAAAAACACTTTCAAACAACTTGTATTACAAAAACCAAAAATAAATGCCATGGTTTATATATTTTTATTAATAAAGTATATTTCATTGTAAAAAATTCATAAATATTTTAAGTAACTCTATAAAAATACAATGGACGAATCAGCAATCTTCAATCTTATTTCATTGGTTTTGACAGTAATTTCTTTGTTAATATCTAAATTATTTCAAAAAGTAATAAAAAATACTTTAATTTAGTTATTAAGTAGCAGAACAGACGTCAAAACACTTTTGAAATAACATGGTTTTTACAAAATTTAAATTTTTGAAGAAATTAACGAAAAACTCTTTCAATGAGTATTAGCTATTCTAAGTGCATAGCCTCGTTGTGTTTACCTATCTTCTGTCTAGGTTTTTCTATTTTTATACCAGAGGCTAAGCAGCTTTAGAACTTAAAGAATTGGTACTTTCATCTGCAGTGAGAATTTTAAAAGGTGTTTTAATAAGTTAAAAAATATTGTAAAGAATTCATTTTTAGTTATTTCATACAGTAGCTCTGTTTGAGTACAAAATAAATGCTATATGTCTATGTCCATAAATAAATTTGTGTAAAATATTTGCCAATTAATTATTTATAAAAGTATTCGTTAACTATGAAATCAATATGGAAATCAATTTTTACATCTCTCTAAGATAAACATATATTTGTGCGTGAAGAAATTATTTCCATTTTATTTAAAGGAGCTAGAGTACAATGGGATACATACAGGATCTTTAAATTGGTGTCGTCAAAAGTTCTGAGTTATACATAAAGCATACGATGCCATTCTATGAATAAGGTACTAATTCTGAAGGTATACAAATATATTTAAAAAATAAAATTAATATAAAATTACTGAAAATACTAAGATTACAAAATTCTAAAATATTTTGATAGGATGTCGTCCTTATACGGTTGAATACGATGAATACGATGTCGCCCTTGATGATTGCGTTGAGTGTCTACTTAGATGTCGGCTTCTCACTTGACTGGTTCTGTAGCTCTAGTGTAACCATATTCAAATTTATCTAATCTAATGATTCTAAGATTACTAAAGAGCTAAGATTACAAAATTCTAAAATATTTTCTAAAGCTGTGTGTTAAATCTCTTCTCTGTCCGAGACTAGAAATAGACAGAAGTTATACTGCCTCCGTATAACTTCTCACTTATATGGTATAATTCAGGAAAATCTCAGTAATTTCTATTTCTCCCGGGTTATTTTCGGAGAGTTTGGTAAGCATGAAAATGAACGAATGTATTAAAAATAAAATTATATTTATACGTTCAAATTAAAATCGTACGAATTAAAACCATGCGATCACACTCATCAAAGCAATTGTGTTCAATCCCAGGACAAGTGGAACACAGGTATTGTGTAAAAATTGCAACATTTCAATATTGCGTTAATTCACTTCAAGAATTGCGTTAATGACATCTGAACACAGATTTATGTTGTTGAGAAACACAACTGACAACTTAGCAAGATATTGTACACTATATTGTGTTCTAAAATATGTATCAAAATTTGTAACAATTTATTACTACACTCTCGGAAATGAATACTCAAAAACGACGAAATTTTCCTTAATTTTGACGATGCCGTTTACTGGCAAATGCTCCGAGTATTTCTTTCCTCAATGTGAGGAAATTTGATTCGTCATTTTAACGAGGATTCGAATTTCGTCTAATCTAAAGAAATGTTTCGTCATTTTTGAGCATTTGAGTACAGTAATGAGACTCAGTTTCCTCAAAATCAAGATACAGAATCGTCAAATCAAGATGGTTAAAGTAAGGATTCGCGTTTACTCGAAAGTCACGTGACGGTTTGACGAAATAATCCTCAAAATTAACGAAATGAGGCTTGAGTATTAATGAATCGTCAAAAATGAAAGTGTTATTTCTGAGAGTGTAGTATTGTGTAAAAGTGGCAACATTACAATATTGCGTTAATTCAATACAAGAATTGTTTACTGACATATGAACACAGATTTATGTTGTAGGGGGGGGGGGGACATAATTGACAACTTAGCAAGAAATTGCACACTATATTGTTTTCTAAAATATGTATCAAAATTTGTGACAATTTATGCACAAATATGTTTGACAAAAAACATTCACTAAAAGTACCGTAATAGATATGTTTTTAGCTTTAGTATAGCTATTCATCTGAGCTCATGCTGATTGCTGAACTACATTTAGGAAGAATGCACGTGTACTGCGCCTCCAACATAATTTGTATAGTTTTCTTTTTTTTTTAATTTAACCACATAAAATATAGCTTTAAAAGATACCAAGGAACATAACTCACAATGTAGTTTTGCATATAAATAAGGAAATGCTATTCTTTGCATCGATACTTCAAAACAAACTACAATACGTGATAAAACGTTAAAATATCGAGGTGGACTTTAGTTGCTAAATGATACACTTTATGCAAATCGCTTGGATATATAGAAAAAAATAATATATAATGATTCGTTATTTTTTCCCCTAACCTAATACCGTGTGTTGCTAGAAAAACTGCCTAGAAAAGGTTGTTTTTTGTTTACATGACAGCAACATAAAAGATCTTGGGGAAACAATAAAAACTTCTTCTTAACAGGTTGAAGCCTTTTTTTCCATGGTTTTCTATTACTTTGAAAATGGCAGCTATCAAAAACGTTGGTGCAAAGCAAGCTGCAAAAACAAATGGAGCGTTAACTTCAACCCAAAAAAGAAATTACAAAACTGGCAATCTCCTTTCTTTTCTATTTTCGATTTCTTCTTCGCGATATTTTTTTCCCCCTTTACCTAGTTTAAACTGTGGTAGGTAAGAATGGTAGAAAATGCTAGATATTTTACTTCTTTAGAAAAGGATGTTTACTTTATATAATATTGTTGTATTACAATTTTTTCAAAGCTTTTCAAATTTCATAACTTTTGCCTTATGTAAGGTTTTTATGTATTTAAGATGTTTGAAGTAATAATATTTATCTTGCTATAAAATATTTGAAAGAGGCTAGTGCTTTCAAGAAATATTATCCGAAATACTTGACAAAATACAATTTCATAAGAATTGTTATTGTGGTGTTACATATGAAATAAAATTCTAAAATAAATATTTAGATTTTTTTTTTTCAAATACATTGCACGTACCTTTATCAAGGCACTTTGATTTCTTAAATGGATTGCATCATAATCGGACATTGTTTTCTATCTAGATAAACATTAAATTTTTTTCAGTGGAGCATTATAATTGAAAAATAATTCTAAATTATCTAAGACTGTTCAAAGATACAAATAGAAAGAATATTTTAATAAAAATTTATAACTACCATAACAATTTTCGTGACGGAAACTATTAAAAAATTCTACAATCGTTGTTTTATTGCTCATATAAATTTTAAGCGCAAATCTGCAGTAGAAAAGTTTTTTTTTCATGTTTATTTATTTAGACACATACACAAAAACATAAGTTGCTTGTATGCTAAGAATCAAACAAATTTTATAGCATAGAAACGTGACAAAAATAGGCAAATAGGGGCTTCAAATAAAAAAAATCGGTTCGTAATGATAACATAAGGCAACAGCTGTTGCGGTGTCTAGGATTTTAGAACTGATTTCAGTTATATTTGGGTCGTTGATTCTCAATATGAAATCAGTTTTCTATAAAATGTCTACTTTTTTAGATATTCACGTTTTCTATGTAAAAGAAATGCTCGAAGTTAGAATAACAAAATTTTAATATCGAACATTTTGTAAAATGTAATCTGCGTTTCTTCTAGTTTTTGATGTTAAGCACTAATTTTGTTTTCGTTTTTCTTTGTCTCTAATGGTTTGTCTGCAACTCTTCATCTAGGAAAAAAATCATCTTCCCACTTTCAGATAAAAAGTGGTATTGTGGCAAAACCGTTAGTAGTAGAAAAACTAGAACAGTTCGGCATCGAAAAACGCGTAAGAATCAAATCCGAGGTATCACTTGTAGGAAATGCAATATATGGGCCCACTTTGTAAGTCTGGGCTTTACCTAAATTGAGCCCTGAAAGAAATAATACTCTTTAGTATTGGTTAAACACATAGTTTTTTTTGTGTTTATTTATTTAGACACATACACAAAAACATAAGTTGCTTGTATGCTAAGAACCAAACAAATTTTATAGCATAGAAAAGTGACAAAAATAGGCAAATAGGGGCTTCAAATAAAAAAAAAATCGGTTTGTAATGATAACATAAGCAACAGCTGTTGCGGTGTCTAGGATTTTAGAACTGATTTCAGTTATATTTGGGTCGTTGATTCTCAATATGAAATCAGTTTTCTATAAAATGTCTACTTTTTTAGATATTCACGTTTTCTATGTAAAAGAAATGCTCGAAGTTAGAATAACAAAATTTTAATATCGAACATTTTGTAAAATGTAATCTGCGTTTCTTCTAGTTTTTGATGTTAAGCACTAATTTTGTTTTCGTTTTTCTTTGTCTCTGATGGTTTGTCTGCAACTCTTCATCTAGGAAAAAAAATCATCTTCCCACTTTCAGATAAAAAGTGGTATTGTGGCAAAACCGTTAGTAGTAGAAAAACTAGAACAGTTCGGCAACGAAAAACGCGTAAGAATCAAATCCGAGGTATCACTTGTAGGAAATGCAATATATGGGCCCACTTTGTAAGTCTGGGCTTTACCTAAATTGAGCCCTGAAAGAAATGATACTCTTTAGTATTGGTTAAACACATAGTTTTTTTTGTGTTTATTTATTTAGACACATACGCAAAAACATAAGTTGCTTGTATGCTAAGAACCAAACAAATTTTATAGCATAGAAAAGTGACAAAAATAGGCAAATAGGGGCTTCAAATAAAAAAAAAAATCGGTTTGTAATGATAACAACAGCAACAGCTGTTGCGGTGTCTAGGATTTTAGAACTGATTTCATATTTGGGTCGTTGATTCTCAATATGAAATCAGTTTTCTATAAAATGTCTACTTTTTTAGATATTCACGTTTTCTATGTAAAAGAAATGCTCGAAGTTAGAATAACAAAATTTTAATATCGAACATTTTGTAAAATGTAATCTGCGTTTCTTCTAGTTTTTGATGTTAAGCACTAATTTTGTTTTCGTTTTTCGTTGTCTCTGATGGTTTGTCTGCAACTCTTCATCTATACCTAAACCGACCTTAAGTTTGCAGTATACAAATGTTCTACGAGAAAAAGGGTAAATAGTTCTCATTTTTGAGTGCGAGAATCGAATACAAAAAGGTATTTCACATTCAATAAACAAATTTATTTGTTATTTCAAGACATAAATTTATTATTTTTATTAGTTTAGCTTCAGTTGGAGTGTTATTTTAATTATTTTTTTTCCTTCGATTTTGACGTAACAGGGCGCACGAATATCAGGGTTGAAAGGAGCAGCCAATCAGAGTACACGATTTTGCGGCGCCAGACGGGTTGTTTACCAAGATTCTTCCGCTCAGTACATTTCTCTGCTGCAAACTTAAGCTCGGTTTTGGTATAGGAAAAAAAATCATCTTCCCACTTTCAGATAAAAAGTGGTATTGTGGCAAAACCGTTAGTAGTAGAAAAAAACTAGAACAGTTCGGCAACGAAAAACGCGTAAGAATCAAATCCGAGGTATCACTTGTAGGAAATGCAATATATGGGCCCACTTTGTAAGTCTGGGCTTTACCTAAATTGAGCCCTGAAAGAAATGATACTCTTTAGTATTGGTTAAACACATAGTTTTTTTGTGTTTATTTATTTAGACACATACACAAAAACATAAGTTGCTTGTATGCTAAGAACCAAACAAATTTTATAGCATAGAAACGTGACCCACCCTTTCATCCCTTAAGTGGGTCGATAAAATGGGTACCAAGCATGCTTTGGAACTAAACACTGGGGGGTTTGCGTGAGGCTGACCACCTTACCGGGACATATGCCCAGCACCCCAGAGCACTAGGTCACGCAAGCTGGAATGGGCACGACAGGCCTTGGACAAAGAATGGGTTGTTGCGCCGAGGAGTTTAGTAGAAACCACATAGACTCAAATGAAGTACCTCACAAAAGTCCATCTTTGATTATGTCTCACTTTCATCTATCTTTAGAGAAATTATTCAAAATAAGAAAAAAGTTTAACTTTTAATGGCAAAAGGATATCAAATTAACAATGACGCATAATTTTACACTTAAATTTTATATCAATGCTATCATTGATCTATACACATGCTGTTATTTGTTTTAAAATGCTTAATAAATGCCAGAAAGAAAAACTTTTCCTAAAACAAAAAAAAATGTATCTACAGTAAGAAAATTAATGTCCAAAGCAACTAATTATTTTTATTTAGTTATTTTATTTCAAAATTTTGTTATGGTTGTACTCGGGTACCAAACGTGTATAAGGGCAATTGGATTTAATAAAAGGAATTTCAATAATAATTAAAAGGGTGTCTCAAAGCAACCATGTATCGCTGTTGCAACTTTTTAAACACCAACAACCCTAATTTCGTACACATAAATTAAAAAAATTAAAGTTTAATTATTCCAAAAACCAAATTTTTTCATTTTTTAAGGTTAAAACGACAATTGTTTTTCCTCCAAACCTTTTTTTATTTTACTTTGACAATTTTTGAGTACCATTGGAAGAAATAAAAGTGGTTTATTTTATTAAAAAGCATTTTAATGAATCCTAAAAGGTCGTATATTTATTACTTTCAATACTAAATTTCTCTACAATTCACACCAAGCTACACCATATCACTATGTTTTATCGTACTAAGCATTTAAAAATTCAATTAAATACCAGGACAAATCACAATAACGTTTTTGGCTAAAATATAATTTGTTATCTAACTTGTCATTTCCCGAGACTCAAAATGATCGATTATTCGTGGGGCTACTTTTTATATTAATCTCCTAAAAAGGACGTAAACTTTTCAGTCGAATGAATTAATTTGATAGACCCAAAGTAACTCATTTGTTCTTTTCAACGAGGAACACAGAGCAATTTCACTTTAATGTTGTTTTTTCTTCCCTTATCAAACCTAATCGATACAAGTAATATTGGAGAAAGCCTTATTCATCATATAAGCAAGGTCTGTCGCCGTTTTTATTACTTTCTGCGTTCGTTGCGGAACAACACAAACGAATTCAGCAAGATATTGCGTTTTCGGATGTTACCCTTTGTCCTGATATTTTCGTTTATTACACTCTAGAACGCTTAATTAACTCAGAGACGTGAATATCGGTCTTAACGCTGGGTAGCACAAATGTCAAGTAATGTGTTTCTTATAGCTGATAACAATGAAAAGATACAAAGCAACATAATACTTTGTCAACGAAATTATGTCAATCGAATGCATTCTGCGAGGAAACGCCAGTACGAGCACCCTATCTAGCAGAAAGAGTAGGCTTTATTGTTGTGGTGTTTTGAAAAGGTGAAACCTCATCGTATACCAAAAAACAAGTCTTCAAAATCACAAGATCCCTTTTACAAAGTAAGCATCAAAACATAATGTGTAGAATGAGTTCGGACTTACCAGATCTGCAACAAGCCAAGTTACCCAACTATAGTAGGTCTATCTAGAATGCAAGCTTCGAAAACATTTTCCTCCCTTTCCCCGCATGCGGTTTTCTTCGAAACGCGGGAGCGTGTCTTTTCCCCACCCTACATGGGGAAATACTAACTGTTTTGATTGTAAACCTCAAGCGCGCTAGGATTCGATAAGCGATGTTCCCACCTTTTCCTAGAAAACCCAGTGAAGGGATGGGGGGGAAAGAGTCTTTTCGAAGCTTACATTCTGGCTAGAAATGGAATAATGATATATTTTACCCTGCTCAGACACATCATTCATATTTACGCTTGACCTAACGATACGTATATGCACCAGCATGTTACAGATATTATACATAACCACTAAGTTTTAATATAATATTTTGTCTGAATCATTTTATTAAACTCAGTGGCATGACAGATGATAGAGTTCCAATGCTTGCTGTGTGTATTTCTGTTTCCGAAGTCAATAATCTTGGGTGTAAACACATACAGTATTAAATAATGATAATAATGGATGAAAACGTAGCGAAAACAACCAATTTCTCTCCCTCCCCTTCAGGGATATATGTCTAAATTGTGGAGGTGGCGCGGGATAGATGGCAGCATCTGTCACGTATGTGTGTCTGTCTTACTTGAAGAAGGTTTATAAGTGGGTTTCTGATCAAGTACACAAGCCTGAAATATAAACCAACCAATTTTTCCATCTCTCAAAGTTTTCTTGTGCAGTTTTAGAATTTTCAAAAATGCGACATATTTTTTAACACATTTTATCATGTTCACATATGTCAGTCATGCATTCACGATAGAAATTGTAATACGTATCAGGGGGGGGGGGGGGGGGAGAGAGAGAGAGAGAGAGAGAGAGAAGAATACCCCAATAGGAGTCAGAAAATATCTTCGGATTTTCCAATTTTTAGGGAAGTATTCAAAAACTAAGGAACATATACTATATAATTTATCAAATGTTATCCGCTATCCTGCTGCTTTAAAATATATTTTTAAAAAAGTAACAAAAAATCCTATGGGAGTATTAAATCCGCTTTTTTTTTTCTTTCCAATTGCATTAGTTCCTTTATAAGTGCATAAGTGACACAAACTCGGTGAAAAATATGTGAAGAAAAAGAAACTCGGTAGTGAAATTAATTTAGTAGTTTTGGTCCTTTCTACATGAATTGTTAAATCTCTAAGGTTGCATATAGCTAAATAAATATCAAAAAGATAAATAAGAAAGATACTAGAATTGCACAATTACTCATAGAAATAAGTGATATTGCACTAAAGTGAGACTCTTAAAGCGTATCGCAAACCAAATTGCTCTTTTTGCCACAAAAATCATCTCCTTTTGTTGCTGTGTAATAATTCATACGAAACATGCAATTATCATTAATATAAATCCAACACAAGTCAACAGCTGGGGTTCTTCCAATCGTGTAATATACAATCCCAAGTGGTACTTTAGGTTGGGGGGGAGAGAGTACAAATCATCATACCTTAAGAGAAGAAAGGATTCTGCAAATTGCTCAACATGTATTTCGTTTTTTACATAGCCCAAGTGATTCTTCTCCACAAATATTTGGTAAAAAAAAGCTTAGGATAGTTTCTCTAAATGCAGTAACTGTACTGTATAATTTTAAATCCAAAATTTATTTGAAATACCATAGAAATCATGTTGGGAAATGACATGTGACATGCTTTGTATATTTGATTTCGTGTAATTACTATAACATAAAAGAAATCTAAATAAATCTTTGATTGGTTAAAACGGTATTGTTTTAGTTGTTGTTGCTTATCATCAATAGATCTGAGAAACGTCAGATCGATTGAGCTCCAGAAATTTGTTGTCTATCAGAAAATAGATGACAGTATAAGAGAGATAGACGCCGACCCGTCAACACAAAGAGAGCTAGCCTTTGGAGCTTCTGGGTTCGGGTTCAAATCCCGGTAAGGCATGGATGTTTGTGTTTGTCAATAAAATTTGTTATTTGTCTGTGTGTTTGTGTTTGTCAATAAAATTTGTTATTTGTCTATGTGTTTGTGTCGTCCTTTCTTTGTGAGTCTCTTGTGACTGTGTCACTTCTGGCGAGCAGGTTAACGGGCTATAAAGCCTATGCTCTTCCCTTCTAGAAATCACTTCTACAAGTCACTCATTCACTGTCACTTGTCAAGAGAGATAGATGTTAAGTATATACCCTGGAAAGACCAACGTAACTCAGCAAACGTTCCGATGAGGCTAGATGATCACAGCATTTGGTACAAGTAAGGTGAATTTTTCGAATGACAGACACTTTAGGTGGCCACTTGAGAGTCTGGTTAAAGCCGTGTAAGAACCAAAACTGCATTTGATTCCCAGAAGAGTGTTAGGAGTTGTTCCAGAGTACCATTCATTCATATAAATCATTATTCCGTGATTAATTTAGAGATAAAACTAGAAGAATTTTCACACCACAAAAAAAATGCGTGATTTGCAACATTTTTGCTTTTCACTTATCATCTTAAGAAATACCTAAGAATTCAGCTACATGTTGAAATGAATTTACTTACAGACAGTCATTTGCAACATATAAACCTCGAAAATAATTTCTAGCAGAAATACAAAGAATGGGGGGAATATTTGTTGTCTTGTTTTTTGTAACTGCAAGCTTTTTACCTGAAAAACCTTTCTGCGACGCATATACTTATCCGCTACAAATATTACACATTTATCAATGTTTTTTTTTTATTGGGAAGTTAACCGTTCACACCCCAAATTTTAAATGAAAATTTATTGTGGTTTGAGCCTTCTAAAAGAAATATATTAATGAAACCGTAAGATTGTAGAACATGTTATCTCAAAAGTATAATTTATGCCATTTTTAATATATTTTAGTTTTAAAAAAATAACTAAAATTGTTAATATTCTCCCGATTTTTTTTTTTTTAATTTCGTTAAATGAGCTTTTGCATCAAAATTTTTCTCTAACATTCTTTTAAGAATATACATTAAAACGAGCATTAAGGATTGACACCAGATTGTCCCAAAAATGTTATATTTGAACTCCTAATATGGTTACAAAAGTACCAGAGGCAGCTTTTTCAAAAGAAAGCCACAAAAAAAATTCACTTTTATGTTTTGATAAATTTTATTTTCTGATACCAGACTAGAATCAATTAAGACGTAACTCTTATTCAGGAACTTGACATTTATTGAAAAACTTTACAAAAAGTTGGAGACAGCTGTCTGGCAGATATTTCTATCAAAAATATTAAAGGGAGCTTAAACAATGAAATAAAATATTACAAAATCTCCAGCATAACTTAAATTTCAGGCCATTTAAAAATGACTAACACTTTACTCATATTGCAAGAAAAACTCAGTAAGTAGTTTTCAACATTTTATTGCTATACACATTTGAAAATCAACATAAAACACTAATATACAATCTGGATTAAGTACAGAGGCACATAACACATATACACCAACTAGTACTATTTCTTGTTTAATTCATTTCTTGGTATTATAGTCCAAAACGTCCAATGAAAACACCAAATCCTTATACATATATAATTTAAGATGATAAATATGTTTACACCTTGTATGAGCAGTGTGATAAAAAGTTTCATCAAGTGATAAATATCTATAGTCACAGAATATTTTAAACTTAACAGTTAAGATATTTTAGATAAGATATATAGAATATGTAGAATCATGCAACAAGTATTAAAAAAAATAGTATAGTACTTTTTAAAGAACTGAGTCATTAAAAAAATATTAATTAATAATTGAATTAATAATTCAAACATATGTAATTAACTATAGAAAAATACAACTTTTATCGTTAGAAATCAGCATATTTCATAATCAGCATTAAAACAGATACATAAATGTGAAATATTAAACAAAAAGGGGAAACTAAAAAAAAATTTAATAAAAGTTGGCCGCAAACAGCAAGGGCTATTGATATTCTCAAACATAATTAAAATGTCAAATGAAGTAAATCACAAATCAGAAATGAATGAAATTGAGCTTAACAAGAAATACAGAATAAGAAAATAGTTTTTAATACAAAAGGTAAAAATAACTGTATTTTGTTCTTTAGAAAATTAATCATCATGACCATACAAGACATAAAACTTTCGAGTCCAACTTTCAGACTAGATTTCTTTCTACATAGAATTGGAATGGCAGTTGAAATGGCCTGTAAAACAACACTTTATAAATAAAAGAGACCAAACAATATTTTATCCCAAATATACTGATATTAGTTTTATATAAAGGTGGGTTTTTTACACCCACCTTTTAATAAGTGGCACCTCTCAGGTTTGGATTCAGCATACAAAAACAAATATATATGTCTTAAAAATAGAGATTAACTAAGCAGGTAAATAAACATAAGAGAATTTATGTTATCTTAATAAAAAGGTAAATAACCCAATGGAAAAAAATTTATGGCTATTTCGGAAAACCGGACAACTAAGTATTATGACCATTGTCATACTTTGAAACAATATTTTTTTTATTAAACTATTTAAAATATATCCAAAAACAATTTATACCAAGAAAATAAATCTATGTATATTTTAAATGAATTACTGCACATAGAAATATCCATTTCTCAAACATAGAGATGACAGTATCAATGTTTTCTTATTATGGTGATACACTTTCAGTACCCATATTTTACAGACAGGCCATACTTAAATATAATAAGTGCAAAATATAAACTCACCAGTTTCACAAATGGTGCTTATGCCTTTTCCTTCTCTTTCTTATCTGCATGACGACTATCTCTAGGATAAAACTCTTCCAAGGTGTGTTGTGGGATTCGTTTAAGCAGCTCTTTAGGGAAGATACGCAGCAGCTGCCAGCCAATATCCAAAGAATCAAACACGCTTCTGTTTTCATAATTACCTATAGGCAAAATATTTACATTGAGTTTCACAAAACAAAACGTAGTAAAGTATGTAATGTCACATTCAAAATTTCCAACAACAAAAATTTAAAATGAATTTTACCTTGTGAAATAAAGCTTTTCTCGAATTTGCCCAAGAAATCGAGATACAGAAGATCTTCAGAAGTCAAAGCTTCTTCACCAACCACAGCTTTGATAGCTTGCACATCCTTACCAATAGCATAACAAGCATACTAAAAGAAAAGCACATAATTATAATAAATGATACATAATAAACAAGATGTTCAAAAAGAACTAAAATAGCCTACTTTCCTGTTACTTGTAATACTTACTGAAATTCTTATTGGAAAGCAAGTAGGTTTGTAACAGTAAAAGTTATCTATAACCGCTTCTACACAAGATTTATACACATTAGAAAAAAATTGCCAAACACAGCACCCAGTTATAATTTAAACGTCTAAAAGCCAAAATCAACTATTTTCATTTATTTTCTTTCACAAATTAAATTCATATTTATCAGATGTTTAATTTATTTGTAGTTTAAAAGAATAATTAAACATTTAGTTATATTATAACAAAAACATGAAACTACTCCAAACTGTAGTAAAAATTATGGTGATTAAAACTAATTAGAATTTTATTTAAAAAAGTGCCTTGCTGTTTTTTTGAAGAAACAAATAATGAACAATCAAAGAAACACATTGTGCTCATTCTATGACGTCATTCCAAACTGATTTATGACAGAAATAAATTTTACTCTAAATACTATTTAGAAATGAAGTTCCTCATCCATCATTGATTTGGCAACAGCAAATTAAATAACTTGAAATTAAATGTCAATGCTAATTAAATGAAAAATTCGTCAATAGACAGTAATCAGATGTCCAACCATACATACAAAGACGGACAAAAGTATGAAAGCTCGGTCTTTGAGGTCATACCTTTCTAAGAAAAAAGAATTTTTAAGATCTAATGGATAGAACACAATTCAGAAGAGGTACGAACAGACGGATGGACATTGTCAGCCTGCCAATACCTACTTCTTCATTTTTTTTATGTCTTTTAAATTGAAAAAAAAAGAAAAGTAGGCTAAAAATCTACAGTACATGTGCATAAATTAGCATATGTCTGATAGGGTTGCTTCATATTTTAAATTTCAAAATCGAAAGATGTGCACTCTGGTATTTTCTCATTTCTTTACTTTTAGTAAATGCACACAAAAAGCCTTTACTTTAAGTTACATTTGCCCTAGAATTTCATTTGAAAATATGAAAAAGTCCCATTCTGGACTTAGACCATTATCGAGTTGTGGAGCATACAATTTGCTACAAGATTAGCATTTACTTGGATTTTATTGCTGAGATTGAGTAAAAAACAAACAGTACTTTGAAAAATTACTTAACTATTACATACTATGAAATAATGGATTTCATATATTGTGTATTACATGCATTAAACATGTGTTTGAAAGCCAAGCTTCTTTAAATAAATAAATTTAAGAAATTCAAGCATACCAGTTGATTAGACACATCAGAATGGTCTTTTCGTGTCATGTCTTCACCAATGGCAGATTTCATCAATCGAGACAAAGAAGGCAACACATTGATAGGAGGATAGATCTATAGCATAAAAATAGAAACTTGAATTCATCTCAATAGTTTTCATATAAATGGTATTTTCTCATACATATCCATTAAGTTCATACCTGTCTGTTGTGCAACTGCCTGTCGATGTAAATTTGACCTTCAGTAATATACCCAGTCAAATCAGGAATAGGATGAGTGATATCTTAAAAGTAAAAATTATAAATAAAAATTATTTCAATAACGTTTTTAAATACTTGTTAGGGTAAAGTAAATTATGAAAAACATTTGTAATCAAGTCTGTTTTAAATACTAATAAAAGCTTTATCTTAAGAGAATAATTTATTACTCATTATTGAGGAGACATTTTGTTGCCTAAAAATTAGTTTATTGTTCACATCCAATACCACTAAAGAGATTAAAATAGTCAAGACTGTAATGAACAGCTGAAGATAGTTTCTACAAAAAAGATTTGAAATACATTACTTTTAAAATAATGTACGATTGTAACCAATTACAGTTATAAGCGTGAGTCTTTCAATGAAAAAAAAGTGGATACATCCCATGATCAGCACAAGGCACAAAATAGCTTAAAATGTTTCAAAAAATTCACCACATAAATATGCTATACTAATTATGCAATCAACGATAGTGTTAAGAGAGAGAGAGATAAATGTAACTATCTATTCAAAGGAGTTCTGCAGAATGAACTTCAAACCACACCTCAGAGAAAGAGATCAACTTAAAAGCAAATACCTTCACAATATAACAGATTTCCCTGTAAGCATTAATAAAAATATTTTTAAGTAAGAAAAAGAGCAAATTGCAACTTACCATCGTTAGGCATAGTCAAGATTGGAATTTGTGTGATGGACCCATTTCTGCCCTCAACACGTCCAGCTCTTTCATAAATAGTGGCTAAATCGGTGTACATGTAACCAGGGAAACCTCGTCGTCCAGGTACTTCCTCGCGGGCAGCTGATACCTGAGATACAATTAAAAGTGTCAGGGTTAAAGTCCACATTAAACTTTGATTTAACACATAATCAAAGAAAATTATTTTGTTTTAGACTAAACAACCATTAAATGTACACAGAAATTTTTTAACGACTGTTTTTAAACTATAGTTTAATGTAATTTCATGAAAAAAAATAACTGCTACAACATGCATGCCTAAATAAAATCAGGTTAAAAAAATTTGTTGGCAAAACCCTTCAAGTTGATTCCCCTACTGCATTACTTTCATGTTTAACACAGTTTACCATTTCATTATCTGGGTAAAGCACCATTAGTAAAGCTTTTAATTTTTTTTTTACTTTAAATGTTAAGTATGTCCATCTGAAACTATGCCCAGTTGCAGTAAATGAAAAATCACAGAATTTTTTTAAAAAATTAAAGTAAATGGTAATGTACTGCTTTATTCCCCTTATTTAGTGCTTACAATAATTTAATTTTAAGAATAAGATTTTATTTTAACCCTCTTTATGGTCTCTGTTATATACTTCTTATTTATACTTCTCTGGCAATTTAAAGAGTGCATAGTTACAAATGTATAATGATATTTATCATGTAACTTGCTATGTACCATATTCAGTTAGAAAAATGTGCTTTTAAACTTGCTTCATAGAGCCATATGAGGAAAGGTTACTGTACAACATATTTACAATTATATTTTATAATTATACATTTTTATGTGTTTTATTATTTTCCTAACAAATATTTGGGATGATTTCCAAATGCATTAAATGGAAAAGTAAAAAAATACAAGCTAAAGAATCAAGTACCTCACGTAAAGCTTCAGCGTATGAAGACATGTCAGTAAGAATAACCAAAACGTGCTTTTCACATTGATAAGCCAAATATTCAGCAGTTGTTAATGCCAATCGAGGAGTAATAATACGTTCAATGCTAAAAAAAGAACATTTTAATTAGTAAATTATTCATTTGTATTTTTTATTATTACTAAAAAAATAGTCCTATCACTGCACTGAACAAGATTATGAACAAAAATTTCACGTATGACATAGTTTTAAATGCAATATTCAGAACATTCATAAACATGCTACAAACTTTTACAAGAAAATTGAAAAAAAGAAAGCGAAAACTTTTTATTTTTTAATAAATATAATTCTCTTACGTAGGATCATTAGCTAAATTTAAGAAGAGGCACACATTTTCCATAGAACCATTTTCTTCGAAATCCTGTTTGAAGAACCTAGCTGTCTCCATATTGACCTAATAACAAAACCAAAAATAACAATTTAGATATTTACAATAATAAACAATTTTATACCTTGCCATTCATCATATGTTCATCATTAATCGTTATCATTAATCTGTAAATATTGCGTCACACTAATTTTGATTTTAAAAGAATTAGTAAAAACCAACATTAATAAAACTAAAAGCAATTAGAAAAAAGAAAACGGTACTTACACCCATAGCTGCAAAAACAATGGCAAAATTATCATGTTCTTGATCCATTACATCTTTATTTTGCTTTACCAAACCTGATTGACGACAAATTTGAGCAGCAATCTAAAAGTTTGGGGAGAACATGCATTAGATAAATAACAACTAAGTTAAATTTAAACAGGTAATATATAAACTCTTTGCCCTAGGATATAACAATAGGAAAATATAGAGAGAGACTTTCTGAAAAGTTCATCATTTACGAACAAATTCATAGGAAAAAAGTTAATCTTATATGTTATGGCCAAAGCCTGAATTCGGCAACTTCACAAATTGGCCGGCTTAAACATGAAGTGGCTAAGAATGTTGTAAATTGGCTGACCAATGACCAATCTTTCCTTGATTTCAGAAATTGATTGACCAAATTGCAAAGTGGCATGGGAGAATCAGCTAAAGTTGGAAGAATAAATCATTGGCACATATTATTGGCTCTGTATAACAATAACTTCATTCTTCACAAATTACTAACTGCAGTGGGATGTGGCCATTTCAGACAAAGTAGCCGCCTACCGGGCATTCTAGCATGAGCACATTGCGTTTTGGCAGAACATCTAGGCCACTTCACAAAAGGCCAGCCAAAGTAGAATATTCACTGATCATTTCAATTATATCCTACTTTGAACATACCAATCCTACTATTTGCAAAGTAGCCGGACTTCGTGCTTTGACCGTATCATATGTAATCATCTTACAAAGCTTTAAAAAACTACAAAATTAATATTAATTTCTGTTTATGTACATAGTTTACAAAAAAAGAAAAAACGTGTTTTTTATTATCATTTGGTGAGAAGCAAGAAAACTGCATGGATGTTTCTGAGCAATCCAAACAATTGACCTTATATGAATTGAAAAATGTAAAAAGCTGTGTCAATTGTGATTCCTGTGATAAAGAAAATTTTATCTGAAAGTCTCGAAATGCTGCATTCTAAATCCAAAAGGGGCATTTAGATAACAGCTGCACAAAACAATGCAATTGTATTTTCGGGTAGCAAGCTTATTTATAAAAGGCTTTGGTATTTTACATTGAGGGAACACTATTCGAGGGAAAACTAAACTATTTGAATGTAGCAAAATCACATCAAATCAGACATTTCTTCCATAGAGGATATGCCCAAAAAACATGCCAACAATACACCTTTTTAGTTAACAGCTAACTGCACAAAGAAACCTTGCTCAAAATTAATAAATCCATTTTAAAACACAAGAAATAAAAAACTAAAGAGCAGTACTTCGTTGTGAGGCAGACCAGCTGCTGAGAAGATGGGGATCTTTTGACCTCTAGCTATACTGTTCATGACATCAATGGTAGATATACCAGTTTGGATCATTTCTTCAGGATAAATACGACACCAGGGGTTGATTGGTTGACCTAAACAAATGGTTTTAGAATGAAGATTATTGTTAAACACTCATAGAAATAATTATAAAAAATTTATCTCAAAATACCACTATAATACAAAGAAAGTACTTAAAGACAAATACTTAATGTTACCTATTAGAAATTAACATTGATTTAAATTATCTTAAAATTCACCTTGAATATCAAGAAAGTCTTCGGCTAGCACTGGTGGTCCTTTATCAATTGGTTTACCAGACCCATTGAAGACTCTGCCTGAAATGTTAACAAACACTTTAGTAAAAACCAATTACAGAAATAGAAACTATGTAAATTATAAATTATGTATGCATAAAGTTTACCATGGTTTTGTAATAAAAACTATTGTAAAAACTAGCTTGCTTGTCGCTATGCCGTTCCTAAGCAAGGGTAAGGGGAAGGTTGGTCGTGAGGCTAAACACCCCACACCTTAATAAAAAAAACATTACACCCACTTATTAAAGCCAACTAGGAAACGAATTAAGGGCTTAATTTTTGTATCTTGGAACTGCAAACCATATATCACAGTAAAAAGTTGCAGTATTTAATAGAAGAAAGATCTAGACATGAGGTAGATGTGTTTGCAGTGCAGGAAGTTAGATGGATCGGAGAGGAGATTAGTGAGAAGAGCTACACTGCCTTCTATAGCAGCCATAGGAAATATTTAATCTTTGGAACAGTGTTTTTAGTGAGCAAACAAATAATCTAGTCATCAACTTTAAGGCAATTTCCTCAAGACTCTACAAGATCCGATTGAAGGGAATCTTCTTCAACTACAGTATAATTTGCACTCGCCCACCAACTGAAGAGAAAGATGACTGGGAAAAGGACTCTTTTATGATGATTTAGACACACTCTACATGAACTGTTCCAGAAATGTTATCCAAGTTTATACGAGTGATTTCAATTCAAAAATTGGAAGACATGAATTTAAATCAATAGTTGGAAATAATAGCACCAGATAAAATACTTTGCCTCGGAATACAACACGGTTGTTGGGAATACTATGTTCCAATTAACATGGAGGTCACCTGACAATAGCACTTTTAATCAAATTTATCAGGTGCTGATCGACTCCAGACATCGCTCCTATCTTCTGGATGTTAGGGCCTTAAGAGAAGCTAACATTGACTTGGAGCACTATCTAGTTGTGGCTAAAATCTTAGAAAATAGCAAGTTGCAAAAATACTAAAAGAAAATCTGAAAGTAAGATCAACTACTCAAAATTGAAGGACTCTAAGGTAAAAAAAAAAATTCAAGAAATAAAAGAAAAAACTCAGGCCCTAGATTTTGATGAATGTGATAAACCTGTATCTATATGGTAAAAAACTTTAAAGTGTATGTTATACACAGTAAGGAGATTTCTAGGACCTGTACCAAAGATATTTAAAAAGAATACTGGTTTGATGATTAGTGCAAATTAGCAACTGAAAGAAAAATTAATGCTAATCAAGTCACACATTAAAGGTAATTTATTAGAAATTCAGTAGACTTTTAAAATGAAGCCGGAAAAGAAAGTTCATAAAAGATAAAAACAGTTGTTTCAAGAAGACCTTCTTCAGGATACTGAGCATCTAAAACGAAACAATGAAAGCAGAGCTTTCTACAGGTCAATTAATAACAGCCAAAAATACTATAAATCCACAACTACTTTTTGCAGATATAAAATGGAAAAATTGTCCGTAATGATACTGATACATCAGAAAGGTAGAACGACTACTTCAGCGATCTACTTAATCTTTGAGTGATAACCTCAAACCACACCAATCGCAACTAAAAAACAGGCAGAGATCCACATTGCTATCCTTAGAACAAGTAACATCAACTCTAAATAAAATTAAGTTAAATAAAGTGCTTGGACCTGATTGTATTCCCACAGAGGTCTTAAAAAATGGGGGTCCTTCTCTGGCATGTATGTTAGAGCTCTTCTCCTAGCTAGAGAAGATTAAGCCAGCTTTAAAATTCACTTATAAAAGAACATTTTTTAAAAAAAGCTTCTCTAAGCAAAACCAAAAATAAACCATTTCTGCGTTAAAAACTTTAATTACCGCTCCCTGATCTATTCGGCAAGCCACCAGCTCTGACGCCAAGCATGCACACTAAAAAAGGCCCTTATCCGCAGAGAGGAGTTGGGGACAAAAGCAGCAACAAGGGATACACGATACGATCACGGCCGAAAGGGAAAAAATTGGTTAGATGTGTCAAAAGTACATGACACAAATATTTGACATAAAATTATATTATCTATTTGGGAAGACAAAGTCCATCAGACTGGTCTTATGGAATACTATGCCCTATTCATAAAAAAGGAGACCCAACAATCTGCAACAACTATCAAGGAATCAGTTTGTTGAACTACATCAACAAAAATCTTGAGGGAACTTGGCTCTAACACATTTAAAGTTAAGTTAAACCAAGTAAAATAATAACAAATTGGATGGACAAAAGTTAAACATGAACAGTGTGAAGACCAGGCTCATACATGACACCCATTCGAGCCACTACACAGATGACCAAATGGTTGTGTCACCGTTGTGGTTCAATAGGAGCGCTACCTGTGCCCCTATTACTGTTTTCAATTTAATATTGCACAATGAAAATGTAGAATATTGGAAAATTTTAAAATACATACCCAGCATATCTTCAGAAACAGGTGTGCGAAGAATATCTCCAGTAAACTCGCATAATGTGTGCTTAGCATCAATGCCTGATGTGCCTTCGAAAACCTAAAAATTAAAACCAAAGCTTTAAGTTAGCTTATATATAAACTACAGAAACTTTAATCTGACATTTTGCGGCTTGAACCCTTTTCTAATTTGGGAAGTTTCAAAACTATAGGAAAGATTTTCCAATATTTCTTCTTAGAAATAAAAGAAAGTTTAAGGAAATATATTTAACTGAAAATATCAAGTTTTAAGCATTATTCATTTTAACAAAAGTATTTTCATGGAGAAGAATTAGTTTGGGTAAAGAATGGAATTTTTTTGCATAATTATGTTTCTCAAAGTTAAAAGATGCCTGTCAATGGAATATTTTGGTTATTTTATTAAAAAACATTGAAAGTTCCGTTCGTAAATTCCACATTAAATGTTCTTTATACTGTAATACCTCTTATTAAGATATTTTGCTTTGCAAACATTTAAAACAAACAAGCAGATTTCTAACGCAAAACATCACTTACAACCGCGTCCACACAAAATGCATAAGTATTAGAAACAAAATCGCAGAACACAGCTTTTGCAACTCAATTTAATATATCACACTTGTCTGAGCAATTTGTAGTTTTTATATAGAAAATGTGGGACAGATAGACTTACAGATTATATTATCTCAAACTTTTTATGTTATAAATGCAGTTAGAAATCTTAAGTCTGTTTTATACCTGGACGACTGCTTTTTTCCCGCTAACCTCCAACACTTGACCGGTGCGTGCAGTTCCATCAGCTAAAACTAACTGAACAATCTCAGCAAACTTGGGAAACTAAAGGAAATTAAAAAAGATGTTCAGTTGATGTAACTTTTTTGAAAACTGAATAATTTTAATTTATTGGGATCATTGACTTTTTATAAAAATACAATTCTTGTTAACAAAAAAATAGGAATCAGTATCAATAATAGACAAAGTTCTAGTTTTTATATTAAAATGAAATCTTAAAAAGTTTAAATTGATGCAAAATTACTATAGGTATCCTTAGTTAACCTTAATTGGTACTTTAAAAATTTGCAGTAGAATATGCTACACATTATGTTAATTGATAACTATTTTAAACTTTATAAAAGTGAGAAAACATTATTTACAAAATTTTAACAAAAAACATTTATAGGCAATACATACATATAGACAGTACAAAATATAAAGATAAAACCGCTTCAAAAAAAACTTCAAAACTTAAGAAATAAATTTGGATTAGAACATTTTAGATTGCTTTAACAAAACACAGAAAATAGTTCTAACAAAACTACCTTGACATCATCCAATATTACAAGAGGACCATTCACTCCAGAAACAGTCTTGTAAGCTGGGGAAAATATAAAAATAATTTTATAATAAACTGAGTTTACATAAAAGAAGTTTTGAAATAGAAAGACTAAAATACATACTAGATTTTATATTGTGTGAGTACTTTAATTCATGAATGCTTTCAAAAAGTTTAAATTATTATATTTATATGATATGATGGAAAAGACAAAATATACAGGAAATATAACTTATTTTATTTAGCAATTGGAATACAATTAAGAAGTGCACTGATATAGCACAACAGTCACCCAAATTTTTCAAGTTAAAAGTGTGCCTAGCAATTAGCAAATAACTAATTGAAATTAATCTGGTTGTAACTGCGAACAAAGTTGTAAATATACAAGAATGAAGCAAGTTATTGAGAAAGCCATTACTGGAACTGATTGCAAATCAAAACATTTATTTCAAGTATACATATTTGACACACAAAGTTGAGGATTACTCATTTAAAGTAGTTATGGTTGAACATATGTTAGTTTGTTGAAAATACCTGCATATAATTTAATGCACTGTTAGTTGAAGAAGATATTTATTGAAAATATCTCAACCTCAGTAGTTATTAATTTCATTTTTAATTGAATCTTCATACAAAATAGAAGATTTTATAAGATGTTATTTGAATTTTGCAAAGAACCATTACAATTATTAGAGCAAACAATCAATAACATTTTACGAAATGTAATAGACTCTTTCCCTACTTATTTGAAATTTATACCTTTCTGATAACATTTAAATACAAAAAAAAAAATTATATTGGTAAAATTATTCAAAAATAAATTTTCAAAACATTATCTTTAATAAACTTATTATGCCCCCCCTTAAGGGTTTCCCAGAAAATTAAATTAAAAAAGGAGTTAAATTGTTTTAACTCCTTAAAAAGACTTCATAGCAAATATTTTTTGCAAAAAAAAAGGTAGTTGAATTTTTAATAAAGCCCTGGAAACACACACATTTACTTTAGAGAAGATCACATGATTAAAGGCGGACACTTCGTTATTTATGACCCTATTGTTCAAATACAACTACGTAAACAACCATCTCGGGTTTACTTATGAAATTATATTTTAATACGAAAGAATAATTAATAAATAAGCTACGACTTCCACTCTTATGCATTATAACTTATAAAACTATTAAGATTTGAGCACGGACTTTTTTTAACTAGAAGAATGATCTCTTGTAGGTTAAGATAAAAATACGGTTATCGGTATTTTAAAGTATTTCATTTAATATTTTCGAGTTAAAGATTCTTTTATAAATTTACTAATTACACAAAAGCATATGTAGAATTTTACATATCATAGTAATATTTCGAAATCCACGTAATCTGGGCTTCTAAGTTTGTTTATAAAAAGAATGACTAAAAAATGAAAACTTACTTATTCTAGGCTGAGAAATAAAGTCTCTTGTTACTACCAAAGTATGTTCTTTTTGAGCAGCAGTTGCACTTATTTTTCTAGTAGACATTTTTCTAGTTGTAGTTTTTACTCTAGAAAGACGATCATGTGATTATAAACAACCTGCCGAAATCTCGTCGTCTTCTCGAGAATACAGCTGTGAAAACCTGGCAACGCCTTCAGAAACAAAAACTACTTTTTTATGACTGTGGCTTTTCACTAGCAATCTACTAAAAGTATTGCGTTATTTCTTAGAAGTTTTATAATACTAAAATCTGATGATATAATGTCTGATAATTTATTTAGGTTTAAAGTAAGATTTCTTAGCTAAAAAAATACATTTATAAAACATAAAAAATTCTAGAAAGATGAAAGACGTTTCTTAGCAGCGTTAAAGCATTTCATCAAGAAAGTATAACTAGGCAACCAATAGCCAAACCAAATAACCAACCAAACAATTTCAATTATCAGTTTAGCACATATTAGAGCTTTAGTAATTTCTAATTCCTATTACTCTTTTAATGCATTAAAATTAAAAATCTGTATGGCTAATGCCTCTATTCCAAACTGTCTATTAGCTACTTCTTTATATTTTCATTCCTTAAAACTACAAAGATAGATACTTTAACCATGCGCTTTAATGAGAAGGAAGTCATTTACATTGCTTCTGAACCTGGTCATAAAGAAGGAAGACTATTTTATCGTGGTCCTGGTGGTGGCTTTCGGGATGGTATTGTCAAATAAACGTTTTAAGCTTTATTATATTGATAAAAATCTATGAAATCCCATTCAATTCAACAAAGATTTACAATTAACACATAAGTAGTTTTGCTGAAAATTTAGGTTAAAATGTAAAAAGTATTTCTTAAAATTTATTCAAATTAAGGTTGTTATTCCTCAGCTATTTTGATTTAAATATAAATTACGACTTCGAACAGCCATTAGCTGTGAACTAACTTTAAAATCATTGACATTTATGTTTTTACGTTAAAATAAACATGGAGAATTAAGAATTTCAACAGCAATTAAAATCTAACGAAAACAGGAAATGTCTTAACTTTAAGAGATTTTTCGCACTGACTTCATTAAGAATATGCACGATGATACTAGTCATGAACAGGAAATTATTTTTTCAAAATTGTGTAGTGATCCGTTGCACATGCAACCTCAAATAACATCCATGGTCAAGGTTCCCACGGGTCCTTAAAAGTCCTTGATTTTTATTTTCAATTTCAAGGACCCTTTATACTCCTTGATTTTTACCAAAAATTGTTTTTAAAAAAATAATTGATTTTTATTTTCGATTTCAAGTGACCTACCCTTTAGTACTCCTTAATTTTGACAAACAATTGTTGAAATGCCCTTGATTTTTTTCATTCCTGACATTCAAATTTCAAGAAGTCATTTCTTAAAATCGTGCCAAGTCGGCTCCAAATGGCACACATAGCCCTTTGACATTCTACAAAACTATGCTTACTAACAAGTTATATTTTCGCCCAATCCTAAAAGAAAATCGCCTCATGTAAGAATAAAAAATTGATAAATTGGTTGATTTTTTAACAGTAAAATAATCGTTGCATTATAATTAAAGGTCATTGAAAAATATTTTGGGAGTCCTTGAAAAGTCCTTGATTTTTATTTAGAAATAAGAGTGGGAACTCTGATGGTAGAACATGGTTTCATAATGTGTCTTTTACCATTATACTTAAAATGTGTGGGAAAAAAATGGTAATTTTTTTTTTTTTAAATTCAAATATTTCTACTCAGCAATAATCTGTAAAGGTATATTAATTAATAATTTTTAAGTGCATGTTTAAGATTTTTTAATACGTGGTTTTACTGACATTTTTAAAAGCCAAACTTTTCTAAACTTGATAATTGCTTGCTTGTAAACATTAAGTGTATGACTTAGTTTATCTGAATATTTTAGAATGTAGTTTGTTTGTTTTATGTATTTTGTTCTTAATGTATTTTGTTTGTTAAATAAATGTACTTATTTTTTTTGCAGGCTGTAAGGAAAGATGGTTCAAACTGAAAGGAAATCTACTTTTCTACTTTCGGTTAAATGAACATGGTGCTGTATATGAAAATGAGGTGCTTTTAAGTATAACTACTTTAGTTTTCAATTGATCAGATAATATAGGATACCACCAAAATCATAAATGGATGTTCATTATGAGATATGTTTCTTATTACAACAGAGTTGAAATTGTAATAATTTTGTTTTGTTTTTATTGGATTGGCTTTAGAAAATTTACTAATTTTTCAATATCTCAAGGTAGTATAGATTTTCTCTCCTTGAATGATTCCCATATCTGATGTGATTAGAAAAATTTTTTAAAAAATTAAAATAGGATTTTGTATTGTAATTCATCCAAAAGTTGCAGAAGTGCTTTGTAAATTGTTGACGCCGTGGTCAAATAAGTTCAAATAACTGATGAGAGATAGATAAAGAAACAGCAATATCTTATCGTAACTAACATAGTTTTAATTCACTTAAAGAAATACAAAGAAGATACAAACTCGCGGGGATCTGCCCGCGGTATATATAGTGATAACGTATCGGCGTCGCAGCGCCACCTCGGCACAGCGTCTTTGGAATTTGCATATCAAAGTGAACATACTCCCACCTTAAATTAGTGGTGAACTAATTTACAAAATTTAGAAAAGTTCAAAGAAAAAAATTAAATGTTCACTGGAATTCGGATCAACTTGGTGATCGGTCGCTTGTAGATTCCGGTTGTTGTCTTTACAGTGGCGACTCGGACTAACGAGTCGGAGCCAGGATGAACGTCTTCGATTATCCCAAGGGGCCAGGTCGCAGGCGCGGAGTCTTTTTGTCTTAGAATCACCACGTCTCCTGGGCTGAGGTTCGGGCTGGCGTCCTTCCATTTGGTCCGGCGCTGAAGGACCTGTAAGTACTCCAAGTGCCACCGCTTCCAGAATGCTCGTCTGAGAGTCTGAAGTAACTGCCACCTGGAAGTGTAGCTAGAAAAAGAACTGGGGTGATCAGGAATAGAGGTGGAGATGTCCCCTGTTAAGAAATGAGAAGGTGTTAAAACATCAATTTGATCATTTAAGTAAGAAGCTGTCAGGGGGCGAGAATTCAATAGAGCTTCTATTTGACACAATAGCGTAGAAAGCTCTTCGAATGTCAACAAGGCTTCACCCAATATCCTATTCAAATGGAATTTAGTCGATTTCACTCCGGATTCCCAGATCCCAGCGTGATGTGGGGAAACTGGAGGTATAAAGTGCCACTCAATCGCATGTTTTAAAAGGTGGGTGGCCACATTTTCCTCAGAGGACACCTTGGAGAGAAAGATGTCAATTTCTTTGAGGTGCCTTTTTGCTCCAACAAAGTTCGTGGCGTTGTCGCTCCAAATAGTTTTAGGAACTCCTCTTCTTGCTACAAAGCGACGAAGTGCGGCGATAAAAGAGTCAGTACTGAGGTCACCGACGGCCTCGAGATGCAACGCCTTAGTAGCTAAGCAAATGAAAAGGCAGATGTAACTTTTCGTACTTTTGGAACCACGGCCTTTATTGGCTTTGACTTGAATCGGTCCTGCTAGGTCAATACCAGAGTTCAAGAAAGCTCGTTCAAATTGAACTCTAGATTTAGGAAGATTACCCATAAGTTGGGTAGAAACATCGTGCTTGAATCTGATGCACTTTACACAATTTCGAACGAAATTGCTTATCAGTCTATTGGCCTTGACTATCCAATAGTTTTGTTTGATTAAGTGGGCCAACAAAGTGGGGCCAGCATGAAGATTTGCTATGTGAAATTCTTTAATGATTAACTTAGAAATAGAATGATCACTAGGTAAAATTAGGGGATGTTTGGCATTGTAGCGAAGATCAGATTTTTCGATTCGACCTCCCACCCGTAACAGACCTTTACAATCTAAAAAAGGGTTTAAAGATCTGAGAGGGCTATTTTTCGGCAAAGGTTTACCCAATTTTAAACAAGAGATTTCACAAGCAAAGCGGGCCTTTTGAATTTCTGTTATAATTAAATTTAACGCTTCTCGGTATTCAGAAACGGAGATGAAACCTGTGCTTTTAGAGCTACTAATTTTGGTAAGAAACCTTCGACAATAGGCCACTATGC
Organism: Hylyphantes graminicola; assembly: GCA_023701765.1. Lineage (NCBI taxonomy): Eukaryota > Metazoa > Arthropoda > Arachnida > Araneae > Linyphiidae > Hylyphantes > Hylyphantes graminicola. The sequence goes on from CM043111.1 coordinate 45,819,929, forward strand.
GCACAATCTTGAAAAGAGATGAATGATTTTTAAATAAAATGTCCAAAGTATCGTTAGATGCTACTGCTAGGGAAGAAAATATAGAATTAGTTTTTTCCTCTTTCAAAGCCTCTAGTTTCACTGAAGCACTTATAGAGAGCGTGATTACCCAAACATTTGGGGCATTTTATACTCTTATAGTTATTTTTAGACGCGTAAGTAGCATTAGGTCTAGACAATTTCGTTTCCTTCGGGACACTCAAATTAAAGCTTTCTAAAGCGTAACATCGCGAATTAAGAAAGTCTATAAATTCTTCAAACTTGGGAAACTGGTCGTCGCATTTGGCCTGAGCCCAAAGTTGCTTGGTTTCCGGATCAAGTTTATCAACAATTATATGAATCAACCAAGGATCTCGGGACGACGCTTCGGTTCCCAATCCTTTTAATCCTCTAACTACTTCGTCGGCGGTGTCCGAAATTTTACGCAGCTGCTTCTCGCTGGCTTGATTCATTTTTGGTAACTGCAAGAACGTATTAATAAGAGAGGTAACAATTTGACGCTTATTGTCGTAACGGGCCACTAGTTTGGACCATGCTTGTTCGTAACTTGCTTCTGAAAACGGGATGTGTTTGATTAAAGCTGCCGGAGGACCGGACAACAAACCTTTCAAATATTGGAACTTTTGAATAGAGCTGAGACTATCGTTATTGTGAACGGTTGTAGAAAACAAATCTTTAAACGATATCCAGTCATTATAATTTCCCGTGAAAGCTTGAATAGTTAAACGCGGTAACTTAAATTCAGACATAGGTTGCGTAACATTCAAAGAGGGTTCGAGCGGTCTAGTTTCAGCGCGTGGAGTTGAAGAAACTTCTTGAATTAAATCCATAATTTCTTGCTTCAACCCACAATAAGTTTCTTCTACAGTTTCAATTTCCGAGCGCTCGTCGGGAAGTTGAGAGTCCTGGTCATTAAACTCTCGCCAACTATTTTCAAGCAATTCTAAACGAAGTTTCAGTTCGTTCGATGAGAAATCATCCTTCGAATCAAGGAAAATTCTAATGCGAGTCATCGCGGCCTTTGCTCTACCGCGAAGTCGCAATATGGTGGCTTCTTCCGCCATTTTCGCAAATAGTAAGAAGGTAATACAGCACCTGGTTAAACAGGAATCTCGTTGGTGCCTCCACTATGTTGACGCCGTGGTCAAATAAGTTCAAATAACTGATGAGAGATAGATAAAGAAACAGCAATATCTTATCGTAACTAACATAGTTTTAATTCACTTAAAGAAATACAAAGAAGATACAAACTCGCGGGGATCTGCCCGCGGTATATATAGTGATAACGTATCGGCGTCGCAGCGCCACCTCGGCACAGCGTCTTTGGAATTTGCATATCAAAGTGAACATAAATTAAAAAATTGAAGAAACTTTTGTGTATCAATATCGCATTTGTCCTAGAACTTTCAAAACTCTATTGTTGACTTGGGGGGGGAGGGCTGGGGTGCCCAGTCGGTTAAGCACTTTCTTAGCATGCGGAAGGTCCCAGGTTCGGGTCCGGGCATTGCCAAAATAGCTGCCGACCTATAAACGGCCCGCGCAGCCAAAAATATCCTACAAATAATACCCCCTGTAAGGGAGTGCACGTTAAATATCCTTCAAAGTCCTAACGCTGCATACGATGGCGCCCTTAACGGTAGCGTTTTGTGCCTATTCAGGTGTTGGCTCGTCACCTGACTGTGGTTCTAAAATACGACGCCCGTCGCCAATAGCCCTCGTGTAGCTCTAGTGCGACGATAATTCAAACCTAACCTAATCTATTGTTGACTTGGAAGAAATTGAAACAATTAAATTTTGCTCCTAATAAAATGAGTTATTTATGAAAATGTGCATAAATTTTAGACCTATGAATGCATGATATTAAATGCATTACTATGTAAATGTGAAGAAAAACTTATTTAATGATAAGCTTGTGTATTTAACAGAAAACACCTACTGTAGTCTATACATCAACCTCAAGAAATAATGTGTTTTTTATTGCAAAAGTTTTATTTAACTCGTTTACTGATTTATAAAATTTGCCTCTGCATGTTTTTCTGTTAGAACTAATTAGTAATTTACTCCAATTTCCATGAAATGTCAGAGTTAAAACTCTCTAATCTATTACGAGCAAGAGAAGCAGCAAAATTCTTTTTTCATAATCATATATTTTGCAATGTTACATTTGTGTATTTTAATATCACATACAAATACCAAATATGGATGCATAAAGTTTCATAAAAATTTATAATAAGCCTTCTTAGGAGTTGATTTTAATATAATAGGTTTTATCTGTTTCTTACCACATTCTAGTTTCATCTAATAATAATTAGTAGTAGTGCCGTAATTTGTATTTGAAGATAAACATTAAATAATCAAAAATCCGGAACAACTTCAGACTTCTCTTTGAAGAGCGTGAAACTCAATAAACATTTTTTTAAAAAGAATTCTAACCCAGGTAGCATGTAGTAGACTATCAAGATGGCCTAGGCAATCTCTGAGTTTTCTCATTCCCCTAGGGGAACAAATGACAATACACTAGAGCAGGGGTTCCCAACCTTTTTGCACCTGCGTACCACTTGACTATTTGAGATTTTTTTTGCGTACCACCAGACCTAAATATCTCAAATAGATGTATAATATTTACTCTTCTAAAAGTATTTAAAGACTTTTTGAGTTAAATTGCTCAGAAAACTTTATATTTAATGGTTAAATATTTGTTAATGGTACATATAACATGCTTATAATAGAGAAGAAATAAAAATATTAAAATGGTATTAATTTACAGTTTTATTTATTATCTATAGGTCTAAAAACATACAAAACAATAGTACACACTCAGCAAAAAAGTAATCACCATTCAAAATATACATTTATAGTCTTTAGTGCAAAATTTGTTGTTGCTTGCATGTGATTAAAATATCAACGTGTTAGGAGTAAAAGAACTTATCTTCACAACTTTAAATAATCTTCAACACTTATTCTGCTTCTATGTTTTTTTATGTACAATAGTTCATAAAATAAACTCTCACACAAGCAACTCGTAACTAATTATATCAAAAATAGTCCCATCATATAGCTAACATCACTCACACGTACCACCTGAAATTTTCCCGCGTACCACCAGTGGTACGCGTACCACCGGTTGGGAACCCCTGCACTAGAGGGAAAAAAAAGCATCTAGTAATCTAAACATTAATTACAATTTTTGTAATGTTAGAATGTTTTTCATAATGTGGCTTATAGAAAAAGTTAAACTCCTTAGTGTCTGATAATTAAGAAAAACAAAAATGTATATGTGTTATGTGTGGTAAAGTTTTTAAAGTAGTGCATTTTCTTTGTATTTTCCAAAGCAACTTTAATTTTTTTTCATAAAATTATTTAATTACCAAAAAGATCCTGTAAGAATTTTTTAGTCTTTTTACATTTTTACCATTTAGCCTTATCCTTCTTACTCCTGTGTCTATCTTTGCAATAGAGTTGCAACACGTTGCAATAGAGTTTCTTGAGAGCTAATAGTATTAGCTCTCAAGAAACTCTATTGCAACCTTGTTTCAACTAAACCTTTTTTTTTTTTTCTTTTATGAAACATTGAACTGAAAAGATAGTTTACTCATTGTTTTTTTTATTCATTATTAATACTTAAGTCGCATTAACTTTTTGTAAGAAAAATTAAGTGTTAAGCATACCTTATTTGTGTTAAACTTATGTTGTCTTAAAATATTTAGTGTATACTATTTTTTAAAAGCATGTGTTCATCACATATTTCACTGATATTTTTAATACTATTTGCAGCCTGTTGGTGTGGTAGTTGTTGAACAATGTAGAGTGCAGCTTGAATTATATTCAGAATTACCTAATGCTTTTTCTATTAGTAAGTATGCTGGGTATGCCTTGGGAGGTTTTTAAAGACCCTTAATGAAATTTTAATTTTTGTACATTTTTTATACATTGCATTATTTATAACTTTTACATCAGGCTTTTGAATAATCTTACATTTTTATGTATAAGATATAGATTCATTAAAAGTACACAGTTATGTATTTTATTTTAAGGTGCTTCAAGGTGTTATAAAATATTGACTTACTAAGTTTATAAAAATGTTACTATAAGATTGTAAAGGCATTTTAATTTTCAGTAACTTTAAATATCTAGTACTTAACCTATTATTAATTTTCTAGCATTTGCCAATGATTTGGAAAAAAGACATTTTTTTGGTTCTATAAATCCTAAGCAGTCTGAAGACTGGATAAAGTGTCTTAAATTATGTAGGTAAGTATTTAACTTAATCTTTATTTAATTTTTTACTCTAATAGTCTAAAGAGTTTTCTTTATTTTCTTTATTTAATTTTTTAGTCTAATAGTCTAAAGAGTTTTCTTTATTTTAATTAAACTTATCCTGGTGCTTCCAAATAGACCTTATTTGGTGAATTCCCATATAGACCATATCATAATTTTTTAATTATGATCATTCTGTTATCTTTTGCGTTAAGTGTTTAGTGTATAATTTGTATATGATAAATGTCTAAAGGGTCGATCGTCATTACTTATTATGTATGTTATTTTTATAATTGAAGCTATGAACATCAGAGAACAAAGTTAAAAGAATTACAAGAAGCTATTATGAAGAAAACTGGAAGAGTAAGTGTTTAATTTTTGTTACCTTTGTTTCAAGCATTCTGTGTTTCACTGCCGTCGACACTTTATTAGTATTATTTAGCCTTTAGCTTTTGCAATCAATCCTGTTCTACGTGCAACATTATTTTTTTTTTTCATCTAAACATAACCTTTTACTATATGGACCTTTTAATAACCCCTTAATACCTTTACAGTTTTTTACTGAAATCCCATCAATGCAATCAAGTACATATATTTTCATTCGTATATTTCGCTGTTATATGTGAATCTCCAAACACTGTCTTTTAGTCCAAAAATCTTAGTATTTTTCTTTCAAAAAATCAATAAAACGTCTTCTGCCCAAAGGTCTTATCAAGTTTTTATATAGGTTTTCCTTTGCTTTACTGGTAATGTATTTTTATTTCAGTTGTCTTTTAAGTCCATGGAAACATCTATTTTCCATTGCTAGTACGCTTTTAATTTTGAGTTTTAAGTCATTGCAGCTTTAGCTTATTGTGCCCAAGTTTTTGAACTGCTTAACGTTTTCAAATATGTAGTTATTTATCTTCAGAGGAGCCTTATCTACAGTTTTATTTGTCACAATCAAGTACTTAGTTTGATCTTCATTGATGGTTAACCCCATTTTACTAGCTGCAATCTTAAGTGAGGTAAAACCATCAACAACAACGTGTTTACTTAAACTGATAGTGACAATGTTGTCAGCAAAAACAAGCAGTTGAACTGTTCTTTGTAGGATGGTTCCACTGGTGCTTATCTTCGAATCTCTCAATGCCTTTAGAGCTAGGTTAAACAGGGACATGTGGGTAGTCACCTTGTCTCAAATCCTGCTCAGTATACAGTGTGGATCATAATTATAAGGACAGATGGTTTTTCTGTATTCAGCAACACTGAAAGCTATTTGCTACTTAACAATTATAAATTTGTTTATTTTTATATAATGTATAAATGCTATTTATAAGCTTTAAACACGATCATTTAAAAGTACAGGTGAAAAATGGTAGTATTGGAGAATAAATGGAGTTCAGAAATATAAGGACAGTACAATTTATTGTCATTATTTATACAATTAATAATTTGTTGCTGTTCCTCTTTTACTTAAACAATCAGAAATTCTACTTGGCATACTTTCAGCAAATTTCTCCAAAAGTCCAGCATCGATACTGTCCCATACTGTATAAATTTTGTCTCTAGCTCTTCAAATGTTTTGTACTGCTGACCTTGAGCATAAACATGCCTCACCATGCAAGACCAACATTTTCTATAATGTTCAGGTCTGGGGAATTAGGTGGCCATGTCAAAAGTCTGATCTTTTGTTCATCAAACCACTCTTTTGCTGCTTTAGAACTCTCTTTCCACTCTTTTGCGGCTTTTAGGTGTGGCAATAAGCTCCGTCTTGTTGAAAAGCAAAATTGTCACCTCCTAAAGGTGAACAAGTACTTTGTGAAATAGCAGTTTTTCAAAACTGTTACAATTAATGATTTTCAAATGTCTTTTTCAAAAGTAAGCACAATTTCAGAAGCAGACATCTATTAAATGACAGTACGTTGTGCAATGATTCTTCGATCTCGCTCAGTCAGTTTTGGCTTTGGACCAGATATTTTTTATACCAAACCATTTAATCCACAATTGATTACATTTTCAACAGCAGTTTGAGACCTTTTAATTTAAAAGCAATAAGTCACAAAGACATACCTTTTCCGCGAAGAAAACACACTTTTCTCACTTCAGAAGTTGTAAGTTTTTTTCCACGCAGCATTTTGGGGATAATTAATGCTTGTTTTGGGGTGACAAAACATGATTCCTAGATATTTTCACTTGAAATATAGTGAATTGTTAATATTGAATTAGAAAAAACTTGAGAAACAGTTTTTAAAGTTAAAGAAAAGTTTGAAAAAAATAATGAAAAAGAAATGTAACATTGATTGTGACAATAAAACTACTGGAAATGGAAGTATAGTTGTTTAACTTTAGGATTCTGATGACTTTGTAATGTTGACTTTTATTATGTAAATTTGGAATTCTAAAATAAATGGAACTTAATAATCTTATATTCCAAAGTGTCTTTTGTTTAAAAAATACAATACAGTGAAAAAATAGCTGATTAAATTTTATTTAAACTACTTATATATATTTTGTCCCATTCATAACCCACCTTGTCCATTCATGATTTATGAGTCATGAATGGGACAGATTATAACAGCTAGATTTTTTTTTTTATATATGTTAAGTTTATTTGAAATTATTTTTTTTTATTTTCTTGGCTAATACTTCAATGTTCCTTTATAAGTTACCAAAATAGTAATTTAATACATTAAAAAAAAAATTTTAATAACTGTGAAACTCAAAAGTGTCGTCCCATTCATATCACCTCCCCCCTACACTATCAGGAAGAGTGCATATCTTTATATGTTTTGAATATAAACTTCAAGTGGCTGACTTAATATAATGCTCATTGTTTCACACCATAAATTTTGGATAAATTTACTGTGCTGTTAATGTGGTAATCAGTTTTGAATACATTAATAATGTATTTATATTTTATTATCTTGAGGACTGGTTTGCATTAGCCATTCTACATACAGCCCAATTCAAACAAACAAGTATGTCCAGTATTTAAAATAAAACAATAAACATGCGATAAAAGTTCATACTTAGTATTTACAACACAACAGTTCCCATGTCGAGTCTTATTGGACTGATTAAAAACACATTAAAACTTCCAAGCTAAAGTATGCAAAAACTTATTACTGTACATTCACATAGCTTTTGGAAAGACTTTTTATGATAGCTGCCAAGCTCTTTGTTTCGTAGTTAGGAAGCCTTTGTGTGTCAGACTTATAAACTTTGTGTAAATTATGTGTAGTTAAGATGATAGGCTATAAATTTAGATTCAATATTGGATTCACAGAATGAGTTATTGATTTCAGTCACTTATATTTTTCAAATGGCCACTATTTTCACTTTGTTTACCTCTGCTTTTTGATGACCGCTGTAGTTCTTAATAGTGTATTAATTAAACAATAAAACAATACTTATTTTAACTTAAAATGTCATATATTCTTTAGGATCCTCTAAGTGCCTTTGCTATGCCTAAAACTGAAGCATGCCTTCCAGAAGAGAATGATTCGGACCACTACTTCAATCGTGTTAATCCATTTTCAAAGCCTAATGGTGGTAGGTTATTTACAAAAATCAAATTGTCTATTTAAAAATGCTATTAAACCGACCTTAGAATAATATTACTTTAATTAGTTGCAGTACTCTATAAATCAGTCAATTTTCTTTGTATTTGCATGCAATCTTTTCTAGAGAATAAGATTTTTCAATTTTAAATGTCTTATCAATCTTTGACAAAAAATTTATTAATTTTTTTTAATTTACATATTCATTCTATTTTCAAGCATCATAAATAGATTCAGTGCTTTTTCTCATCACCTTTAAAGTTATAAAGTACCATATAATTGGTTTCCCTTATTTTTATATACATTCTTATTAGGTTGATGCAGGGTAATTATTGGACCAAAACCAATGTTGCATCATATTTTATTGCATTTAACAAACTAAAATTTGATAACTTCATATCCAGCAAAGCTCTGATTAATTATTGGGATGAGATTAGTATTTATTTTCTCAAAAAATATATTAATAACCCAAAGCACTTAAAAAGATGTTTAAACTTTTGTTCAATCAATACCAAATTGTGTATTGTTTTGGTTTTTTTTTTTTTTACTTGATCTGAAATTTTTTAATGTCCAGTCTTAGATGTGTTCATGAAGGTAGTTTATTCTGAAAACACCATTGGAGGATGAATAATAACATTATAGCATGTATGTTTAGTTATGGGGTAAATATTGGACAAAGCAGGGTAATAGTTGGACATGCTATGGGGTAATTATTAAATAGCTTGATTATTAAACTGCATTTTGTTTCTTTTATTTTCATAGGTAGTGCTCTTAACTGATTACAGCAATTCTAGCTTAATTAAACTAAAAAAGGAAGGAAGTTATACATTTCTTCATGGAAGAAAGCAATTTTATCAAGGATTGTTGGAACTTACTACACTCAATTTTCTAATTGATCTAGCCATACATAGGCCAATTCTTTAACTTCTGAAATGAAAGAATGGATTAAATTGAATTACAATACTCATCAGATATTCAGGGCTCCCACCAAGTCACTATTCTCACTAAAAGTCACTGTTTTTTCTTAAGTCACTATTGGCCAAAACCAAAACTAGCCACTAAAAATACTATTTTTTTTCAACAAATACAAAAATTGTCGACCAACAACAGGCCAGAGGCCCAGCAAGGTTGGTCCAAAATATATCTAATTCCTTACCAGTTTCCAATAGTTATCGAGATTCTTCTTAAAATCTTCCACTCTCTTCGAATACACAACATATTCTGGTAAAGCATTCCACTCATTGGCGACTCTATTGAAAAAATGTTTTCTAACCTCCCTTCTAAAGCATGATTTATTCAATTTCTGACCATGCCCTCTGGTCCGGCTATTTAAGGTAAAACCTAAGCCCTCCATGTCTCCCTTTTTAATGAACTTGAACAACTGAATTAAATCACCCCTTGATCTCCTATTTTCCAGGGAATACATGTTTAACGATCTTAATCTATTACCATTATCAATACCCGATAAACCCTTAATCATTTTTGTAGCCCTATGTTGAACCTTTTCAAGCATTTCAATATCTTTTCTGAGAAAGGGGGACCAAAACTGAACAGCATACTCCAGATGTGGCCTTACCAATCCCCTATACAATGGCAAAATAATCTCTTTAGATTTAGAAGTGATACTTTTTCTAATATATCCTAACATTCGATTGGCCTTCTTACTTGCTTCAACACATTGTTTACTCATTTTAAAATCATTGCTCACAAAAACTCCTAAATCTTTAACAAGCTCACTGTCTTGAATACTTTCTCCCTGTAAAACATAAGAATAATTAACATTGTTCTTGCCCAAATGCAAGGTTTGGCATTTATTCACACTGAACGACCTGCCCCACCTTGCAGCCCACTCAGTAATTTTCGTTAGATCACTTTGCAATTGCTCAATTTGCTCAACAGAATTAACTGTACTTGTCACTTTTAAGTCATCTGCAAAAATACTTAACTTGCTATTCAACCCCCAGCTGATATCATCAATAAACATAATGAATAAAATTGGCCCTAGTACAGAGCCCTGAGGCACTCCACTTACTACTTCATTCCAATCAGAGTACTTACCATTAATGTGAACCCTTTGTTTTCTATTGGTCAACCAATTTTTTATCCAACGGATAACGGCTGTTTCTATTCCAAATCTTCGCATCTTATATAGCAAAGCTTCATGGGGAACTTTGTCAAAAGCCTTTTGGAAATCGATGTAGATAATATCAACCATATTGCCTTTATCAATCTCTTCAGTAACAGTGTCATAAAACTTTAAAAGATTAGTTGTACAAGATCTACCCTTTCTAAAGCCATATTGATTATCTGAAAGTAAATTATTAGTTTCCAAAAAAGTCATTATATGCCTCTTCAATAACTTCTCATAAACTTTACCTAAAACAGATGTAAGACTAACTGGTCTGTAATACTTCTACTATGTAATCTTATTCTACACCATTTAATCTTTCATTCATAAATGGGCATGAAAAAAGTGGAATTCTATAGCTCTATAAGACAACTAGATTTATCATATAAAAAAGTTTGTAAAAAATATTCAATTCAGCTAGAGTAATTTTTAGTAGAAAATGTTTGCATTGGATTAATACTCACTAAAAGTATCCGCTTGTTCAACCATTTGATCAACTTAATATTTATCCCCTGTTTGTTGCATGGTTATTTAAATTAAATTTATACAACAATAGGATAGGGCGCTTAATAAAAATCAGTTTGCACTGTAAAAACAAAATTGCTGCTTTAATTTTCTGTCAAAACTAAATGCTACGATTCCCATTTCAAATCTTTTAGATTGATTAAAATAATCAAAGTATGTGGGAAATATTCATCACAAAGTGTTTGACAACTGTAACTTTACATTCAGATTATGTATGAATATGTTGAAGAAGAAGGTATAGATGCAGTGTTATGGATATAAGTTACTATTGTAGAAAAAGTACAAAAAAAAAGGTTAAGAAAAGTCAATAAATTGGATTTGACAAATTTGGTAGATACCCTGCACATTTTTTAAAGAAACCATGTGGTATTTAATAATTACCCTATACACAGTATCTAAAGTACACACCATTGTACACAATTTACCCATTGTTGCTAATTTATATATAAATACTGTGCAGAACAGTTTGGAAACTATTGTCCAATATTTACCTGCTGTGTCTAATAATTACCCCAAAGGCCTGAGTAATTTTTTGACACCAGTTTTTTTTTCCAACTACTGCAGAGGAAATAGTAAATTTCAACAATGGTATCCGAGACAGATATATAAAATAGTCAATACGAAAAAATTTACTGGTTAGAAAATTACATAAATGCGAGAGCTATGGTAAAAGTTTATTTTTGTTTAATCCCTGGTCACCCTATATTTTAAATCCAAGAACAGTACTTGAAATAAAAGAAAATAAGAGTGCCTTCAACTTGCTAGGAAATGGCACCGTAAAATATTGATTATTTTTTTTTAATTGATACTAAAATTGTTTCGTGAGTTTATACAGGAAAAATCATCACTATGAAAACTTAACCAATTTAATATGGGTTGACTTGGGGAAAAAAGTTCTGAAAATGCAATAAAGACTCCAATAAAACTGTTATACAATTATACTTGATTTTTTTTAATAAAATGCATTTGACAATTGATTACTAGCATATACATCTTTATTTTGCTTCCATTGAATATTTTGTCTTGTGCATTAGTCAGACTTAATTGCCCCAAAATTCTATGCTTTCATTTCTATTTCAGAATTCACAAGTTTGATTTAGAGGAGGTTACCCTTTAAAGCAAATATTGAAGGTAATTTTTAGACAGTTTAATATTGTCGTTACTAAGACTATTAAACGCTTTGTAACAGCAAATCAAATTATTTCTCTTTATTTGACTTTTTATTGGGTCATGTTTATTTCTTAATACATAGTTGAAAATTTTCATTAAATGCAAAATGATTAACTTAAAATGTTTATTTTTTACGAGAATAAAGTATTTGTATAAATGCCATTAAAACCATCATTAAATCTTCAGAATATTAAATTTGTTTTTTCTCCCTAGGTTTCAGAAGTTTACATGGAATTCCAAAAATTAATGTTATTTCTTAAGTATTGTTTTAAGTCTATATTTTAAAAATTGATTGTTTGTATGTCAAGCTTTAAGTATTGTTTTTCATGTTTTTTTTATAAATTTGTATTTTTTGTGTAAACAAAGTCTTGCATCATAATGTTAATTCCAAGCCATTCCCTCACCCATTCAAGAAAGTAAAAATTCTCCTTTTCAAAGGTTGTTAATTTTTTAAACTGAAATCTTAAATGTTTATTTTAATTTTTAAAAAATAATACAATTTTCAACTGGGAAAACAAGTAACTATTTGCTAATGGAATTAAATTATTCCATACTTACATTCAGAAAATGTGGAATAAATGTTCATATTTTAAGAATATTAGCATATTTGTTGTATATAAACATAACATAGGTTTAAGTTTAACTGAGGTGCATTTATCAGTTTCAATATAGTACCTAAAATGTCAAAATCAAAAATAAATTTAATAGTCATGTATGTACATTTCATTTCAATAAACTTGCATTTGTAAACACTTAAAATATTTACTGACGGAGTAAAACAAAATATCAACTGAAAAATCAAATATATCAATTTAGAGCTTTTCAAATTATATAACAGAACAAAAATAAACTATAAATTTTATTTCTACTATATATATGTGAAAATATTTACTATGTTTTGTATAAAATAGTTTATTTATAATATTTTAATGAGATAAACTTCCTGCCTGTATTAATATTTTAAATAAAGTTTTTCAAAAATTATTTTGTATCATTTCTAAATTTAACTTACTGGTGTAAAACAACTTATAAAGTAGGAATGGCGGACAATGAAAATACCGAGTTTAGATTTTTCATGGAACACCTTTATAAGAACATTTAAACAAAGGAAATTCATTGTTGGCACATAAACTTTGATTGCTGACACATAGACACATTTAGAGTCATATAGTAAATTCTTGATTATTCGTGTATAACCTAATTTTCAGATAATCCGTAAAAGTTTAGAAATTATCATCAAAAATATTATATAAAGAAAGAAAGCGTAATGGAATAGAATATAGTAGTAGTAACAAGAATAAGTTCGAAAATATGAGGATTTACAATTTACCGGAAAAAAAAATTGTTTTTTTTTATCTGGAAACTTTTTATTTTGATTGAAGTTTTTTTGAAGCATTTTGTCACAAAAGGGAGACATGTTATCCTTCTCCTCTAAGTTTGTTCATTTACAATAAAATAACGACTAGCTTATTTTTGCCCCTTTTTTTGACAAAAATTTACACATGTAACGGAAATAGGATCGGCCAGTGTTTAATAAGAGCGCAAGGATTGGAATGAACAGTGACCATTGATTGAAAGAAAAAATTCTACATTTCCTCATGGTAGTTAATTTCTCTCATAGCTGGTGAAGCGCAGTACTGTGGCAGTAATTTCCAATAGTTTTTCTTGGAATGTAATCTTCCAACAAGTTTGTAACAGTTGAGCTTCCATTTTCCTGCATTTCATAAAATATCTTTGAGGGGGAAAGGGTGTGGGGGTCCTTGAATGGACCGTGGATAATCAGTTTCTGTATAATCTTTACCTTTCGAAGTATTTTTAAATGGGTAGATTCAATGAAGGAAACTTATTTAAGATGCCCAAGATCGTTAACCTTCCAAAAAACCTAAAAAATGACCAAAAATGTATGGTTTTTTACTTACTTTTTAAGATAAATTTGTTTTAAACAACATATTTGTTTAAAAAGTTGAATTAGTCTTATTTATATTTCTTAAATAATTTCGAAATGAGAAAGTACAGCAAGCAAAAAAAGTAAAAATTTGAAATTTAAGGTAATTGTAAGAAAGACTGATGCACAAAGTACGGAAAAAGACATGTCTAACAATCAAGAGATTAATGTTAAAATTGTTGTTATTTAAACATTTTAATCCTTAGATGGTTTTGAATGTATTTATGCACTTTCTTCTGCTTAAATAACTTAAAGAAAAGAAACGCAGCATAACTATCAATTATCTGAATTCCAATATTATTCTGCACCATCCATATATACTTTAGCATGTTATGGTTGCCTTTTCATTTAACTAAAAGCTCATTTTCTTTGCTTTTTTTCCTCCCATTTTAAACCTAAATTAAGTAGTAAATTGATTAATATATGCCTCTTTTCCCGAAAACATCCTATTATTCAATTTGTTGATTTTCACAATGACAAGTGTCTCGATTTGCAATATTTCGAGATCTATTGTAGTCAAACTAATGACAGAGGTCAAGTCTGTGTCGGAATGCCCTTTTATTTATTTTCATATACTTAGGCAGAATGTTTTATGAAATTTTGTTGCAGATACTGAAGTATTGCTTTAACCTGCACAAACGAATTTACAAGCTTTTACTTCAGACATTCTCCAGAACTTCATTAACTGAAAATGTTTTCTTATATAGCTTACTTTAAAAAGATTTTTTAAAATTTACAAGTTTTAGAAATAACTTTTTTATTGTTAAGCATTATCTTATAGTTGCATCATTTCATGTTTCAGATTTATTTTTAAAGTAAACAAATTAAGATCTCAAGTGTCAACCACATTTTAATAATGTCACAGTGGAATTGCACTGCACATGTCTTTATAAAAAAAAAAACAATTTTGCAATCGATAAAATTTTGTAGGAAAGTATTGATAATATAAAATAAAGCATCATACTTTTTTGTGTAACCTACCCCCTGAAGTAATAGATTTTACATTGACAACCAAACATGTAATACTATTTTGGGAAATTGAATGCATAGCAATAATATAATAACTGATTATCAATCTTCACTGTCTACGACTTCCAATTTACTGGGCATAAAGTAAAACTTTGCATAAAAAGAAAATTGCTATTATGGGTAAACCGGTGCAACGACTGGTTTATAAAGCTAGTAGCTTATAAAGAGATGTGTTAATTGTAGTAAAGAAGTATAACATCGAAAGCTAATTAAAGGTATTTTTAAAAAAATAAGATTGTTAAAGTGGAAAAATCAGAAAAGGAGGAAAAGAATCTCTAATCAAAAACTATATTTGAACATAAATATATAAGTAACAAATATTTTTTTTAATAAAAACAAAGAAGGAAAGAAGCATATTTAAAATAAATTTTATGATAATTCAAAGAGTTATCTTAAGTTTTTTGTGTGTGTTTTTTTCTTGATAAGTTGAAAAATGTAGCTTAGTAAACATAGGCAAGGTGATTAATAACTTGTTACATATGAATTAAAATTACCTTACATTCAACTTTTATCACTTTTAGTGTAGATACTTACTTGCATTACTTGCATACTTACTTGCACACTTTTAGTGTAGATACTTACTTGGCATTGAAACTCTGGCAATTCAAGATACTGTGTGTGTACATTCAACATAGATTGATAAAATGTTTCCATATAACATATTATAAAACAAGAAATCAAAAGCATTTAACTTAATTATTTTTATTTGTCTAATCCTCCATCAAAATTCAGCACAATTATGGAAATATTGTTTGTCTAATTGTAACAATAAGTAAGTTTAACATTCCATGTTTAAGTACTACCTACATAAGATGTTCCATCAGAAATGTTTATGCATAAATTTGTAATTACAGATTAAATTATGCATGTCAAAAAAATTTACCATTGAAGGGGGTAATTGTAAAACTGATGTTCTCCAAAGTATAACTAAAGACAAAAGTGCGGTCTGTTCATTGCCAACTTAGTCCAATTGATTTTTATAATTAGCAAAGGTCACCAATGAACATACCAAACCCTTTATATAACTTAGTTGTACTTTTGAGAATGTGAATTTTGCAACTACGCCCTTTATATTTCCATACAAATAACAGATTTAATGCAAATCCCTAAACATGGCTCGTTTTCATTAGTTGATCAGCATTGAACCAGAACAACCACCTTAAATGAATAAAATTATGTACCATTTATTAACCAAATAGGTGGTATACGTATTGTGCAAATCACTGAATGATAAGATTACCATACTACTACATATTTACAACAGTACGTGAAAAAGCTTTTGGTTCTAACTTGATTCCTGATGCTGTTTACCATAATATCAAACAATAACCTTTATTTCTATAATTATATACTAAGAAATTCCCCTTACCATGTTAACTTATACCAAGTTCCTAATTTAAATTACTATACTATTTATTTTAAAATAAATTTTTTTCATCATAAATAGGCTTTGACATTTTTATATTATATAGATCAGATATTAAATAGTACTTGATGAATAATCATGACCGAGCCATAAATTGAGAAAAACTAACATGCTATAAAAAGCCAAAACAGTATGTTCATAACATTTCCAATAACATTCATTAACATTAAAGTACTGCAAAAATACATTCAACACTAATTATGCAATCAAATATAATAATACCTCTGATGTCAATAATCCTTTGATTTGAGTTTTCGAGTCATGACATTGTCAGTTAAGAGTTCTTTAACATCATTAGCATCAAGTGTTTCAAATTTTAACAAAGCTTCTGCTATCAGCTTATGCTCTTTGCAGTGGATTCTCAGAATGTTCTTTGCTCTCTCATAAGAATCGGAGAGAATTCGTTTGATTTCGGCATCGATGATCTCGGTGGTCGTTGAGGACAGTTCGCTAACCACAACTAAGGAGTTGTGATCTTCATCATAGGTGCGGATACCAGCCCTTTCAGACATCCCCCAATCTTTCACCATGTGAGTTGCAATGGCAGTCGCTTGCTTCAAATCACTAGCGGCGCCAGAAGTGATTTTCTCAGAACCAAAGATCAGTTCCTCTGCGACTCGCCCACCCATCAGTGTGTCCAACTGAGCCTGCATTTGAGCCTTGGTGACATGATACTGTTCCTTCTTGGGGATATAGGCTGTGTGGCCTAGGGAAGGACCTCGTGGTATGATGGTTACCTTGTGCAGAGGATGGGAATATTTAGTGTAGTGGGCAACAAGAGCATGACCAGCTTCATGGTAGGCAGTGATGATGTTGGCCTCTTCATCTGGTATTCGAGATTTTCTTTCTGGACCCATTAAAACCTTGTCTCGGGCATTTTCCAAGTAAGCCATTGATACAGCTGATGCCTGGTCAATTGCTGCTCGTAGGGCAGCTTGGTTCACCATATTTTCTAAATCGGCTCCAGTGAACCCAGTGGTACCACGGGCCAAAACCTCCACATCAACATCCATTGCCAACTTCACTTTACCAAGATAGAGGCCTAATATTTCTTTACGGCCATCGAGATCAGGAGTGCTGACAGTAATTTCTACATCAAATCTTCCTGGTCGAAGCAACGCTTTATCTAAATCATCTCGGCGGTTTGTTGCTCCTAAAACAATGACTCCTTCGTTCTGACGAAAACCATCCATCTCGGTCAGTAACTGGTTGATGGTCTGGTTTGCATACGGATGCAGCAAGGAATTGCTACGCTTTGCACCAACTGAATCAATTTCATCAATGAAAATGACACATGGTGCCCTTGACTTTGCACGACTGAAGAGGTCCCTAACTCTTCTGGCCCCTTGACCAACTAAGATCTCGTCAAATTCCGGGCCGGCAGCATGGAAGAAAGGGACATTAGCCTCACCTGCTACTGCTCTGGCTAAAAGGGTCTTGCCAGTTCCTGGAGGCCCAACAAGCAGAACGCCTTTAGGTAACTTCCCACCCAAGGCAGAGAACTTCTCGGGATTACGCAGGAACTCAACTATCTCCTGAAGCTCCTGCTTAGCTTCACTTACACCCTTCACATCTTCAAAAGTGACATCGATTTCTTCTGGGTACACTTCATTAGCTGTTCCCATGAAAACTCTACGAAAGGATCCACTCATAACTGAAGACAGAATATAGAGAATCAGTATAATGCCGAGGAGGTCTCGGAAGATGTTGAACATGCTTAACTTGGTACTGGGTTTTTCTTTTACATCAGCAGCAGTATAACCTTCAGCAAATGCGATTCTGAGCCTCTGTTGTTCCTCGGTTGATAAGGTCTCATCCGATAGCAAAGTCTTCAACTTGTTTTTTTGTTCAGCTTCTATTGGCGATTTTACCTTTTCTTTAGTGCTCCAGTTACGAAGCAATGGTATCTTATCCATCCAGGCTAAATCAACTCTGCCTGCGTTTGTTCTCATACCAGTAACCTTTTTAAAGCTACGAGTTTTGAAGCCTCTATTTTGTAAAACTGTAAAATACAATTGTGAATATACTAAATTGCTTCTTGGCATAAGATATCCTTGACATAAATCAGATTCAGGAAACCCATATTTGTTCTCAAAAAAAGTTGAACTAGATGAATAAACCATAGGACGTATGCTTGAACCTTGATCTAGTGCATTAATCTGCTCTTTCATAACGAAATATGCACACATTTTAGCAAGTGCTGGATCAATGTTCTTTAATGCTTCTTGAAAACTTGGCTGACAAAAAGTATCATCTTCATTGATGGGTTTCTTTTCTCTCTTTTTTATATTGATTCTGCTTGCATAACCAGATAAAATCGAAGCAACATTTTTCAACGGGACAAATAGTTGAGAAAATGAATGAATAGGAGTTCCAAACTGCAACATGTTGATTGGTGGCAGGAAAGTATAAATAAAGTTTCAATGTTAAAGGTTATTTAAGAGTTTATATAATCACTTCTAAAGAGTTAATTACATCAGCCCGTTCAGATCTCGTAATGGCTTTACGTTTTGGTCTTAAAACATCAAGAAACTAAACTTACAAACTGACACATCAATTGTTGTAACGAAAAATGTAAAATAATTAAATTAATAAAAATTATTTCAATGACGAAAGTTTATGAAACTACAATCTTGAATCAGAAATCTATTTTGGACGTGTATGGGACGAAGAAAGAAAACAAACAGAAGGATGCGGTAACTTTAAAACCCAAATAACACCTCCAATTTTAACCAATTGTGAAGAGAATTTACAATCGACGCATGCGCAGTTTAAGCGGCATCAATGATAGCTAGAGAAACAACCAATTACAAGTTAGAATAATGTTGATTCGTTTTAGAATACAAACGCAAAATGAAAATATAAATTTTAGTTGTAGTTATTAACTTTTGCTCCTTAAAAAAATATGAACACACAATGAAAAATTAACATAAAAGCAGGCACGTTTTCGATACCGCAATTTTCCCTAGAGAAAGATTTTTTTCCTCGTCGGTATTTTCTCTGCATGAGAACGAGACCTAGGAGAGGCATTCAGAGGCCTGGTAGCCAAACATGCAGTTGTTTTCAGTGAGGGTCAAAGACTGTATTCTTTAATACTTAGCAGATATCTGTGAACTGGCATTTTCACTAGCTTTTATTCACATCAGATTGATATCATTATTCGACGTCGGCGTAAAGTTAGGAGCCTTTTTTATGGCCAATAACACGTCATAATTTGACGTCCCATGTCCTTTCCTACACTATCTCTTTCACTACTCGGGAATTTCGTTTCCTCGTAATATGTGATAGGAATAGGGAAGAATGGGCCAGTTTTCCCTTGGAGTAAGTTTTCCAACAGGCCTTATATTGGAAAATGACCCGTTGCGGGGCGAAAAATGTCTAAGAAAAGTGTGACATCACTAGAAACATTCACATTATCTTTTAAAAGAAGCAAAAAATTTATATAAAATAAAAAATAATTCTTGTTCCCACATAGTAATTATTAATAATAAATTAACAGTAAAAATCTAATCTTGGGAAATTAGATTAAAATTAGTTTTAATTTAAAACAATTTTAATCAAA
Organism: Hylyphantes graminicola; assembly: GCA_023701765.1. Taxonomy (NCBI): domain Eukaryota; kingdom Metazoa; phylum Arthropoda; class Arachnida; order Araneae; family Linyphiidae; genus Hylyphantes; species Hylyphantes graminicola. Next base: position 45,839,552 of record CM043111.1, read on the forward strand.
AATGGTTTTTTAATTGTTTTAATTTCAAATAATGGTCTTCTTTCAACATTTTGTCAAAGAAAACAAAACATCCAATGAATTCACAGTTCGGAGCGCGTGACGTTACAAAACACCAATGAGAATTGCTTCAACACTTTGTCAAAGAAACCACAATAACCAATGAAATCGCAACATGGAGAGCTTGGAATCGTAAAAAATATTCCCATTTTGTTTTCAATTCAATTTAATTTTAAATAATTTCAACTAAAATTAAATTGAACTAAAATTAATTTTAACTAAAAATAATTTAAATTACAAATTTAACTTAGTGTTGAATTTATTTACGATTTTTAGCCAACTTTTCTTATTTTAAAACGAAGAATAAAAAAAATAAAAATAAAAAAAGGTATTGACATGCTGTCGATGTCCGTCCGTCTGTCTACCCCCCTTCCAAAATCGGTTCTATCACTCCGATCTTTCAAATTCTTTCTTTTTTTTTTAATTAGAAAGACACCCAATTTCCATACTTTTTGTCCGTCTGTCTGCGCAATGGGACGGACATAGTCCGAAGTTGAATTTATTTACGATTTTTAGCCAACTTTTCTTATTTTAAAACGAAGAATAAAAAAAAAAAAGATAAAAGGTATTGACATACTGTCGATGTCCGTCCGTCTGTCTGTCCGCCCGTACCCCCCCCCCCCCCTCCAAAATCGGTTCTATCAATCCGATCTTTAAAATTCTTTTTCTAATTAGAAAGACACCCAATTTTCATACTTTTTGTCCGTCTGTCTGCGCAATCGGACGGATATAAATCTACTATTAGTCGACGGATTTCCCTTTAAATTAGCATAGAAATTCAATTTCGTGTTATTTAAATCGCTGTTGCAAACTGCAAATGCTACGGACAAGTGAAATACGTCAAAAAAATTCAGCGCATCAAAATGAGAATACAGTGAATATTTCTGAAAATAATTCAAATTCTAAGAACTTTAATTATTTAAAAACTTCAAAATTTAATGCTCATTTAAAAATCATAAGAAGCCATTTTTATTAGAATTAAATCACCATTGCCATCGCAACAATCGCTGGAGAAACTTTAATTCTTTTAGACATTAAATTAAAATATATATATATATTTTTGCGACATCGATACATTTGAAATAACGTCAAATTTATTTCACTACGAGATTCTTTGTACGTTGGTATGAAATGTTTTCTTTCTACTTAAAAGCGAGAACCATTACATATTTATTCTTAGAAATATAAATTTTTGCAAATGATTTAAGTAATAATTATTTAATTTTCGAAATAAAATAAATGAAAGTAGTCGAATTTAGCGGGTAAATGTTTAATATAGAATTAATGCCGTGTTTGGCGCCTTTTTACCTATTAAACGCAACTGTTGTGTGGAAGCGGGTTAAGTGACATATTCTGTTACAAACCAACTAGTTAATTTACATTTCCTATTTTAAGTGCATTTTGGAGTAGTTTTAAGGTTTTTGTTCAACGAATAATTTAATATTTATTTATAACTGCAAATAAATCATGCGACATGCAGACGCTAAGAAACATTTATTTTACAGGCTATAAAAAATTTATGAAAATAATTGGCTTTAAGAAGTTGAGATTATAGTTGGATGCTGTGTTTAGTGAAATTTAAATTTATTCTAATGTATATAAATTTAATGTAGAAACGTTTGTTGATGTCACTTACTCGTTACGAACCTAGTTTTTTCAAGTTAGTAAATGTTTAAGTAACAGGAAATTAGGCTATTTTAGTTCTTTTAGAACTTCTTGTTATTATTTCCACTTACTACATCTATTAAAATTTTGGATCCCTGTTAAATTTTTCATGATCCGCCCTTGTCTCCTGGGAGGTGCTCTTGGTTGCAGGTTGCTCAAACCATTTGTTAAATAAATCTTGCATTGAAAGGAAGATTTCTTTTTCATCTACGATGTTCATTGTGAGAGTGAAACCAAAACATAAGTTAGAAATTTTTACGTTGAAATAGAACACAGCAAACGAAAACGACTGTATAATACAAACATCGAGAGTTTAATATTGAGAGTGAAACCGAAACAACCTATAAAATCGCAGATGTTCAACAATGTAAACTAGAAGTACGTTTCCTGAAACAACCCTATCATCATTTAATTTTCATTCATTTAAATCGATCATTCAAATTATCGCATGAGAAATCTTATTTTTTTATTGATATTTGAAGAAAAAACATATTTTTATTATAACAATAAATCAGTGGTTCCCAACCTTTTCTGGACCATCGCCCCCTTCGTTTGGTTGACTACCACATATCGCCCCCTTTTAATTTTTATGTTTTCTCCAATTATAATTTGAGTAAAACTTAACTAATAACGCAATTTTATCATTTTAAACACTAACTACCTCATATAAAAACCAAAGCAGCTTTATCCAGTCACTCTTAAATAAAATAGAAAAAATAAAATGTTTATATTTAACAGATTTTTTTAAAGAAGAAAGGTTAAATAATTAACTAAGATCTTTAAACTGGATTCTGCAAAATTTAAGAGAGTTGACAATAAAAATTAAAGAAAAAACTGAATGTTAAAATTTTTTTTATTTTATCTTTTTTTAAGTTCATGTGCAAGTATTTGAGGCAAATGTCCAACTGATTTTCTTTGTTGAGTAAGGAGCTGGATGATAACAGCACCAAATCTTTTTTTCAACTAAATATGTTTACGGGTACGAGATGAGAAGTGGTTCGGTTTTTTACTACAGTTGTAAATAATTGTAAAATAGGCTTAACGCAGGCTAACTCATACACTCTCTGCTTAAAAATGATTTTCGCCTTCGTGATCTACTAACTCCGTCTGCAAAGAGTTATCAAGGTTATCCACAAACCACTACAGCTTCAAGCGAGAATGGATCTACAATAGAATCAGGAATTTCTAACTTGGTCAAGTCTTGTTAGCATGCCATTTTAACTTGTCAAGGTGATCAATAAAACTTAGAATGGTTTTATTGCAATACAGTACAGTATATTATTTTGATTTTCCCCCTTCGACATTCATCGCCCCCCTATCGCCCCCAAACTATTTATTGCCCCCTTGATAACACAAATCGCCCACTTGGGGGCGATCGCCCCCAGGTTGGGAAGCACTGCAATAAATCAGTTTTCAATGAATGACCGTAAAGAAATGGGTGAATGCTCCTTCACATCTTCGCAAAACCATGACGTCAGATAGGCATAAGCGAATGGCAAAAATCGTAGCGCCATCTAGGTTTTTAAAGAACAAACAAAATCCAGTTAACCCAAGTTAAACCCAAACTAATGAATATGTTTCCTCAGACAGGGGTGGTGGCAGCTGGGGGGGGGGGGTTATGAAGACTCAGCTCTCCGGTCAGGCAAGGCAAGGCTAGCTGTCGGGATAAAACGAACTTATGATGCAGATGCAGGAAAAACATAATCCTTTTAAGTTATCCACTTACATACGAGATAAATTTTTTGAAAACCATTTTTATTAAGCATATAAATATAATTTTAACACGTATATGGATAATTTTTAGCTATTAAAGTTGTTAAATTAGGGAGTAAAACTCTGTTAAGCAAAATCTTAATTCATAAAAACTACTTACGACAACCAAATTTCCTTTTACTAACGTTACAGTGCTAATGCTGTTAAAGGCAATGAATAAAAATATACGGGATATATTGAGAAGGGGAAAATTTTGTTCATCGAGACACAATACTAGAGGTTTTCGTTAAAAAATGCATTTTTCAGAAAAAAATTGGTGCTTTGAAAAACCAGCTATAAAAAATTAAATTACTTATAAAACCCTATAATTCTAGTTCAGTGCCTATAAAAGAGTTCTATTGATATGCTGGAAACAAAATTTGTGAAGTTGTCGATAAAACTTGTGAAATCATGTTTTATGTGAAAGTTTTTTAAAGAAAAATTTGAATTTCTCATTAAACTCGTTTAAACTAAAGATTACGCTTTTTATAAAGAACTATACAAAGACTATTATTAGCAAAATGTTCACTTCGTTTCAATCGTAGTTCGTACAATCATCCATTTGACTTTGAGCGCATAAGCTTACCACTAAGCGATGGTGAAATGTAACTTCTCCGTAACTCTGACCCGTCATCAACCCCATACAGTGGGGCAGAAACCGCCAAGATAGACAACAAAAAAATTAAATAAATAAAAAATAAAAAGAAGTGTCCAGCTACTTGGGGACAAGTCACTCCCCCGACACATGCATGGCTTCTGGGTATTTGTTGCAGAGGTGCATAGTGGAGCAAGAGAGGAGATTCATTACCACTGCGAATTTTCTTGACGACGGGCGACTATTTTTGCGCTTAAAAGATTTGCTTTTTTTTTGCAAGAAATTAAAGAATACAGAGGGACAGACTACTAGAGGTATTTTTAACTTAAATTAATTTTATTGTATTTTAGGAAATATGAATTTTGATATAAATATTTATTTAATTAAAAGAATTACTTACCTCGTTTATTGATAATTTTTAGTGTTAAGATTAAACTAGTAGGTTTGTAACAGAATCTATCCCTTAAACTGCTTCCACACAACATTCGTGCAGCTTCTAATTTAAAGTTTTTAATGCCAAAAATAACTATTTTCCTTAACCATGTTTCGCAGATTTAATTGTTTCAAATTGTCACAATTTCAGAAGTATAATTGTTTCAATTTGTGAATGCCCTCTTATAAACCGAGTAGAAAATATAAATTATCTTGTCGATCAAATATTTAAATGGAAATTACATGTAAAAAAGGTAAATTATAAGCTACATTTTGGTATTTATGCATTTTATTATTTAAAAAATAGTCTCAGTAAAATATTTTAAAAACAATTATACTTTGCGTTTATTCAATCAATAATACAATACGGCATAACCTCATGGAGTGGTGACTACATAAATAATATCAGACCTTAAAAAAATATTCAATCTAGATTGATTCGAATGTTAAATTGCGATCCAGAAAATTTTGATAACCCTATTTTAACTATAAGACAACTATACGTATACAATAGTCTTCTATATTTATATAAAAACAGATCATTCTGCACAATTAACGACCCTTTAAACTACAATTTAAGAAATACAACTATTTACAATATACCTAAAGCAAATAAAGAAATCTTCCACATAATCTATACATAAATATAGTAACATTTTATATTTTTTTCACCAACTTCAAGCTTGATATATATCCAGTTAAAAAAAACTTAACTTTTTGCCTCATTGAAAATTTTTAGATTATTAAGTTTCATTTTAATTGTTACAAGGCCATAAATTTAATGTTATTCCTTCCTTTTTTAAAGAAATTTTCTTTGTATCTTTATATTGTGCATATAATTATTTTATATTATTATTGTACTAACGAATCACTGAAATATATGTATTTTTCATGATCAGTTAATATTTTTTCATAAAGACCATGAAAATATTTTTGCTGTAAAAAAATATAAAATTTGTTTTAAATTAAAGTTTTGTGTACCTTTTTGCTTGAAAATTATCTGGCTTTTCAATCATTTAATAATTTATTTAGCTGTAGGAAATAAAATGTATTACACTATGCGGGCACAATGCTACCAAATTTAATGAATCTTTTATAACTTCATTTTTTTAGTACAATTTCCATTTTCTTATTTTAAAAAAGAAATTAAATAACTAAAATAAATTATTTTTTGTATATGCAAACTGTTTTATTCATTTTATTCCAAATAAATGGAATAATTAAACAAAGTATCGATTTCAAAGAGAAATTTGTAAAATGCTTCAAATTACTTTTAATGTACTTTTAAGTAGAATCCTTCATTACATTATATTTTGATATATATTTTCTAAATATGTAATACAATAATTATTGATTGAAAAAAATTCCAGTATTTTATATAATACTTAGTTTACAAATATTCTACTTAAAAATATTTGCACAGTTAAATTTTTTTTAAAATTAACCAATACTGGAGAGTAGGTGTAAATAAAGGGATATATATTTCATTTAAATCAAAATTTTTTAAATCGGTCTCTGCTTAAGTATCGATAGGATAGATGGCGCCACAATTTTTGCTATTCGCTTATGCTTCTCTGACGTCATGGTTTTGCGAAGATGTGAAAGAGCATTGACCAAAGAAATGTGTAGTTCAATTTTTACTATGGCAACACTGTGTTGTTTTGAAGTTTCTTGATTCTTGTTGAAGCTGTGAACAGCAATTTCTTTATAATTATTAATGATTTTTAATTCATTAAATTAACTTTCATTGGAAGATCTTTGTATGTATTATTATTCTACGTCTCTGTATTCTGAGTGCATGTTAATAATCATTGTTTATTTCTTCTAAGTAACCAGAGTTAAAGAGCTAAGTTACTAAAAATCTCAATAGGAACACACAGAAACTTGTCATATAAATTGAATATAACTTTAATTTTCTAAATCCAATTGTTCTAAAATTTAAAACAGGTCTATATCTAACGCGCTCATTGTTTAAATTTATATTCATTTCTTTTAGATTCCCAAAAGATGTCTTCGAACGCCGCGAATTTAGCCCTGCTGCAGACACAAATCCAGTCTACAGCTGGAGCTGTCCCTGTTTTAAATGAAAAGGGTAATATATGCGATATTGGACAATTTTATTTAACTTATTTTTAAGGGAAATAATATGATGAGTATTATTTTATAAGAAATAAAAATTACAGAGTTGTATTATGCCTTCCCTCTATTGTTGTAAACAAAACACCTCACCCTTCATAGATGATATACATGTTTTCTTAAGAACTATATGAATATCAAGGTTTCATTAATATTCATTGTAAAAATAAGTGTTAACTATATACACTTATGATATGAGGGTATGTCTTAATTTGAAGTTTTTTTTTTAATTTGTCTGCAGCAAACTTGTATAAATTAAGTTAACGAATAACGATAATGATTTCCTTAAAATTCAATGAGTGATTTATATTTAAAACATGATAGCAAAACCTTGGTAAATCTTTAGAATCCGGTGCTGCTTGGCGCTTGTCCAAAAACAACAAATAATTGCCGAAACTCGCGTGCTTTATCATTGCCAGATTCTTTCAGGCCAATGCAACCCTAGTTTCTTTCACTGATTTCTAAGGTTAATGGATCGCAGATAGCTACGGAAGAGTTGGAAGTAATTTTTTTTTCTCCCAAGTCAACCCCAAATATCTAGTCTAATTGGAATAAACGTCGCATTAGAGCTGCACGATTGGCAATCCACTTTGGTTTGAATTAACGCCGTACTAGAGCTACACAAGAGGCTATACAGTACGCACTTTAGTTTCGTTTTGAATGTTCATTGATTTTCTTCAAACTTGCCATGTATATATGACTGAATTTTACTCCCTTATTTCAGCTTTGAATTGCTTGCTTAATTACAAATACTTTTCTAGCTTAAAAAATACATTTTTTTAAAAATATTATTTGTAAATTTATATTTTTTTTTGGATAATTAGTAGAGTAAACCTTGCTTGATCTGTTTTTTGGTGCCAATGTCTTGTATTTGTACATGTTCAAACACATTATCAATCACTTTCATGTATGTTATTCTAAATGGGTGTAATGGGACACACATGAAATTTATATTACTTTATTTTCCGTAATTCAGTATCTTTATAGAGATTAAAAAACATTACATGCACACAAAAAATGACAATGTTCTATTTGTATTTCCCAGTTTTTTTAAAAAAAATAATTATTAATTTTCTTATAATTTTGATTAAATAACTTCAATATTTAATTTTTACTTTTATTTAGGTGAGGTGTCTATGCAAAAAGTGAAGGTGTTTAGATATGTATCTGGAAGAAGGTAATTATTTATCAAGAATAAGTAAATAATTAGTTATAACAATTCCTCCTACAGGGGTTGGACAAAATAATGTAGTATACACATAGCATTTTTCGCATTTCTCAAAAACTAAATCGAAGCATGTAAAATGCTTTTAATCACATATTGCACACTTGACATCACCCAATTATGTGCAAAAATATAGTCTAATATAATTATATGGTACACAGAATGCATCCAAAGATTAAAAGCCTTTTGGAGCACCCTGATTTTAAAAATCTACAAAAAGATTAGTCCAATTATAGAAATATTTAAATTAACAAGGGCTAAATTTCTTTAAAAGAATAAAGAACTTATATTTATACAAAATATTTTAAGAGATCTGAGCATTTAAAGAAGATAACCAGAGGTCCAGAACCACAAAAAAATTAATAGAAATTACTATTTGTATTAAATAGTTAATCAAATGAAAGTTTGCTTTAACTAAGAAAATAAATTTTGATGAGCAATATAAACCAAAAGAAAGGATTACAAAAAAAAAAATGCTAATGTCTCTTAAAATATTCTAGATAAGTTAGTTCTTTAATTTTTTTTCCTGTAAATCTTTCTTTAAAAGGTCTAATATTTTTGCGGATTGTTAGGACCACAATTTTTTTTACATTTTAATGCATTTCAAGTTATTATAAATTGCTATATTTTTTATTACCATAATTTTGTACAAACATGTATACCATGACACATATTAAAAGTCGATAAAAAGCATTTTACATACATCTTAGTATATGAGAAACAGGAATTTTTTAAAATTCATTTTACTACACAGCAGTGGGTATCAAGAAGAATATTTTATTAAGAAAATACTTGTAGAAATGCGCCTTATGCTAAACAAACATAAGTCAGTGTAAATGCAGCAAAAAAAATTATAGCATTTCGACTACTGTGCAAATTTGTAATCAGCCTATACAGTAAACTCCCGATTATCCGCGGGTGGATTATCCGCTTTGCGGATTATCCGCGGGCCACGATCCTCCCATTTTCCCTGCAAAAATATTAATTAAACAAAGCTCGGAGAATTTTTTTATATTTTTTTGTAATAGTAGTATGTGTTTGGAAAAATGCATTCCAAGAACAGCAAATTCTTTTTAAGAACGACGAACACATTCAAAGAACAACAAATACATTTAAAAAACGAAGAATACATTATAAGAACAAAGAGTTAGGCATTAAAATAAGGATGACTATAGGAAACCTGGTTTGTGCCAAAATGTGTTCGGCCAGATGGTGCAGATTTTTGTCAAAAATCTACACTCGTAAAATAAACTGCTTGCTGTTTTGTTGAACTGCTTTGCGTGATTTAAATAGCTAAATGAGTGAGAAGCAAAAAAAAAAGTTTTGACAATTCAAGACTAACTTCAATCACAAATATGAATGAGAAGTTGCAAGGCTAAAAAACAAAAACAATAGACACATTTTTTTAAAATTGTAATTCGTCATATTTCATACCTGTTACGTTTTTTTTTATCTTATAATACCAACGATAACTGTGTACTTCACTTTTATAAAAACCAGAAGGAATATTGTGGATATTTTCTTTACTTTTGCGGATTATCCGCGAATTCGCTTATCCGCGGATGCCGCGCCACCCAATTCCGCGGATAATCGGGAGTTTACTGTATTTTGGTTAAGCCTTCGAACTTTTAAGATTAAAAAATGTATGAAACATACTTTATGCCAAAAAGCTCTGATAAGAAACAATTTATCAACAATAACACAGTTTGCAATTGTTTAGAAAACCCTTCCAGCAACAGATTAGATATTTAACAATCACATTCTTGCAATTACCAGAAAATCTACGCATCTTCTTTACTCTTTTCTTGATATGCACATTATTTTTGCTTGCGAGTTGGTGTCTGTGGGAAAATTTCTTTTTATCATGTTCATACTAAAAGAAGTCCCCTTCTACAGTTATTTCGATTTCTGTAATATAACTTGTTATTTGGCTAATGAGAAAGAATCCCTCGTTTCTGTATCCTTTAGGCAAAAATTGCTTATAGTAGCTATTGTCCATATAAAGTGGCTAGTTTGATGATGAACCGAACTATAAGTTAACTCCCTAGCAAGCTTAGTGCTCATTTATTGACCTTGGAAGGATGATTGTGAATAAACAATCTACCTGACCTGTATGCAAAAGTGGGTCCTCAGCATAACAGTTAGTCCTGCTGACCGCTCAATGTAGCTGCTACTTGATTTCATGAACATGTTGTTTTCTTTAAGGAACATCTAAAGGAATTGAACTCAAATTGATTTTCCCTTTATGATAGAAGATCAAATAAAGTAAACTCCTGCAGTTAATTTTTTTTTAAAATAAAATATTTATTATTTTTGTTTGTATTTCTTCTTTAAAACACTATATGTTTAAAATCAATTAATTAATTTAAGCAAATAATAAGAGTTAAAGATTATTGAGTTGTTAAATTTCCCTGTCTTGTATTCCAGACCAAAATATGCTCCAGAAGAAAGCAGTGACGAGGAAAGTGACGATGAATTCCCATTTGAAAAAAAGCCTATTTCAACTGCCCCTGAATCTGCTCCTATGGATGATGAAGAAGCCTTGAAACATGATCCTAGACTCCGCCGTTTGTTAAAAAGAGGTCAAGATGACGATGATGAGATGGAAGATAGGTATAATATATTTATGTACTTTCTGAATGTCTTTTTTCATTGTATATTTATTATATAGTATAAGTAAAGGGATTTGAAATAGTTGCTGCTGTTTTAGATTCTTCCATAGATTAAAAAATATTTTTTTCCATCTCTTATTTGATTATGTATAGTTTTATCATAATGTATAGTATAAATATTTTTATGTAATATAAGTGTGAACAATTTCTAGTAATCTGATGATGAGGCTGCTTTACACCAGGTTCCCACAGATATAAAAATGACTTAAACAAATCAACATCTGAATGTTAATTTAGAGTAACCTCAAAGATTTGAGTAGTTTAAAGTCTCAAAAGTTTTATAAAGTATCTTAGAAAGACCCATACATTTTGCTTGTGAGTTTTTTTAATGTCTCTGTAAATGGTTTTAGTTTTATTAAAGGTTATATAACTAAGAGTGAAAATTTTAAAATGTACTAATTTAACTTTTAAACTAATACAATTGAATTATAAAATTTGCAGCTTTCTAAGTTAGCAAATTTGTTTAGAAAGTTAGTTCAAATGATGTGAACCTATTAATTTCCTGACTATGTATTAATGCTCTAATACTATTGAAGTATTCTTAAATCACAAAGCCTTTGTGACATGCGTATGTAAATATACACTGCGATCCAAAAGTTTAGACAATGAAGTTTTTTAGCTGTAACATTTGGATTTGTGAAATTAGAATATCAAAACATCCCTATATATATTAAATACGTATTTTGAAATGCTATAATTGAAACGTAATTGCTTGATTTGCTATAACAATTTTTAGTTTCATAAAATAAAATTTTGTGTGGTCCCAAAAGTTTAGACACAAATACGAGATTATGCTAATTTAAAGTACAAAATTGCCTAATTTCGCATTTTTATTGTTGAATTATATATTTTTTATGTGATAAATTAAAAAAAAAAACGAAATCCGGTGAACTAAGCAGATTTTATAACGATATTGGTTCAATTTTACACCAAACAGACAATTAAGCCATATTAAATCTTTATTCAAATCCCATTTGCTTCAAATTTGCAATTTAACATATCTAAATACGAACAGAATGAATACCAGTCCATCACCTTAAAGTTTGAAACGAATTCGTGGATTTAGAGACATGCATTGATCAATTTTCTTGATGAAAAGTGCAATCTTTCCCATATAAAATCACAAAACAGCGACATATCATTCTATTTTGCACTTTAGTACAATGCAGAGATAGTCCCCATTTCAAAAACGACAAAAAAGTAGGAAATTATAACGCAAGTTCACTCCACACAATTACGAAAGTTCCTTCTTCATACTAAAATTTGAAGTTTCTTGAGAAAAACCGGTTTCTTTGAACCGGTTACAATTTAACCGGTCTCTTTAGTGCTATTTAAACACGTTCGGTTTAACCGAATATTGCATAATATGCTTTTGAAAACACCGGTTTTTCCCCTCAAAAACTCTAGCATCAAGGTGGTAGTTTGTAATGGTGTAGAGTGAATTTACTTTGGAATAACCGAATTTTTTTGGTGTTTTTGAAGAGGTGACTATCTCTGCATTGTACTAAAGTGCAAAAAAGAATAATCTGTTGCTATTTTGTGATTTTATATGGGAAATACTGCACTTTTCAACAAGAAAATCGATCAATGAACGTCTATAAGTCTACGAATTCGTGGCAAAACTTTAAGGTGATTGGCTGGTATTCATTCGGTTCGTATTTAGATTTGTTAAATTGTAAATTTGAAGCAAATATGATTTGAATAAAGATTTAAAGTGACTATATTGTCTTTTTGGTGTAAAATTGTACTAATATCGTATTAAATTTGTTTAGTTCACCGGATATCGTATTTCTTTAATTTATCATATAAAAAATTCATGATTCATCAATAAAAATGCAAAATTAGGTCATTATCTTATACTATAATACGAAGAATTGGTGCCAAGTCGAAAATCGTCCCAGAATTAATAAACTCCGGTAAACTTGGGGGTCTGGGGTTTTGGGCCACGACGAATCGATTGGCAAGGTTTTGAAGCGCTACGGTCAAGCAGTTCGGAGTTACAGATAGAATATTTTCAAACTTCATTAGTTCGCCATAATGGCTACTTTCTTGATGCCATCTGCTAAAGTTATAAGCCTCTGCTTAAGCTATAAATGTTTAAGATTTTAATTTTTCAAATTTAAATAAATTCAACCAGGTGGGATGGAGTGTCCCACTTTTTGATTTTGAAAATATGGTCACATTAACTTTAACCGGTGATCTTTTCACCAATGGTTTCACAACTTTTCTTATGGTATGTATTGTTTTGATAAATCACAATTGAAAATTTAAATCTTCGAGTTAGCTTCGATACCTGTTTTCTACGAGCAGAGCTCGGTCACCCGCTAGTGTACTTTAAATTAGCATAATCTCGTATTTGTGTCTAAACTTTTGGGACCATACGAAGTTTTATTTTGTGAAAAAAAATTTTGTTATAGCAAATCAAGCTATTATATTTCAATTATAGAATTTCAAAATACTTCTTTAATATATATAGGGATGTTTTAAAATTCTGCTATCCCAATTCTAAATTTTACAGCTAAAAAACGTCATTGTCTAAACTTTTGGATCGCAGTGTATAATCATATTTTGTATTATATTTTATTTCTTTCTTGAAGTGAAATTATTTTATGACTTATTGAACTATTGTTAGCTGTGATGGGATATTTCAAGTGTCTTCTTCTATTTGCATGACAGCCCAGTGTGGACCAGGGCCTTCTCAAAGAACTTGTTACAATTCGATTTTTCTTAGCGTTGGTTTGCCAATTCCTTATCTCCAAAATTTGAAAGTCTCTAATGATGCAGTATAAGCCAAGTTTGAGGGTTGCATTCTGCAGATATATTTCTGGCAAATATCATTGGTTGAATTTTTAAAAGTTTAACAATGTGGATTTCCTCATGTAATTTATATAGTTCATTCTTGTATCTGTGTCTCCATAGACCATTGATATTGGCTGCACCAAAAAATATTCCTGAGAACTTTTCGTTCAAAAATACTTGATTGGTTGGCTGACTAGACAGCCGAGTTTGAAGATTTGGTAAGGGTCCAGGTTTCAGAGCCATGTGCAGCAACTGGTCTTATAATGGATTTATAAAGAGTCAGTTTAGTTTTTCTTTTGATTAACTTTGATCACATAATGGTTTTCAGGCCATTAAGGCAGTGGTTAGCCCAGTTATGCATCTTCTAATTTCTGAGCCTAAATTATTTTGAACATTCATATTGACCTAAGGTAAGTGAAGCGAATAAACACCTCAAACTTGTAACTATCAATTTTTAGATATTTCATGTTTGACAATGCTTTAATCAGGGGCAGATATTTGGTCTTTGTTTGTGTGCAAGTGCATTTTGACTGCTGAGTGTCAATGAAATACGTGCCTCTGAGTGTGCCTTACACAGTGTTTTGTTTGTTCTGGAAATTATCACAATATTGTGTGCATATGCGAGAAGATACTGTCTTTGTAAAAATTGTACATCTAGTATTAATTCCAGAATCATGTATTGCCTATTATAAAGCCTTATTGAAAAGCACACAAGCAAGGGTTCCCTTCAATTGGATCTTGCTGAGTCTTGGGGAAATGGCCTTAAAGGCGATGACTAGATGCTTTATTTGTTTGCCAATAAAAAAAGCCTGTTCCAAAGATGTGGTATTTCTCATGGCAACTATTGAAAGCATTGTACAGTAAAAACTCCACGACCGACCACCTTCCCAGACAACCGATTTCAAATTAATCTCATTTCACGGAAAAATATCTTTTTATAACACGAATTTTTCCAATTTAAAAAATAAATTGGAAAATGTGTTAATTAGGGAAAAATAGAAAAAAAGTGAAACAGTAAGAAATTTATTCTTACTTAAAATTTTTTTTAATTGGTTCACACTAGTTTGTAAAAATAAGTTAGTAGAGTATTTTTTTTTACATACTACAGTTTGTTCAAAAGTAAGTTAGTATAATTTTGTGTACATCATTTGCGAATTAATAAATAAACATAAAGATAAATAGATTTTTGTAATTTTTTAATGAATAATACATTGTAAAATGATATTTCAACTTTCTACCTAATTTACTTTTTGTACTCTGGGACCTCCATTTATGACAGATTTATTAGGTAAGGGAGGATGGTCGCTCTTAGAGGTTTCACTGTAGTTCCTCTTCTGAATAATCTCTTCTCTGATCCATCTAACTTCCTGAACTACAAGCAGATCTACCTTATATATAGACATTAATTCCATTAAATTATGTGGTTTTTTACTTTGATATGAAGTTTTTATGTTCCAAGATTAGAAAGTCCTTAATTTGTTAACAAATCGGCTTTGATAAGTCTGTATAGATTTGTCATTTTCTTGAGATTTCTTAATCAAGAGTCTTAAGGCGTGGCATGATTTGAGACCCACAGCCAACCTTCCCCAATTTATCTCCGGGCTTAAGACCGGCAAGCAAGATCCACCTATGGCTATGTTTTATCATGTTTAAGAATATTAAAGTTGCTTTTTAAATCTTTCAGAATCGAACGCCATCGCCACATCCACGAGCCAGCTCCTGTTGCAGAAGTCAGTGATGAGGAGATGGCCGAAGACAAACCTGTCCGTTGGAAGGACGAGGAAGAGAGCAGTGATGAAGAAGAGCTGGACGATGATGTAAATATGCTTGTTTTATAATAAAAAGTACATACCAAACTTAGAGAATTAGAATACACTTTTATAGGACCTCCTTATTTGAGAATAATAACTGTAACTAAGAGTTTTTCCTATTTCTTTTTAAAAGGGTATTTTTATATGTTCTGTCAGTGCAGGTAACTTTGGTCTAAGATCATAATTTTGACCAATAAAATCGACCAAAGTTACCCTATGTGGCGAAGATGCCCGCTTCGACGGTCTTTAAAGAAGTTTCAATATTCCTTTGTTGGTGGCAACAGTATTTGTTCTTATATTACAAACTTATACTGATCATAAGTAGTGGCTTCTAAAATGATGTAATTTTTAATAAGTAGTTGCGATTAAAGGAGCATATAAATTTGTAGTTTTGCCATAAAGAAAGGTCATGCTTTGCTTAAAACCTATGTATATGTTTACCATGATGATTTAAATACATTTGTGTTGTCTAAAATATACACAGAACTCGTATTTAGAATTAATAACCCTCATTAAAGAATATTAGCTTAGTAATATAATAGCTTGTAAATACAAAAAATACAAATATGATGCAGCTTATTTTTGCTTTCATATTACTAAAAAAATATGTATGTTTAGGGCTTATGTCATGAAATTACTTGAAATATACTTCTTCTTTTAAGTATTTGTTAGAAAAAAAAATTTATAAAAAGAATATACGTGTTAGGGTTTTTTAAAGGTCTTAGGAGGTTAATTTGAGCTCACACACACTTAGAGAAGATATTGTGTCATCTTTTAATGTTTGTAGTACGAATGTAAAACTTAATATACTGTTGGTTTTATTATGTGGCTATGTATGTATTATTACCTATTTTAAACTTTTTTTAAAACTGAACATTGTCCTTACACCTGCAGTGTTCATGAAACATAAACTTTGTCAACACAAAGTTTTAGTGAGATGCATTACATGGTATTAATAGTATTTTAAAATAGGAATAATAATGACAAATCTTGGGCATTAATTTCTTTCCTTTTGGGTGAAAAAAAAAGCTAAGCTTCTATTGTATTATCTATTAAGTTATGGACAAAAAAAAATTATGATCAAAACTACTGTGAACTCTGTAGTTTAATTTTTAGAGGTGTATTTAATATTTATAAATACATAATTAAAATAATTCTCTATAGGAAATTGAACGGAGAAGAATGATGTTAAAAAAGAGGGCTCAAGCAAAAGTACAAGAGGAAGAAGTAAGTTTAAACTTCATTAATTGCAAAACTTGTTGTTTATAAATTATTTGAGGTGTGAGAAATTGCTTATTTTTACATTCGTTGAATGTTATTTATCTGATAAATATTAAATATTATTTGGATTTGCAAGTTTGTATTTTTCTCCATAATTTAAATTGTCTTTAAATTAAGAAAAAATGGTGTTGACCTTTTTAAAAACAATTTTTAGTTTGTAATTCTTAAGGAACTCTTCTTTATAAATTTGATTTTTTATTTATAATCTTTGTTTTTTATTTGAAAATTATGCTAATATTATGGTCTTAAAATCATATCAAGGCATGATTTCCCCAAATGTCTGGAAAATAAAATAAAAAATAGTGTGATTTTTAGTTAATTTAATTGTACTCCCAAATTGAATAAACAACTTAAGAGTTTGTTTTATATTTTAAAAGCATTCTTCTTCAATAATCTGTATGATTTAACAAATTTTGAAATCCAGAAAACTTCATGAGGATTTTTCTCTCTAACAGTGATATTTGTGACTGTCTAAACAAATATATCTTCCATTTTTTTTAAATATATAATTTCACTGTTTAGTTACATACATATAAAGTTGAAAATGTTTAGTCACAGATATTAAGTTATATATTTATTAACTATGGAGCTCTTAATATTTTATCACAGGAGTTGCTTGACTTAGAAGATGATGAGCATAAATCTGAGCCTGAGCCATCAGATGAATCTGAGTATGAGGAATATGATGACTCTGAAGAAGAAACAGAGCAGCGCTTAAAGCCAGTCTTTGTTAGAAAGTATGTAGAAGTGAAATTTTAAAACTTTGTTACGAGAAACATTGAGATTGCAAAATTTCGAATAAGATTGTCTATTTTTGTTTGGTTGTTAGGAATTGAACTGCACTGGAGCACTTAATGTATAGTGAATAAACACAAAGTTCCTTAATTTGAATGGTTGATTGTTTTATGATGTAAGGAATTTGCATGGATATGGAAAGATTTCAATTTTGGTCTTTAATGGTTGAAGATTTCTTTCCAAAGGAACATGAACAATTATCCATCATATATTTTACCAGTAAAAATGTTTAGTTAAAATGAAGTCAGAACAAAACTAAGGCTACTGAAATTCAATCTTATTTGAATTAGGATTGGTGGCAAATATGCTACATTTTCTGTGGTGTTTCATTTAAGAAATGCGAATAAACAGAGAACATAAATTGCCTTAACATGTTAAGTCTTTTGAAAATTGATAATGATTTTAGTTGGAAAACATTTTTGCTAATGTTTTTTTATTTTTTAATTACACTTTTTTGGATATCTGGCTGATTGGTTAAAACTGCCACTTCTATCCAATAATGATAAAAGCCACATTAGTCTTTCCTTCAATATGTTGTCAGCATCTTTTTTTTCAACCCTACAAATAGTCTAACTTAGTTCTAAATTTATATATATATTTTTTATATACTTTTACATCGAAAAAGAACATGTGTATAAATAAGGCATTTCCTATTTTAGTAAAAAGCAATTGTTGGATTAAGAATAAGTGTTTGTGTTACTTTTATTTTTATTATGGTAGATCACTACATTTTGTTTTACAAAATTAATATTATATTTTAGGAGGGATCGTATAACAGTTGAAGACAAAGAACAACAGGCTCAAAAAGAAAAGGAACAAGAAATGTTAGCTAAGAGGATAGCTGAGGATCGCCGTCGACAAACTTTGAAAGTAAACATCTGTTTGATTTCCAAACTGTTTCGATTGTAATCCATTTTTAATAATAAAATCAAAATTTAAAATTAAAACTGTGGTTTAATGCAAATTACAGTATTGAGTTGAGTGTATGTTATAACATTGAATATACTTTATTTCAAGATGGTGGAAGAAGAGGCAAAGAAAGAACTGATGGAACAACAGAAAGTTGAGAGTGCCTCTGATCTCGTGATTACTGATGACGAAAATGACGAAGCCGCATATGAAGCTTGGAAATTGCGTGAGCTGAAACGTATTAAAAGAGATAAAGATGTTAAAGAAGCGTAAGTACTTGCTGCACAATGCATTTTAACTCAAAAGCAATTTTTTTATCACTTCAGAACTATTTTTCTCAATTATTTATTTTATGATGCTACAAGTTAAATAATAAATTGTGCAATCACACTACTTATTATATTAGAAGTCATGGAATCAGTCAAACAATGTGGCCTAGAGATAACTTTAAAAAAACTTAATTGAAATTATAAAAAAATTAAATTATTAAAAATCTTCTTAATTAATAAATAATGTATCTGTGATTGTGATCTTATAAGTACTCTTGTCTGACCTTTGTCATAAATTAACCACTTGTAAGTAATTTATAACACAAAAGTAAAAGTTTAAGAAAATTATATTGCATGTAACTTAATGAATATTATTTTTTTAGTTTTGAAAGAGAAAAGCATGAAATTGATAGAATTCATAATATGACTGAGGAAGAAAGGCGAGCTGAGCAAAGAAATAATCCGAAAGTTGTCACAAACAAAGCAGCTAAAGGAAAATATAAATTCTTACAAAAATACTATCACAGAGGAGCCTTCTTTTTGGTAAATATAATTTATCATGTAAATTTTCCTTCACTCCCTTTAAAGTATATCCAGGTACTGTAAACTCCCTGTTATCCTCTGCTTATAAAACTTATCCAAAATATCTCAATTTTTTCAAAGATAATAAACGCAGGAAAATGAAGCACAACAGTTGCAAAACTTGTTGGATGATTGCATCCCAAGTAAACTATCAGAAATACCTTAATATTGTTTTGCCTAGTTGTCAAAAACCCTTTGTTCTACATTACATAACTACGACTGTGCTTCACAAACTACGTGAAACTAAATTGAAGGTAGTTTGGGCTGTTAATTAATGGTAGCTGTCCATTTTCCTTCTTCCTCTATTCAGCACTATCTGATCCTATTTATTTATCTACACATCGCATGCACATTTTTGTCAAAAACCGCCACTTATAAAATAAGCCAGCACAAATGTAGTTGAACATGCCTAAAAGAGCAAAAGGATGTCTTGCCTTCCTTTGTGACAAAATGCTTTTAAAATAACTTCTATCTCAAATAACAATCAGAAGTTTGAAGACTAGACAAGGAAAGCAATCAAATGACTTATTTTGTAAAATTGCAAATCTTCATTTTTCTTAAAATTTATGCATGTTGAGCCAACCAGACTTTCTTCTCTTATATATTATAACTTAACTTAAATAAAAGCTCCAGGTAAAAGTAATTTTGTTGATATTTTATTTTAGTTTAGTGGATCTTCCCCAAAATTTATCCACTCCTCACTTATCCAGAAACGTTGCACTACCCAATTTTGCTGATAATCGGGAGTTTACTGTATGTGCTTATGAAAATGTAAATCTATGGAATTCTTTTTTAATGTTCTATATTTTTAGGACAACGAGGATGATGTTTATCGCAGAGATTTCTCAGCTCCAACCCTTGAGGATCATTTTGACAAGACAATTCTTCCCAAAGTTATGCAGGTAGGGATTTGTAATGTTTTCAACAATATAACTTTTGGGAAATATATAATTTAATGCAATAAATTGAAAACAACAAATTGCTGTTCAGGAATTGTATGATATTAAACATAAATAATTAATAAACATAATAAGCAAGCAGTTTTTTGTAGTTGGCTGGGTTAGGTCATTGGATTGGATTATTCAAGTAAAGAGGGATTTTATACTATGTTTTTTTTAATGTTTTCTAGTTAGTTTTTCTGCAATCAACTGTACCTAACAGCATTAAACTAAATAATTGATGTTTTTTTTCTTGTTTTGAACACATATAGTTTAAACAATACTACTAAAAAATTTGTTTAGCTGAAAAATACATACAAGGCCTAAATGCTTTCTAGATTGATGTGTTTGAGACATTGTATTTAGTTGGTATTTATAGTGCTTGGTAACAACTTATCAAAAATAAAGGAATTCTATTAGAAAAGGACTTTTTCTTGTAAATGGTTCAATATTTTAATTGTTGTATTTTATTTTTTATAATTTTTAGGCTTAAGTGCTTTTAAAGTGTTTTGTTTGAAACCATTTTTTTCAAAATTTATTTAATATTGCATATTTATTTTTTAATAGTATTTCAATGCATTTTATAACAAACTAAAAAAATATAAATATAGAAAATTATAAAAAAGGGTAAATAGTAGAAAATAATGAGGAAAAAATAATTCAAAAATTCATTTATCCTTAAAATAATTTTATTCTCATTATTTTTTTTGCTTATATTTATTTATTAACGTGTGAAAATTCATTTTAGGTTAAAAACTTTGGTCGTTCTGGACGCACAAAATACACTCACTTGGTTGATCAGGACACAACGATTTTTGATTCCCCATGGATGGCTGAAACTGCCCAAAATGTTAAATTCCATCACAACAACGCAGGTGGGATGAAGCAAGTGTTTGATCGCCCATCTGCCAAAAAGCGAAAGAAGTGATCACAGACACTTATCCTGTTAATCAGTCACTTGTATATAATGATAAAAATGCTTTTGTAAATATTGACATTGAATTTGATATCATATGTATCAATTAAAGTTTAGGTTTTATAATATAATTTTTTGAAGTGTTTTTATTTCTCAGTGCTTTAACAATCATCGTGTATTTGTTACTCTCCCAAGAACTTACTAGGTTTTTGCTTTGTTAATTGTGTGTAATATATCTATATTTTCTTTTATGAATAAATTTCATATTGAATTAATTTCTTTTACAAATTATTTCTTGTTCTATATTCCCTTCTGGCTTTCATTGCTAATATGTAATGATTAGTCAAATAAAGTATATTAATTATAATTTGCATTTGTCGAAACAGCTATCGATATCTATATCAAATAGTTTCTTTTTAATAAATTAAAAACAAATTTAAAATTAAAATTAGATATCCCAAGGCCTGTAAAAGACGGCAAGGGTCGAAGGGGACGGCTACTATGCCAATTTAGCCCCAGATGATGTCTGTCTTATTGCTCAATGAAGGCGGAATTTTTTAATCACGGTCAAGTGAGGAAGTTGATAATTAAGCTGGCACCCAATGAAACTTTGTGCAACATTGTACACTAAGCGTGTAGTACTCAGAATTAACAAGCATGTCCCAGTACTGCCCCCATCTCCATGATAAATTTTGGAGTTTGCCACTGTTTTTTTGGAACATCAAGTTTTATAGTAGTAGGTGGCATTCGAAACTCCTGCTCATAATTTTGTTTTGACATGATTTAGAAAAAAAATTGTGTTTTAATTTTTGATAATAGCCCCCCTCCCCACTTTACCCCCTTTTACTAGAGATCTTTTGGAGGTTGTCTAATTGGCAAAACTGGGAGTAGAGTATGTTAAATTCCAGTTTCCTATAAAATTCAATAATGCAAGTGAAGTTACATTAAAAAATGTGCTTTGATGAAACTATTAATAATATGCAATTTAAACCATTAACGACGGCTTTGTGAACTCCATTAATACCTTCATAGCTGAAAAATAATGTTAACTTTAAAGTTTTTATAAACTGGCACCCAAATATACCTTACCATCGACATGCTAGCGACGACAGCGTTAGTATTTCAAAATGGCGAATGATTTGACATTCATCAGATCCATATAAACAGCGTTATTAGCGGGATGATTTTCTGAAAAATCGAAAAGAGGAGGGGAAAAAAAAAAAAAAACTGACGAGCGTCGTAGCGAAGCGTTCTTACTCCCTTATCGCAAGTTTCCCTAGAAGGTGCTCTGACTGGGAATATTGCTGGACAATACCCTCGCTTGAATATGGTGGTTTGTTTTTTGTCGATGACCATGCGTTTTAAAGGATTACTAAAGCAGTACAAAACTTGGGAGGATATCCCCCAAGGCCAGCAAATTTTATAGGACGTGTTAGTTTTTAGCAAACATTTTCTACAGATAGATTGCACTATATTTGAAAATTTAAATATTTATACTTAACAAAACAACCTTATTTAATAAAAAAAAAAGCCTTCTGCAATGCATACATAGAAGTAGATTTCAAAGAATACTTTATAAGCTTTTTTTGTAGTTGAAATTAGTAGTGGGTTGGAAAATTAAAGTATTAATTTGCACTTTATTTAGTTAAAAAAAATCACCAATGGATAAACATAATTTTAAAAAATAACTTATATCGACTTCTTAATCATAAAACTCATAGTGAGATTCAAGTTTAATTTAATAAAGAAAATATTTTTTATGCGTTTTGTTGGTTTCTAGTCAGTTTGTAAACAAAAATTAGTTGACACACTGAAATTTATTAAAATCCATTTTAAAAAGGATATCTTGTACATTTAGTTTTTCACCTAAGCAAAACTATCGCATATCGCATACACCAGTGGTTCCCAACCTGGGGGCGATCGCCCCCAAGTGGGCGATTTGTGTTATCAAGGGGCAATAAATAGTTTGGGGGCGATAGGGGGGCGATGAGTATTCAAAGGGGGTAAATTAAAATATAATGTACTATAGCACAGTAAAACCATTCTATTTTTTCTTAATCACCGTGACAAGTTTCAAACTGACATTCTTACAAGATCATAGATTTGAAGAAGATTTGAAGATTTGACCAAGTAGAAATTCCTGATTCTGTTGTCGATCTATTCCCTTTTGAATCTATGGGTTGTGGATAACCTTGATAAATCTTTGCAGACGGAGTTGGTAGATCTGAAGTATGACAGTGAGGCGAAACTCATTTCAAGCAGAGAGGTTATGAGTCAGGTATTATTCCGACTTTTCCAGGGACAGAGCTCGCAACCTCGACTTGCAATGAGAAGAAGCAAGTTTATCCACGCGGCCATCGGGACATACAGATTCTTTGCGTGTAAATAATGAGGTTAAAATCTTGATCGGATATATAGCTTACGTATATGAAGTTTTAGAAATAATTTAACGCAATTTGTATGTATGTACTAAAATAAAAAAAGCCACGTTTTTCGGTTTCTTATCATTGCGATATCGATTCGCTATAATTTTTCCATGAAACGTACTTTGATTCAATTTTCACCTTTGACCGATATCGAATCAGACTTTTATCAATAAAATTTCGTTGAACCGATTGCCGATCGTAGTCTCGTGAACTTTCTATTTACGGACGCGATCACCTGTTAGTTTTTGCCAAATCCGATGACCGATCGAGCAAATTTCGAGAAACAAAACAATGCAACAAGGGAAACTACGCATCTCCCGAAAAGATAGCCAGGTGGCGCTGTAAGCGTTACATCAATTTACTTAGTATTGTTTAGTATTACTACAGCAGTTTCTTTAGTATGCCTACTATCAGAGATTGGTTATAGGTGATTTTCTAGTAAATGGAATGGACTGATACCTGTAAGGTTACTAAGTAATCGTTAGTAAATTCACGCCAATTTTTTTACAGTGTAGTAACGATAATAAGAAATAGTTTTCGTGTTTGTTGGTTGGAATCCTCCTAAGTGCAGATAGTATTAATATGTATATTAATATTATTGAAATTGGGATAACTATTAAGAAATAGTTAGTTATAAACTCTACCACATATTTAAGACGTCAGAAAAAAAGTACTTTTTGGTTTGATTTATTTGTTAGCACTATATATGGTTTGTTGTTTTGTTGTAAGAAGTTAATTAGACAGAGACACAGGAAATTCCTAACAACTACAGACATCAATATTTGTAATCATCAACGTTTGAGAATTCTTTTTGACATAATTTATTCTGTTTCGGCAAATGAAAAGGAAAGCCCTAAAATATTTTGAAATGTTTTGCGATATTTTGATTTTTGGTCTGTAGTAAAAGCATAATTTAATAAACCTTCGAAAAAGCTTTCAATAGAAGTTTTCTGACTCTGCCTTACATTTTCCAAATTGGATTTTCCAGACAATGAAAGGTTTTTGACTTTTGAAATTGATGTGAATCAATATTGTTCATTTAGCCATCATATTTAATTTAGTCTTTGAAGAATCCAGTGCCTCTTATTTATGAAAAAATGTTCCACATGGTTGAAGTCAAATGTCTCATATTTGAAATATTGCTGAAATGTAAAAAAAAATCTGAGGAAGAATTATAGGTAGAATGTAATATTGACTAAAAATATTTTTGATTCCTGAGTTTTACAAATAGTAGTTTTCCCAGTGCCTGTCGGACTTCATAATGAGGTTTTTGGGAAAATCTCTGCAAAAGGTAGCTAGCATATAACTGCCGTGGGCAGATAAACTTCCATAATGACTTAGACCTTTGTTTCAAGCACTCAATTAGTCTAACAATTAAGAAAACCTACTATTTTTTTTTTATTTCAGATCAAAAATGGCATAACCCTTTGTTGCGATTGCTGCAGTTTACCTGCCCACGGCAGATAACATATTTGATTTTTAAAGGTATTGCAACTGCCTTATAGGGCATATAATTACCTTTAAAATGTGTATATTACTTTATTGAGCCGTAATTAAAAGTCGTTAAGGGTTACACACTCGTAAGTTTATCTTCAAATGGGATGTCATTTTGTGGTAAAGTTTACGACCTGAGTTCATATAGGAAACATAATCGAAGCAAGTTTCATAGCAATGTTCGTTTGGTTCTGCATATTTATTGTTATAAAAGAAACAACGTATTTTTTTCTCATTTTGAACTTGCGAAAACTCCTCGTCTGTTATCATTAATCATTAGATATCTATTTTTTCCCCTATAGATGTCTTGAGAGGTCTTTATTGTAAAAATATTTTTTTAAATCCTCTTCGGATTGTATTTCACTTAACAATGCTCGTTATATGATATTTACTGAATACCTAATCAGGTAAATATATTGCAATCGTCATTATTAAAACATTAAATACATGTATTATATACTTTTTTAAAATTAAAATAGAAATAATTGTACTTAAAAGGTTTTCACTAAATTATTTTTTTTAAATTAAGAAAAACTACGTAGATCGTAGTTTATATAAAACAAGAAGTTCTAAAATATCTAAAATAGCCTAATTTCATGTTACTTAAATACTGACTGAAATTCTTATCTGGCAAAAACTAGGTCCATAACAGTAAGTGTCACATACAACCGTTTCCACCGTATTCCATGTTAATATCTACTTTTTCATTTTTTTAAATTCTTTCGAATAAAAAAAAAGAAAAAAGTAGGCTAAAAAAATCTTAATTGTTTTTTTACTCACTTTGGTACTTGCGGAAGCCTTTTTCGCTATTATTTGTAAATATTTTGCCGCTATTATATCATCAAGTTTTAGATCTTTTGTAACACTCCTTAAAGAAAATATTTTTTAAAAAAGAAATAGGTTAGTTGATACTTTAAGAGTCACAGTACCATCTATTACATTTTCTCATAGCCCTACTTGTTTTATAAAAATGGTGCCTGTAAACAAAAACTACGAAACACAAATGTAAATTATGTTTATGAATTATTCAGCCAAGTCCTTTGTCTTGGCGAAAAGTTTATAAAGTGATAAAGTACCAGTTCGCCTCCAAACCTGTTAATAAAATGAATTGTTCATGTAATTTTTTTTTATTTTCACCGCAAAAAAAATATACTTTTGAGTGCTTTTAAGTCTCAAGGGGAATCAGGGGCAATGAATTTTTAAGAGAGTCCGCTCGAAAATGGCTTAGGCTTAGGAAGAAGAGAGGCAGAAATATATACCTCAAAGAAAACGGTTTCAGTTATGAATTGTGCTGTTGAAAGCTTTTTTAAGATTTAAAAGGATCCTAAACTGCTAATTAAGATAAATGTTTTATTGTGGACTTTGACATTCTTTTTTATAAAAGCTTCTAGAATAAAAATATTTTTTTAGCAGCAAGAGTGCGAATTTTATCTTTTGTATTAAAGGATTGCATTTGTTTTGTTGTAATGTATGTTTCATATAAATTTTTTAGTCAAAAGACATATTACAGTCAAAATTTATTTCAGAATATATAGCTTTAGTTAAATGTGACGTGATTCATAAAAAATTACATATTTTAATTCCAAGGGGATTTCACATACTTAAACTTAAGGTTCCCATTTTATCTGAAAGCTAGCTATTACGTAAAGTTACTCCATTTATTTCTAAACGAACCATGAATAAGATACTTTATTTAGCGTATTAAAATCAGATCTTAAGCTGCTTGAACATTTGAAATTCTTTATTACGTACAACATCCTGAAGCAGAACACTAAAAATGGCGGCTTTCCGAACAAACTGGAATGGGACTCGTTGGAATTTATGGACCTCCCCAATTTTTGCTTTCACTAAATGACACGGAAATATTTTACGAGTGGATTTGGAAACGGTTTTGCTCCACTTTTCTTTATTTGGGTTTGTTTTGCCTCCTTTTTTAAAGCATTCAGCACTTTTATTCTGTTTGCTGGAGGCATTTTGGGTAATGCGGCCACTATTCTTGCTTTATTTGGGGTGGGGGACACACTCAGCCGTTGACGACAATACGCTCACCCGCGGCGCAGAATCGTTTCTCGCCGGAAGAACATAAAGACGGGTCTCCGAGGGCCCACTTAAATCCCCAAATCAGCGATTCGAAAAGGTGCAGGATGTCTTATTCGGCCCAAGTTTTATGCCTCCGAAAGTCGAAGGAAGTTTCGATTTGAGCGAAGGCTGGAATTGGTGGATTGGGGCCGAATAGTTTTCCCGAGTTAACCGATTTAGTAAATGGATTCGATTTCAATTTTTCTTTCGTAAAGAACGACTCTTCCAATTAAGATACCTTTTTAAATTCTAAATTAAACTTTATTTCAATTCTAAATTAAACTTTGTTTATATTCTAAATTTAACTTTGTTCGAATTCTAAATTGAGTTTGGTTTAAATTTTACTTGGTTTAAATTTTTAATAAAACTTTAAAATTTTTTTTAAATAAAACTTTTTAAAAAATTTAAATCAAACTTGGTTTAAATTTTAATTAAAAAAGTTTACTAAGATCGGATTTCATGACTTACCCTTTTCAATATAAGATTACAGTTTAAATCTTTAATTGGAAACTTAAATAATTTATTTACATAATGTACTTTTATTGTTCACTAATCTAAACTGAACTTTATTTCTTGAGTTGCTTACGCAGTCACAATATTTATATTTCATTAAAACACAACTTTCCACAAAATATACTCACTAAAAAACCAACATTATTCTAATTCCACCATACGTTGCAATTTAGCCTTTTTTAATTTAATACTCGTCTTTTACATTGCCACCATTGATTTATATTTATCATTTAACGTAACTCTTTTCCATAGTTATTTATTATCGGTAGGCACGGTGTCACATATGTTTCAGTTTCGAAACATCGCCGTGAAAGACACGTATCTCCCCATTGAAAGACAGTGTGGGCGATAATGGGAAAATCCCTGTCGTTTGTCTCCAGAGCTTTGAGCCGGCTTATCTCTAATATCTCCTCTTTTCCATTTAGCAAAGGTTTTTATTTCTTCTAGGGGAATAAGTAATTAATTATTTGTTCAGATTGGCTTGGGATCCTCTGAAAGAGAATTGATACAATGATTCGGTTTCTGATTTGTTTAACCATGTGGTGTAATTGGAAAATGTCAGGAATGTGTTTCTTTTTTTTTGGGATTGAATTACGAATCTTTTAATGAAATGATCACTGTTTCCTCTTATTGTTCGTCACTGTATTTTGAATTAAATAGTTTAAATAATTCATAAATTAAAGGTACGGAGGATTACTTTTAACGTTGGCAGTTGTTTAAAAATTTAAATATCTAGAGTGTGCTATAAAAATTGAGTAAATTTTTCTGATCATTCAATTTCTTGAATTGAAAAGTTTGCGTTTTAAAGTATGGTACAGTTTATGGATCAAATATGAAATTATACTCAATAGGTTCCGAATTTTTATTTTGTATATGTTTGTTCGAAGGAAATATTATTAAATGAAGGTGATGAATGGTTTGTCTGGGAAAACAAACAGTTATAACTAAAAACAAAAAACAATAGTTAATTAATTCTGTTTACTAAAGCGCTATTTATGTAATAAATAGTATATTTTGGTTATAGAAAAATTTGTATAAAAGGATTTATGGTAAATAACCTTTATAATTTCATAAGACATATTGAAAAAAAAAATAATAATTAGGTGTCATTTAATACAACTTTGAGGTCTAAATCCGACCGTCTACTGGGGCGCCGTTTTTAGTTAAACGACTTTTAAAAAGTTCTAACAAACTAGTATTTTCCTTAGTACATACAAAAATAGCTGTTTTATTATAAATAAAAATAATTTAAAATAAAATAGTTTTTATAAAAAGTTTTAGTAAACAAAAATTAAAGGCCTTTATTTTTCAAGAACTTAAAATGAGATAAACAAAATCTATTCAATGAATTTTAATGTCTCTGAAAGTTGCTTTCGCTGCATCATGCGCACAGCAAAGGAAAAGAAGGTTCTACAGATATGCTTTCTCACTTAAAAAAAAACTTTCCAGCTATAGATGGGTATGATTCTCATTAAAACCAATTTGCGATTTCAAGAGAAAATACCATTTTGTTTATGCTGTTCAATAAATAATATAGAAATTAGCTAGGCCATATTTATAATATATTGCATTATTTTGTTAATTTATGAAACCTTTTACTTCTAATTTATCGATGTAAAAAAGCTCATTTCCGACTTTAAGAAAATTTTAGAGTCAATCACTTCTGGCCTTCAACCCAATTCAGAATGAGAACGAAAAAGATGAAATTTTCTTCCTCTTCATCACTCACTTTTCGAGCATCATCAAAAAAATGCATCAGGTTAAAACCTACTTTTTTTCCACCGTGATTTTATCCCGCTTCTTCCAAGCCGTTTTAGTTTGGTTTGGAAAAAGTATAACTTGCATTTTTCACAATGCTGCTTGTGATGCATGTGATTCAATGCTGTTAAAAACATCACTTTGGCATTTATATGTACAAACAAATTTGAAAATAAAAGGATTTAATTTTTCGATATTTAAGATTTAAATTATTTTGGCAGTGAAAATAGGGCGACTTTCGGGTTATATGGAAACGTGACGTACTTCAGTTATCGAGGGCTTTACCTTATTACACTATTAAAAAATTTGGTAAAAGATTGCACCAAAATGCTGTAACGTTTCAGCTGCCACCACTATTTGGAGCGTGAATTAGCCAATTTTGTGGTAAAACAATAACTTTGATGCACCGTAAAAGTGGTAAATCAACTCTCCGAATAGTTGTGGGAGCTAAAAAGTTATACAATTCTTGTGCTATTTTGCAACAAACTTCCAACAGTTTACTGACTGCTGTAAAAAAACACACGTCTCGATTGCCTTGTTACAAAGCTAGTAGGAATCAGTAGGTAGGTGTAGATAAAAGTTATGCACTACTTCGAGTTTTTACATGTCCATGAAGTTTTTAAAGGTAATTTCGAGATATATTTGGTCGCAATATTATGGGCTGTACCTCTATAATAAGTTATTTTCATAGAAGTACATAGCGAAATGCAATTCACAGGGTTTGAAAAAAGAGTATTACGGAATACTTTTATTGTGGAATTTTAATATATTATGAATGACTTTGATCAATAACATCACTAATAATTATTATTATCTAACTTCTATCAATTTTAACTTTTTTTTTGACTTATTTGTTTAAATCAAGTTTGGGTAACAGTATAATGAATTTCAGAATAATAAACAAAAAATTGTCTTCGAAACTTGCCTAAACATTCGTTTATGTATTACACGTTTTAAAACTAGTTGATATTACTAGCACGTTTTTTTTTTTTTTCGTTAAAATAGTTGATATTACAGCTACAAAATTTTTTTTGTTTTTATTAAAAAAGATTTAGACTTCAGTTTTAAAACATAAATTGTCTAATGTATGTTACACTTTTGTCAGATCACACAGAACGACGTGTTTTCCACTCTCTCCTATAACTATACTCTCAGTAATTTGAAGTTTACCACAAACTTTCACTTCGATAAAGACTTCCTGATAGCTCTTATGGAAGTAATTACTTTTTCGGAGCTTGGTCCTCCAGAAAGCCGCTCCAGATAAGCGGCGGACAAGGAAGGGGCTTGCTACAGAAAGCCCGCTCCAGATAAGCGGCGGACAAAAGGTAAGGGTTTGCCTGTTGAGTTTTAAAGCATGAAAAAAAAAAGGCTTTCCATTCTTTCAGATTTTATAAAATAGGCGCAAAGATTATTACTCAAAGTAAAAGCTGCTTGAGTGTATACATATGGTGTTGCATGTAAGGTTTGGCAGATTTAATGTAAAAAACAAAAGGTATCAGGAAAAGGAAAAAAAAACGATGGATAAAAAAAAAATCCATCGTTTTATAAAATCGAAGATATAAAAACATGAAAAAATGTTAATTAAAAGATTCAAAACGTTTTAAAGCAATTTTAAACTATTTTTGAAATTAGAGCCGCTCATTACCTAGACGTAGAACAATAGCACTAATCTTGTAATAATGCGCAAATAACGTAATGCGCAAAATATGTAAAAATACCAATGTATGTAGTACCAATCTTTGTATGTGTGCACGTTTTAGTATATGTATTTTTACGTGTTTTTTCAAGGAAAAAAAATAAATATAAACTCTAGTTTTCTTTAATTCTGTCTAATGTTACTCTATAACACAAGCACTTCTAAATAAAGAAAGCTAGTCACCCTTCAATAGGCTAAACCGGCAACCTGTGTTTAAACAACTCCGAGTGACGTAGACGGATTACTTAAAATGGGTCGATCCATTCCAAAGGTTCTTTGAAGAAGCGAGTTTTTCTTGGCTTTTGTTTTGTGGATTGATCGATGTTCTTCGTAAGTGAGGAGGCATTGGCTACCCAAATAAGATTAAGCCGTCTGGTTCTTTTTTAAATGATGAACAATATTTTTAGATGCGTTATGCCACTGATACGTAATTTGAAAGGACGGATGAGTTTCTATAAGCATATGTTTAACATAATTTTGATTTATTTTGTTTTAGATTAACAAATTTGTACAATGGAAAATTCCGATAATGGAGTAAAAAAATTATAAAGGGAAAAACGCAAAGGAATAAATTACCCTTTCTATTATTGCATGTTTAATGGATCCGTGAATTTGGCTGAAAAGTGAAGTAATAAATATTAGATATAAACAGTGTTGGAATTGGATTACTTGCTGAAATGACATATGGAAGTTTTGATTTTAATTCCACATGAGCATAAAAGCCCAGCAAAGCTATTGTATTAGTCTATTAAGGAATGCCAATTTGTAGTAAGGAAGTAATTTGAAGTAATTGGGATTGTTATCCCTTGAATAGCTAGCGAATAAAATTACATCTTTCTAAAAATTGGTACATTTATACAATATTGAATTTTTTTGTTAGAAAAAAAACGTTTATGCTGTAATCAAATATTATCTCACAAATGGAGGATAATAAAAGGCACTTAGAGAAACAAAAGTCTTCAGTATAATTTGCATGAAACTAAGAACCAATTTATACCGGAAAAAATTGTCGAAGTATTTCTACAGTTAGCAAACACGTACTTTGAAAGCACATTTGGAAACCTTTTCCCAAAATACTTAAAATATTTCGCATGCCAATCCCCCCCATTAGTGAATGATTTCTCCTGTCTCCCTTCCAACGATATCCACATGTAGGAGAGGTATCTGGAACAAATATCCTCCATGCCTCAAGAAGGGTATCTGCCATTACTCTCTGGAGTATCGTTCCTGGTAACGATGCAACCCAATACGGTCTATCATAGGGATGGGGCAGCATCTCTTTTATCCATTGCCTTTTGAAAGGCATTTCCTTTCTCCAGCGAGTATTTTTCAGGCAAGCGAAATGTAGGAGGTATTGCCTGAAGAATTTTTAAGGGCCAAAGTTAATGTGGGGTGAAATATAGATTTTTTTGTTGAGAAAAAGTAATCGTTGTTGTGAAGAGATTATAGGGGAAAGTTAGATTTTAGTTGATGATAAAAGGATGTTCCTTTTAGAGGAAATTGATGGAAAATGGTATGAAAATGTGAATGGAAATTGTAAGTTGGTTGTATTATGTATACTAAGTTTCCGATTTAAATGTATTTTTACTGAATATTCATTCTTTCATTTAAGTGGAGTATTAAAAATAACTTGTGAAGAGATTATAGGGGAAAGTTAGATTTTAGTTGATGATAAAAGGATGTTCCTTTTAGATGAAATTGATGGAAAATGGTATGAGAATGCGAATGGAAATTGGAAGTTGGTTGTATTATGTATACTAAGTTTTCGATTTAAATGTATTAATACTGAATATTGATTCTTTCATTTTAGTGGAGCATTTAAAATAAGTTATTCAAATTATAAAAAAAGACTAGTAAGATAATAACAGATTAGACGAAATGAGTTTGAAAGATTAATAACAGTTTATGTATATTTTAGAAAGTTGACAATTTACATTTTTTAAAATAAAGTTAACTAATACGAACTTTTATATTTATTTAATTATTTATACACGAAAATAACACGCCTATAGCTAAATGATTCATTTGTCCTTGAGCTACGGAATGTTTGTTGATAGAAGGATTTGTTTGAAGATTACTTATATTTTGAACAAGTAAAAATATTACTCAAAATGTGGAATGATAAATAGAAAAGAAATAAAGTAACCCCTTTAATGTCTCGTGTAATATATTTCACGGGAAAAGCACAGCTGTTCATTTGTAAGGATTGATAACTCACTTAATGTACTGCGTTTAATAAACTTAAAATATGCAAGGTAGGGGATACCGGGGCTAGTGTTTGAATGGGGCAGGTTTTCTACCTATTTTATTATTTTAAAAACGGGTCGAGGATTAATCTCAAATGATTTGATTTTAACGTTTACTTTTAAAAATAATAGTGATTTATTTTGGAAATACTTGTACCATTTTGTAGAAAAAAAGTATAAAAATATTTGATATTATGTCTTTAACAAAAATAGATATAAATAAAATATTTGTTTGGAAAATAACAAAACAGCAGGAAAACAAGTTCGGTCTCTACAATTAATGAATTTATGAAAAAAGTGATTTTAGTATAAAAAGAAATGTATCTCATCTTCCATTTTGTAAATTTGTCATGGGTAAAAATATTAAAAAAAGCTGGAGTAATTCATAAAACATGAACATGGTTATGAATAAATAATAAAATATATGCTAATGAGCGTCTAATTTTAGCATTAAATATTTTTTGTTAACGAAACTCAATATAGTTTATTAATAATATGTATCTGCAAAAACTGGTATTTTTGTTTATTATTTAATGTAGCACACTCAGTTTGGTTTGATTTTGTAAGGTTATTAAATTAATTAATAAAATATTTCGCATAGGTTAATACTTTACCCCAAGTTGATTGATTGTAAAGTAACTTAAGATTAAACATTAAAAAAAAAAAAAACGTATTGTCATGACTGAAAATGTGAAAATAATAGCGAAATTGATCAATTTGTTTTGAAACTATTTTAGTTTAAGTTTCTATGCAATTGTGAAAAGGAAAAAAAATAGAACCAAGAAAGTCTGATGCTAATACCAAAATGAAAATATACAGGTGGAACTGATCCAACAATTGATTTATTATTTTTTATAAGTATATTTACTTCAACGAAGAATGATAAGTAATTGATTTGAATGTCAAAGTTTGTAAGTTTCAAACAAAAGTGAAGTTGGATATATATAGTTAAAATGTAAGATTTTTCTTCTTTATAATGCAGGTTTTTTATACACAATTTTAAAAAGAGATATGAAAACAAAGTAATTTTTAAAATCTTGTAATAAAAATCGTTAAAACAAATTTTCTACTTCACTGACAAACATAAGCAGAAAAAAACAAAGCTATTTTTATTCCTTAGATTCATTCCAGTTTTTCTTTCTACAAACTTTTACTTTTATCTTAAAACCTTATTTTTTTCCCCGACTCCGAAAATAAAAGTAAAAGTAAAAGTTTAGTACTTAAGCGAGTGGTATATTTCTTTCAAATTCAACTTGTTTAAGTGGCTTAAGTTACAGAAATTGGCGACCATTTTTTCATACATTTCAAATGGTAGAAACATTTTGCATCGTTACTTTAATGCAAAGAAAAGTTTGCGCTGTAGCCGAAGCTTACTTTTTATGCATTTTGCTCCTTGTTATAAGAAACTAATTCCCTTGTGTATTTTTACTTTCTTTTGCGCCTAATATATCTAACGTTATTCATTTTTTCTAGCATTTTTCATTGGTTTTGAATGCTTGATTTTTTAATGACGTTGTTTCTTTTTACCTCTGTTAGAAATTAGAAAGTAATTTTATTTGGTTTTTCAATAAATGCCGATTGAGTATAATCCAAACTAATAAAGATATTTTAACGAAAGTTATTCTTCGTTATAGAAATATTCACTTTATGTGTGCATAGAATTTTAATAAAAAACTTAACTAAACTTAACTTAAAACTAGTGTTACACCAAATGTTTAAAATATCTCTTAATAGGAACTTAATGTATTTTCAGACCGTCATTTCTGGTCTTTTCTAAAGGAACAATAAACATGCGAGTGGATTAAAAGCATGTTTCATTTGTAGTTTAGAAGTTGGCCCCCTAAATAATTAATGTAAACGAATTCATTTAATTTTGAATGTTTCCGGTTGTCTATTTTAAGTTTTCGAGGGACATATACATGTTCTGCCTGAACAGCATACGACCCTTTTATATAAGTAGAAAGTTTAGTTCATTCAAATGTAACCTCTACTTTTATAATTGAACAATAATTTGGAAGTACGCAATAAATTGAAATATTTTTATAACGTTATTTGTTAAGACGTAATCTTATCGTCAGTGTATTGTATGGAATCCCAATTGCCCTTAAATGACAAAGGGTTAAAGGGTGACAAATTAAAAGTTGACAGAGGGTTATAATCCCACAAAAATAACTACAAAGATATTAAAAAAAAGGCAGCAAAGAGACACAACACACTTTTTTTTCTCGTTGAAACTCTCCCGAGAACCATTTATTTCCCGTCAAGTTCTTAGTGAGGCAACTTTTTACCAACTGTTCGGAGGCGACTCGCAACATCACGTTCTACCTAGAAACTCTGCCACGACACATCGATTACCGACCATCGTCCTTTACTACGGAACAATGGCAAACAGGTCTAAGTCTCCATTTCCATTGATAAGGAAGTGAAATATAATATTTCTATAGTCATCTCACTTTATAATAATAATTATACTTAATGTTTCGTCATTTACTCACAATAAATCAAGAAGTACTTAAAAGCATTCTTCTTTATTACTTTCCACCATCCGGTGGCATAACATCCGTCAATAAAAATAATTGGCAAAAGGGGTAAAACAATCAAAGCGTTAAACACTATATATGTCCTCAAAGTTAATTCAAAATTCATTCTAAGAGACAACTCCAAAGACATTCCACTTAACGGCACTTAGTAATAGCAGAGTTTGGTTGCCGACGACCGATCCGACCAAGAACTACACTTGTTCATATTCCAACACCTAAAACAAAATAATGATTCCAAATGGGTGCAAAAAACATTTTTGTACAATTGAGTAGTCAATGTGTGAAATGATTTAATCCGATCATATTGCTTATTAGAAGAGAGTAAAGGAATTCACGTAGATTCTGGATAGTTATTAGAAACTGAAAAATAATTAAAAAACCTTGCTGTGCATCCTTCCTGTAATTGGTTGAAAATTTTTGCGTTTGTATTTATGCTCTTTTTCCCTAAAATATTTTACCGTGTGGATAATTATAGTTAACAAAAATGCGCACCATCAGCTGCTATTTATCCATCCAAACATTTAGAGGGACGTTTTTGACAAAACTTTTGGGTTGATTTTTGTCACCAGAATTTTTAAAACCAGTCGTCCACATGCTAAACTGATTGCTAATTGTCGAACAAACAATAGTCATGACCATTCTTTTCTTGTTTGGCAAAATGTCGTTTAGTAGCTTTAAAAAAAACACAAATATAAATTTTCACCGAATTTCATTCTTTGTCATTACATTGAAATATTGGTTTAAAAGCATTTCGTAGCTATATACAAATACAGCATATATAAGCAATACACAGATCATTAAAAAGTAACATATGATGTGCTTTTGGAGTCATTTATAAGTTAAATTTTATACTAAAATGTTTTGGAAAGCCTACGTAATGCATAATAGAACCGGTAAGCTATCATCTCCGTTAATTTTGCTCTTATAAAATTAATGCACAATTTGGGAGAACCTTTAAAATTTATTTTAATTTGAAATATATTTAACTAATATTATATTATTTTACATATTAGTGGAATAAATAAAAAAATGGAAATTGAGTTTTATTCCTTAGTATGCATCAACAAACCTTTTTTTTTTTTAAAAAATAATTTTGGTCCAATGAATTAAAAATGGATTGCTCAATGTTATTTATCGAATATATGGCCTATTCCTTTGAAGAAAACTATCCATTACAGTAGAAATGTTAAAACATTCTATATTTACTTTTGGAGAATTATTAATGAAGGTTTTTGTTGGAGAGAATATTACAAACACTGACTATCGAGAATAACTTAATATATTTCATGTATATAGTAGTTTATTAAATAAATGAAATGTTTAAATTTTCTTTTTTCACATGAGTTGTTGACTCTTAAAAGTATACAGTCTATAATTTTTTTCGATAATATTTTTTTACATAAATAAATGTTAATAACTTTTCTTGTATTTTTATTTCGAAATATTTGTTTTTATTTGGTGATTTGACCTTTATATTTTGTCACTTTTCATAAGACCTTCAACTCATTCTAAAGAACTGCGTACAATCTCAAAATTTTGTTTCAATTTATTTTAACGTTAACTTTTCTTCTTAATATTAAATAGTTTTTGACATTTTGTAATGACTTTTCTTTTTGTACTTTTACTTTAGTTTGTATCTATCTTTGTACTTTAGTTTGAGTTTACTTTTTTGGGGATTTTAGGGAGCCAGAAATAGAGTTTAATGATTCAATACAGTTTTGTATTCATTATGGAATTATTTTAGCATTTAAATTGTAATAATAAAACATTAATTAATTAATAATTTTTTTCGACTAGTAAACAGGTTCATAAAGGTTTCTTTCAGAGTTAGGAAATTTACGGTTTATACGCGAAAAAGATATATTTGATGCATTTGAATGAAATTTAACATTAAAATTTAACACTGTTGTGAACCATAATAATCTAGCTCAAACTCTTCGAAAATTATTAGCATTTGCATTTAAAGCAGCTATTACAAATATAACAAGTAAAGCATCAATTACCTTATGTGAATAAACACGGAAAAGTGTTATAGAATCCCTAAACTATGTTTTGCACATTCTTTCGATACAAGTAACATTTTATAGCGCTAACTAAACGATGTTTCCATATTTTTTATGGACTTCTGAAGAGTTTTACAATACGAATGAAAAACTTTGACTAACACTTTCCAATAAATGACTTAAGCCTTTTTAGAAATAAATTTTTAGTTTGTTACTGTAGGACCTGCATTTTTCACGACAATAAAACTGTGCTGTAAAAATAAAAAGAGTAAAAATTTCTGACTCGATTTTTTATGCCCCCTGTATAAAGTTCAAAAGAGAGAAAGGACGAATCTAAAGTTTTTTTAAAGTCACTTTTTCGTTTTTATATTTGGAAGAGATTTCGCTTTGATGGATTTGTTCCCCATCTGCTTCTAGTGGACAAAAGCGAGGAATGAAGTTTGGACAAAAAGATCGTTGTGAGGCAATGCTGTTTTTTTATAAGGAGGGACGCAACAAATCTCAATTTTCTGTTGAGAAACTGAGTAGAAAAGTTTGGAGAAGTAAAAGGCAAAGAATATTGATGTCGTTTTCTGTTGTGCAAGTAGGAAAAGCAAACAACTGGTTGACCAAACGCGTTTCTGCGTGTTAGAAAGATTTTCTATTCGATTTTTACTTAGGGTATTTTATTGTTGAATCATTGCAAGAGATAAAGTTTTTGCAAATATTTAACTAAAATGAAATTTATTTCCTTGAAATATTCATATTTTGATGAAAGTTAAGTATAATTGGTAATGTAAATTGCATAAAAGGTAAACAATTGTTAAGCATAAATGTTATTCATACACTCAAAAAACGGTATGTGAAACAATATGAATCTATCAAAAATTATTGTCTTAAAAATATTTCCAAGACATATTTATTATGTGACGCACATGACGACACCGTTTAAAAATGATGACACTTGTAAATAGAAAAATAAAGGAATCTTGTTACTAATCACAAGGAGCCAGTTGACTGCATACTGTTGATTAACTTGCAAAGTCAAAACTGACTAACCAAGATAGGCTACTCGTTTGATGTCAATTTGCGTGAATAATATAAATCACTTGTTTCCTGAAGTAGTGAGGATCTAATATTTTAGGGAATGAAATTGGTAAAACGCTAAGTTGCTAGTCATGAAATTTTGAGACTAAATCCCCAAGTAAAACACCTCCCAAAGGCAAGATTCAAACTTGTCATCTCTAGATTACAAGAACCGTTACTTTACTTACTACTCAAGCGACTTGCTAGCATTTGCAAACCAGCCATTTGAATAAACTCTTTGAAACATTCAGTTTTTTTAATCCTGACTTAAAAATATCTAAAATTTTCAATATGAGTCATTTGATTGTTTAAGCGATCGCTTGATATATATAATGCTAACTTTTAAATTACCTGGCAATTGTCTAATATGAGCATTTAATTCTCATTTGATTCATTATACTTTAAGATACAGTCTCAAGTTACTCATTTGTAAGAAGTAATCTTTGATTTACCTTGTATTATACTTTTCTTTATGTAAACAAGTCGAATGACTATGTTAGTATGTCAGATAGTAGTTGGTATGTCAGATAGTTGGTATCTCATAACTGAGTCGATGAGTCAACTGTTAAACTTTTGGTGAATCGAACGTTTGGAATTTTTCTCTGTGTTATAAGCAATCATTTTGAGAATAGATTGATTAAAAATATGTTAAATACCAAGATATTTATAATTTAGTTATTACATAATACTTTAATGCATCATTTGCGAATACCATTAACCACCTTAATTAGTGAAATAAAATGATAACTCCAGGTTTTTATATTAGTTACTTAATTTGTTCTTTAAAACTTGTCCTGACAATGAGCTTCATTTGCCTTACATCTTGTTTATTAAGATAAACTTAGGTAGAAACAAACAAACAAACAAACAAACGAACAAACAAACAAAGGTCTTAAGCATCAGCTATTGGGCATAAATGGTTTAAGGAGTATTGTTGGTATATAAGTATTAAATCTCAATAGTTTTACATTGAGAGCTATTTCTTGATAAAAACTTATTTTGAAATTATATTTGGTGTTTAAAAATGTTCAATGAGATGCTTTAAAAGCACATAATGCTATAATCATAATTCGGAAATGTGATGTTTTTCATCAAAGGTTAAATCGTTAGTATGTGCGATCTATGTCATTTAAAGTTATCTATAGTTTTCTATAATAAAAATAATTTAGATATATGGTTGTATTTAATTGATGGTTTTCTTGACATGCATAAAGAAACTACCCATAAATCCATAAACATTGAATTTGCAATATAGATGTGAAATACAATACTAGTGATATATTCTCGCGTATTTAGGAGTAACTATACAATAGAATATCTTTTCATTCTCTAAACCTAGTTTGATGTGCGAGAGTAAATATAAAAAACACTTGTTCTCCATTGTAATTGAAAGATAAAAATCAAACCTAATTATAACTTTTGAGTACTTAAAAAAGTTTTGAATAAAAATTGTAACTTTCGTTAAATGTACATACCTTTTGGTGACAGTAATATTTGTAAAAAAATTATTGTAAAATGAATTTCACTATTTGACAATTATTTGGCTTCAGTGCTGATGTTTTTATCTCTTTGAAATCCCTCCTTCCCCATT
Organism: Hylyphantes graminicola; assembly: GCA_023701765.1. Taxonomy (NCBI): domain Eukaryota; kingdom Metazoa; phylum Arthropoda; class Arachnida; order Araneae; family Linyphiidae; genus Hylyphantes; species Hylyphantes graminicola. Next base: position 45,879,797 of record CM043111.1, read on the forward strand.
ATTTTGCAATTCATCAACTTCTTCAATGAACATGCAAAGTCTCAATCCCCCATCCAGAAAATCGGAAAGCAAATCACTCCAATTCAATTTCGCGCATCACAACCCCTTTCAAAACACTTGGCTCACAAAGCAGCAAAATGGCCTTCCCCAATCAAGGTGGTGCTGGTAAAATCTTAGAACAGTCCCTTGATTGTTCAACAGCGAAATCAATACGAGACTCAGGGCAATGAAAGAGAGTATCGGCACGATTAATTATTTACCATGAATGAGTTAAAGGACCCGAAAAGCTACTTCATCAAATGCTGTCTCGAGTTACCACCACGCCAGAGGCAATTCCTCACGTTCCACTGGCCCATTAATCACTTGGGGGTTGCCTTCTATAAAGCCCCTCTATAAACTTCGGCACATCGATGAGATGGTTTGACAAAATATTATAAAATATTTTGATCAAAATTTAGTTTTAAAATTTTACATTACAAAATTGTATATGGATGTTTCAGTCCATAAATGATTTTTATATTTGCGTCGGTGTTATTAATTCAAGTATGAAATTCCTAATAACACATTTATATTTATTGCTCCAAATAAAATGCATAATTAACTTGATATTTTGGTGGAAAATAAATTTTATCGTCTGCATTACAGTTAAATGGTAAATAACAAATCAAGTTGAATAAATAATCGTGTATCGAATTTACCATTAAGCGAATATTAACCAATTATACCAAGGAATTATAGATTACGCCAGATCAAATTCTTTTTTTCTTCGCATTACTGACATTTACTAAGTATTCCATAAAGTTGTAGATTAAAATACGTCTCAAAGTATAAATTAAATGCATAGATAGGATCCATAAAGGCTTAATATTATTTCTATATAAAAGTTTGACTGCACCAATTAGTCATTCATTGGAATAGTAAATTGAAAACATTGGTGGTTACAATAGAGCTAAAAAAAAAGGATTATCTTAAATTATATATTTCGATAATTTGTAAGAAAAAATGTATTCGAGAAAGAGTCCATATACGGCTCAATCATAAAATTCCCCGGCCTTCTCAACTTTAAGGTCAAAGAAGCTCTCCGCGATGTCATCCTTTCAGTTTCATTTGGCAAGTCAGCTTTTCCGATGAAGGAAAACGAATCCTGTTCGTAACCAGAAAAGTACTGTAGGAGAGCAAAGTTCCTTTCTTCTTCTTCGGAACAGCTGATACACAAGACGGAAAGTGCGAAGTTGCGGAAAGCTTGTCTGGCCTTAAAGTTGAGTAGGCCATGAATTGGCAATTTCAATCAAACCTTGCAGTATAATAAGGAGCCATAGCATGATATAAGAATCGTAAATTCTATGATCGCCTTATTTTACAACCTGACTTTCAAAATAGTCAATAACAGCCGGGATTACTATTCAGTATCCGAGTCATGATTTCTCAAATTTCGTTACAATTGTTTGAAGCCAACTCGGTAGCATGACTTCATCTCATCAAGTGTTGGTTTTGATGGAACTGTTCTCTCCGAGATGAAATCCGTGTTATTTAATTCGGCAATAAGGCGTCTTCCCTACACAGTTTAATTGAATCCTAAGAGGGCTGTGCTATTAAACTTTGTGAGTAAGACATGAGGACGGACTTATTGAACTTGGATGTTTTAGAGATGGGTTTCTAGTGTCTACAAAATTTACTTTTGCATATGTTACCTCTGAATTAGTAAAGAATAATTATATAAGATACTTTGGTGTAAGAATTTAATGAATAAAACTTGAGTTTATAATATTTGAATTTAACTTGCAAATGCATTAATTCAACTATGCTTAGATATATGATATTAATTATTTAACTGAATTCCAATGATATTGACATGATTAAGGTTAAAAATTAATAAATATTTGTGTGTAAGAAACGGGAAAATTGAGTGACTGAAATGTGTGAAAGAATGTGAGATAAAAAAACTTTCAATTCAAATAAAAAAATAGAATCGAAAAATATAACGTGAAAATTCCTATCTTGAAGAGCCTCACTATTAATGCACCCTTATTAAGAATTAAAAAAAAGAATCACCAAGAAAATCAAGGTAGGAGTACTGTTTTTTATTTAAAAAAAGGACTACCATAAAACAACTTTTGATCTAAAATAATAAAAAAGAAACCTAAGAGAAGTTAAAAATAAAGATGAAGTTTTTATCATAATTTGAAAGAAAATGCATAACAAGTAATGCCTACTCTTAATATACTCGTAATAGAAAAAGAAGAAATTTCAGAGAAAAGTGAAGAAAGATGATGATTTGAAAAAAAAAAAAATGAAAAACTTTATTGTGAAAGGAGAAAAGAAATTTTGCTATAATTTTCATTTCTATAGGAAAAGTCAACTTGAAAGAAATTTAAAGGGGATATGGATGAATGATTAAAAACAGTAAAGAAAGCTAGAAACAATAGGAAATTTCACTCTCAATATACAAGAAATAAAAAGAAAATTTTGAGAACCAATTTCGATAAGAGAGGTATTTAAATTTTGTATTGAAAAGCCATTCACTACAAGAAATTTCACACAAAATAAAACAGTGAACCCTAAAGGGAAGAATTTTCAAAGATAGGATAATGATTGAATGGATATGAATGTATTATTGTGCAGGGGCACATAGTAAAAGAAATTATTTCAACATTTAAAGACAATAAACATTTCTGACAGAACAATGAAGACTGAAAATTAAATTAAATATTTTTTTGTTAATTTGCAACCAATAAAATTTTATCTCTTATCTTAGAAAAGGAATCAAGAGAAAGAAAATAATTTATAGGAGGAAAGAGAGAAAATGAAAAGGGAAACAATACCATTAGTTTTTTAGAGAAAAACTGATTTAATAAAAATTAATGTTGACGAAAAATATTAATACCGCGCGAAGTTTTCTGAAACAGTAAGATATGATTATTTTACTAAAATAGATTTATTAAATTAATTTCAAAATACAAAAACAATATAAGTTTAGAGCATTTTTTTTTATATCATCAATAATACGATGATCAAAACCTTTGGATTTACTACTTACATAACTAGTCGGATAATAACTAATATTAATTTTTCCTTAATGTTTAAGTATGTTGCGGACAATTTTTTACACTTTGTGACGGAACAATATCTATAAATCAAGCTAATTTCTAAAACTTACTATATTCAGTAATTTGTCTTCTTTACAAAAAGGATTCAAATCTTAAGCATTTATTTTTCTTCTGTAGATGATAAAGTAGAAACATAAAGACCTAAGAAAGATAAATTAATTTTGAACACAGAGAAAACTAAGTTTTAAAGAAGTAAAAAAACCCTAGACAAACTGTTCTTTTTTTTTTTAATTATGCGCCAGGACGATGCGGAGTAAAAAAGGGTTTTCCGTGTTTTTCGAAACTTCGTTTCAACTTTCGAAAGCAATTTCCCGTCTTTATTCTTACTTTTTGTAACCTTATTTTCAAAAGAAGTTAGTATAAAAATGTATTAAATTGTCGCTACGACATTTTTGCGTGTTGCCTGATTAAACATGGCACAAATTACTGGTTCTAGAACAATAATTTTTTTAGGAATATAATTCAGATACTGCTTTGCATAAGAATGGTTTTCAAATTATTGGGGGTAATATTTTTTTGCAATCATGTATTTTTTAGATTTCAGTCAGAATTGTGGCTTTCAAGATTTTGAGACGCGGAAAAATAGTTTAAAGGGCTTTTTGTTAGTGTGGTTCTTCAACTATGTTGTCCAATGCGAATGCAAATTTAGTTACGACCTCAAAATAACTTTAAAAAGTACACCTTTATGTATACCTAAAATAATTAGATTTTTTCGGATAGTATGGTATGGTACATATATATTCCAGCTTGTGTGCTTGTTCAGAGAAACGTTTCGCTTTTTTTCGGATATTTTCAGTAGAAACATATACAGGGCTGTTCACACATTTTTTAGACGATTTATATTGTATTCACAAAACTAAATTAAATAAAAATTTTGTGTTTTAAATGTTCTGTTTGATAGCCCTTATTCTGAACTATCTTTCTACACCGTAATTTCCAGGATAATAATGCCTTTTGAAGTGTTGGAAGAGGTATTCTATCCCATTCCTCCTGAACCGCGTTCCAGAGTCTTGTAAGGGTTGTGGGGCGACGTTTGGATAATGCAGATTTTAGAAGTCCGAAAGCACAAAAATCCATAGGTGATACATCGGGAGATTTAGTAGGGATATCAGTGAAGGGTATGGTCTTGATACCGGTTTTTTGTTCCATTTCTTCTAGAAATTTTACTGTGGATTTTGACGTGTGTCTGATAGCTTTGTCGTGATGGAGTTTCACAGATTGATGGCACTGTGGGTAAAGCGATGGTATTTCATTCAGAAAAATTGGTGATAAAATATGTTCCTGATTGTATTTGGAGTTAATCTTGACATTTTTTTCAACTCTCCTTATTTTTAACTTGCCATTATATGAAAAACCAGCAACAATCATGAATCCCTTAGAAAAACTTTCTTTCGATTCTTTGAACCATGTACTTAAATTTTTTCTCCTCTTTTATGAAAATAATAAATGGCTCTTTTTTGCCGCAATCATTTAAATACACCCATGATTCATCTATTGTGACAATTTTTTTCCATTTTTCTTTGGATAAGTGTTTCTCATACAGAATTCTGCAGCGTGTCCTGCGTTCAGCGATATGTTTTGGAGAAAGACGAAGCACATTGCGTGTTTTCGCTTTTTTAAGATTTAAATCAGTGTTTATCATTTTGTTTACGGTGGACACAGAGCATTTTAATGATTTTGCAACTGTCCTTTGACTAGGGAGATTTTCTTTTAACATTAAACAACGTACCTTTGCAATAGTCGAAGATGTCCGTTTTATTCTTGGGTGCTTGTTTGGAATTTTTGTCAAATTTGAGGCTCCAATTTGACGTTTTTTCCCTTTATTGTTGACGATATTACCTATCGACGCTTTAGATATCACAAAACCATGACTCTCACATCGTTTTTGGATAACGGAATAGGAATGCTTCTCTTCGGAAAGAGCATAAATATAGCCTTCGAACCACTGCTTCGTTAAAAACGCCATTTTGAATAAAAATAAAATTCTCAAGCCGCAGACGATAATTTTGACTTTTAAAAACATAATACAATTGCAATTATTTCTTTTGTAGTAATCGATTTTTTATTACCACCAAACAAAATCGTCTAAAAAATGTGCGAACAGCCTCTGTACAATGTTACAATGAGTACGCAAATTTTATTTTTCGCGTAAACTTTATAGCTGAAATTTTTGGGTAGCTTAGTAAAATATGCAACAGTATGTTTAAAATACACAGACTTTCCTAATAAAATTCATTTTTTCATTGTTTTTGATTACATGTTTCGTGAAATTTATCAAATGAAATCTATGAAATAGTTTTCTCTGTGCATATCAATAAATAATATATTTTCTTTTTAACATTTCAGAGTTCGTCGAATGCATATTTTTGAGTACTATCTATATTTGTAAAATTATGAATAAATGCGCCTGAAATTAATTTTTTTTGTTCTTCTCTGCTATTATTTTAAGCTTTCAAATAGGATTAAAACAATTGTTGAAAATAGTATGTTTATGTATGTAAGTATAAGAGGGAAATAACTTATAATAAAATATTTTTATACAATATCTTTATACAAATTTTTAGAAGTTTAATTAAATAAATTTCATGTATAATGAAGACGTAACTTCTTATTTCATGGCAATGAATAGCCATTTACATATAATGAAGAACTACTTAACTAATTCTTAAAACTCATTTCATTTTAATTATCTAGATTATGGACATTTTTAAATGGAATAATATATATTATTTCTAAGAAGGGTTACCCAATATTTTTTATTATGATATTATAGTTTGTGTATTGGGAAATGCAATTAGTATGCACTACAATTTTAATTAAAAATTTCATTAAAACGAACACATATATAATTAGTTGAAAACATAATATATTTTTGTTAGTTGTATTTAAAATGTTATTTCATTTAAAGAAGGTATTAAATTACTGCATTTTTTTACTTAGCTTAGAGGTACTAATTATTATAGAATTTAGTATGTATAATTGAACGTTGTATTTCAATAAATTTAAATAAATCTATAGTAATAATTAATTTATTTTTAAACTGCTTTAGACAACCTCCTTGTGTACCAACTATATATTATGGAGTTAATTTTTGCTGAAAATTTATCCAATTGAGAATTTTTTTATGTTTATAATCAGTTATTAAGCTTTTAAGGTAGACCAGTGCCATGAAAATTAAAAAATTATTTGAAATGGTAGACATTTTTTTATCAGCATAAATGATATCTTACGTATTGAAAAATATCTTGACCAAATTTGGTTGTCGTCAGCAGTTTGGTTTACATTTTTTTTTCATACAATTTAGTCGACGTATTTATTTTAAAACTAGCAAATTTATACCCGCACTTCGCACGGATTAAATAAATATCAAATCGATCCAAGTATGTGTACCATATAACCTGTTATAAAATCATAAACTTAAGTTATTCTCTTTCCACTCGTTATCAAGTAAAAATATCAATTCATTGCCCTAATATTCTAAAATCAAAAATACGCTGTAAAATGTACTCATAAATGTCATCACAATTCCCTCATAAATACATAAAACCTTTTTTAACTCTTTTGGCTCGTTTTGGTAAATAATTTGGCGAGAAAATAGATATAGCTACAAACACACACATTATACAGCTCTAACACAACGACCTTAGCATATCCAACCAGCTTATAAATTATTTTTAAAAACATTTTGCCCATTTGGCGAGTTTTAATAAATAATTTGGCGAGATTGGCAACATATTTGGCGAAACAATAAAGACATAATACCCTTATATGCAGCTCTAGTGCGATGGCTTTATTAACCATCATAGTTCAGTAATAGCTTAACAAACATTTTGCTCATTTGGCGAGTTTTAATCAATGACTTGGCGAGATTGGCAATGTATTTGGCGAAAAAGTAAAGACATAAAACCCTAATATGCAGCTCGTGCGATGACCTTTATTAACCATCATTGTTCAGTAATAGCTTAACAAACCATTTGCCCATTTGGCGAGTTTTTATTATAATTTGGAGGGATTGGCAACGTATTTGGCGAGAAAATAAAGACCTAACGGCAGCTCTAGAACTTATAGGTAAACTACACATTTATTGTTTGAACATGCATATTTGTAATCAACAGAACCATCATTGACGAAATCATCAACTAAACCCATAAGAAATCCAGGAATCAAGACTTGTTGGAAATACGTCACTTGAAACAAATCAATTATTTTCAAATAATGAATTTAGTTTCTGAAAGTTATGGCAACACAATAAAGTAAACATTTTCAATTTTATTTATTTTCGTTGAAAGTTTTATTTAATTGTTTCTTCAGATGGCATCAGGAAAGAAAAGAAATCGTCGGATTTGAGCCAAAGTGGTGTAGTTTTCCCAGAAAATTCGAATTTTCTCTAAAAATAGAACACTTTGAGCTCTGAAAGTTCCTATTTTGCAACTCAAGTATGAACTACGTATTTGTACTAAGTTACGAGTCAAACAAATGTCTAGTTTGTGAGTTTCAGAGAGACATATATACACACACACATACAAAACTTCATTTTTATTGATTTTCAAACCTACTTCTATTGTATTGAAGTGCCTTTATTATTTTTATTTTTGAGAAAGTATTGTTTTTCAATTTAAATAAGCATCGATTACTTACTTAGTCCTCTTCTTGCCCTGTGGAACATAAGGCTTTTAAGCTTATAACGCCAACTCTTGCGATTTTGTGCAGCAGCTCTTGCTTCCGACCAGCTCGCCCATCCTGAATGGTTCCTCTCGTCCTCGACCATTTTAATCCATGTTGATTTGTGCCGTCCTCTTTTTCTTTTCCTATAGTGGACCCATGTCAGTGCTACTGCTGGAAATTCGATTTGTTGGCATTCGTAACACGTGACCAATCCATTTCCACCTTCTTCGTTTTATATTAATTGCAAGCGGTTCTTCTTTGGTTTTACTGTAAAGCTCGATGTTTGATATTGTTTGGGGCCGGAAAATTCTCATGATTTTTCATAAAATATATTTAGCTAGCTATTAATGCCTCGATTGACTAACAATAAAAACATATGCAGAAAATTACTAAAGCCGGTGTGAATGCTACAAAACTTATATGCTATAAATATTTTTTCCTATGAACAGTACAATACTCAATTATCTTTTATTACGTAAAGTACTCGTAACAGTTCTAGAGTAATAGTTCTGGAGTGAGCCTAAAAAAGTAAAGTATTCGGTGCTATTCTATCTTAGAGTTTGCATAGGCTTGCTTCATCGACTTGGCGATGTCTGACTTTCTTTTAAAAACGATAATTACAATGCATTTTTCTTACCTGTAAAAGAGATTACTACCATCTTGTGTAAATTCAGATCTTGTGCTACAGCTTACAACCGGGTACAGCTATAAACTTACATATTGGTGGTCATTTTTTGGCAACTATTGGTGAGAAAAAAAATTTTAATGTAGGGTTGGGCTATACCTATAGAGGTGTATGAAATATGAAGTGGAATAAACAAAAACCTTATGTACAATTGCATTTTCCTTAATATCTTCATTTTTAATAGTTGTAAACACAAGCATCAATTAAATTAAACTCGAAAATATAATTAGAATCGAATTGAGTAAAGCCAGCATAAAGAATCAATTAAGACTTTTAAATATATAAATAAAATAAGGATAGTAAAATTCTTCAAATAAAACCCACGTGCTTTTACGTGTTAATACTTAATCCCCCCCTCGCTGAAATTTTTAGCAAATACGAAAATGAAAAGTATAAATACAATGTTTATAACAATGTACAATGCTATTCCTATAGCGCGCAAGAAAATACCAGAAAATTAGAAAATCAAAATCAAATATGAAAAATCTAAGCCTCAGGTGCACACACAGGTGTTAACGGGAATCTCTATTAAAAATTTCGATTTTTTTTAGGATAATAGAAGTAGGTCATTAATGATCCACATACATACACGTTGACTCTTTTTAATTATTATTACTGATAAGTAATATTTAGAGGTACATCTTTTAAATATGTGCTACCTAGTTAATGGGATAGGAAATCAATCCTTGTAAACTAAACAACAAAAAATCGAATGAACTTAAAAGTTAAATTTTCGAAAAACATTATTTAAAAATTGCTGAAAAACAGTTTTGAAGAACACGCAATTTCCAAAACTTCGACGTTCCACGCTCCCCTGAGAAGTTCAATACTTTTTATGGGAGAAGAAAATAAATAACAAATGAAACTTCCACTTTCCTTGTTCTAAAGAAAAATTATCGAAATAGGTGGGTGGTAAAACTTGAATAGTAATCGATAGAGCAATATGTATCCTTAGCGGATTGAAAAAGCATGCAGTGCAAAGAGATTAGAGGAAGTTGAAGATTCTTGGCGCTATTTTTCTTGAAACCATCAAAAATTCGCCAAATTTAAAAAGAAATCTAAATGAAAGAGATAGATTTTGCAATTTTAAATCAGTTATAAATGTTCTTAGCTCAGTTGTGAGCCTAAATACGAGTTCTGAACTGATCCAATTTTCTGATAGTTTCCTGTATTAATTTTTAAACTGTATGTTGCCAAGTTTTATGTACTAGTACATTTTTTTTATCACAGTGGTTTGTATACATTAGGTTGAGTTGTAAAAAATGAACTGAAAATTCATCTGAACTATTCTTTAATTCAAAAACTCATGATATAAGTCCACATAAAAATGAAGCTTAATAATTAAAATAGAAATATGTGTAATCTAGCAAATTTCACAAGAGATGAACGTCTTCAGGTGGAAACCAAATTTTTGGATTCAAAAACATCTACAGATTCTTCTTACTTCCACAAACTACAATGAAAACTGAAGCCATTGAAGTGTGCAGCCGAAACTGCAGTGTTTTAAAGTTACGCATCGAAAAGTACCTGTAATAGTTTCCCGTTATTTTTACAAGCTGTTATCTCCTACCCTAGAAACAAAAGGCATGCTTGTCAGTTTCGTTTACTTTGATTATATTTTGGCTGTCTTGGAAATAAGGGGTTTAGAGGTTTCAGGAGAACTTGTGAAAACTAAGATTGGTGGAAAATATTTTTTCGCTTTGTTTTTGCTGATGACGGGAAGACTCATTCTTTGGTCCGTAGGGTCTAAGTTTTATCATTCAAAGTTCAGCTAGTTTAGTTTCATAAATAGTTGATGTTTTAGTGAGGAGTTTTCTTGGGGTAGAACTTTTGGTTGAAGTGTGATTAACTGGTTAAAGACTTGCTTGGGTTAATTTGAAGTATTCTTTAAGCCGTTGTAAAAGTGACAGTTATATCCCCTTGGCCATATATTTTTAAATTCGTAAAAAGTTCCACAGTAGACATATTTTGAAATATATATGCCAGGATGTCCGTAATATTTGTTAATTTCTACATATCTATGAGTTTTGTTCAGAACGTTTTTTTTAAAAACTTTCTTAAACTGTCATTAGATTTTAACAACAAATAAAAATTTTATAAATAATACAGTATTAGATTACAGTACAGCGATCAGAGTTATCCATGTTAACCTAATTTTACCAAAATTTCAGTGCATATACTTAAGATCTATGGGTATATACTAAGATCAAACTCTATAGATCCTTTTAGATATGATAGTTAATATTTTACCTCTTATTTTTCCATATTTTATGTCGGTAAGTATGCTCTCTTCTTCTCTGGCTCATTTTCCCCAATGATCTCCAAATTTGTTAGAATCACCCGAGAGCAACACTTTTATACATTGAGGGCCCCAAAGAGAAAACCACCTTCTTCAGAAACTTGCAGAACTGCTTTGATAAAATCGTAACTGGCACTTGTAATTTAGATTAAAGCCGAAGTCAAAATTAATATTTAATGAAGACCCATGATGGGACATAAATTATTTCTTTTTTCGGTTTCCCTTCCTTAGCTATAAAATTTCTTGATTTAAAAAGAGGGTGTTTATAATGTCTGAAAATACAAAAAACAAATCTTGGTGAGTTAAAATAAGTCAAAAATTGGCTTAAAGATGATTTAAAACACATGATGGGTCTCACCCAGTTAATTTATTATTTTTAAAACGTTTTTGAATATTTCGGTGATACTTTTTCTGAAGCAATACAGTTAGGCACATTTCATATTCAAATGCTTTGGCAATATAAAAAGTATGCAGAATTACTTTTAAAAGTATATATTTGTTGTCATATTTAGGTAACTCGTTTCCCCCTATTACGCGTTTTATAAAAACCATCTAGACCTTTGTTCCTCTATTCAGGTATTCAGACTTCTTTTACGGAACCCTTTCGAGCTTTAAAAAGCCCTTTTTTACAGCGAACTTATTTTCAATATTTTATCACTGTTTCAGACACTTTTGGGTCCTATAAACAAAACTATTAAATTTTCAAAACCCACAAAGCATTTTTGGCCACAATGATAGGTAGGAATTTTGTCAAACGGCGCATCGTAGTGTGGTTTCAGAGAACCTTAATAAATATTTCATGCACTCTGTTCCCCACTTCACTTTCATATTTTCGCCAATCAGTCGTTCGGCAACGGGTTGGAACCGTTTAATAAATATTCCAGGCCGGCGTCTGCCCCGGAGTATAATGTATTATGCATGAAGTGGCCCTCTTAACTTTTCCTTTTTGGCGAGCAAGAGGGGGTGCGAATATCCACATTTAAGCCAAAACTTACGTGGTTGAAACGTAAGATTAAAAATATAAATTTTATAATATTTATTTCACCTCAAGTATTATCTTTCGATCAACATCCACTTAATACGTTAGGATTAAGAAATTAAAAAATTTCGGATGCCACAAATACGTTACTTTTTCTCACTAGGGTTAAGTTGATTCATTCAAGAGCAATTATATTAAACTAATTGAATAATGTGACGCTTCAAGGGGGTACTCTCAATATAACTGTGATTTTTATATTATGTAAATGTTTACCTTATTACAATTGATCCCTCTTCTCAATTGCCAGTATCCCATCAGTATATTATAAGCACTTGCCAACCTCTGCTGGTGTCAACATAATTTCTTATTTGGATGTCAGACTGAATTCCGTTTCTACCTTTTGTAAAGGACGAACTCTACATTTATGAAAAAATATTCCTCAATATTTCAATTTTCCCATTGTAAATAGCATAATTAAGCAGCCATCTCTAGAAATAAACTACACAACGTTATAACGTAGACACTGGAAGCTCTTATAAAGTCTATGTCCGTCCGTTCCCCTATTCGTCGAAAGTCATACGCTAAGAAGTTTTGTGCAAGATTGCAACAAAATCCTGGAATTTTGTAGCTGCCACCTCTATTTGGAAAGTTAATTTACCGATTTGTAGTAAAAATATAACTTTATTACATCACAAAAATAGTAAATCAAAGCTCCAAATAGTGGTGGAAGCTAAGAATATCCATAATTTTGGTGCAAACTTTGATTACTTTTAAAACTATGTTACTTTCATGGCCCAAACTACAAATTTACAGCCAAGTGCTATACAAGAAAAAAAATTCAGCTCATTGAAACTTCTTTGGGAGTTGGTTGGTTCTTCTTTTGGAGATCTTTGAACAAAAATTTAATTCGAAGTAACCAATTGTTAAAAAAAACTGCAAAATTTAATAGTATTCATTTTAAAAAGCATAAGTAAGCTATTTTCCATTTCCTTTAAATCAGCATAGACAATATTTATAAAGAAATAAAATAAAAAAAAATATTTTTTGCGATTCAAGTCATTTTTTAATGACGTCATAATACATATCAGATGAGGGTATTTGTTTAGAAAAAGGCACAAATGTTTTTTTATTTTTATTTAAAAAAACAGATGTAATTTTCTACCTACATTAAGCATTTATTAATGAATAATGACGTTTTAATACTATTTATTACTTTTGATGAAACCGTTTGTTCTATAAACGTTAATTAAAAGTCACTCTGCTTGTCAACTCATCCCATTTTGTATAGTTATTAAGTTTGCCTTTTTAGCCTACTTGTCTTTTTTTTATATTCGAAGAATATAATAGAAGAGTAATACTATTTATTACTTTTGATGAAACCGTTTGTTCTATAAACGTTAATTAAAAGTCACGCTGCTTGTCAACTCATCCCATTTTGTATAGTTATTAAGTTTGCCTTTTTAGCCTACTTTTCTTTTTTTTTATATTCGAAGAATTAAAAAAATGAAAAAATAGGTATTGGCATGCTGTCGATGTCCGTCCGTCTGTCTGTCCGTACCCCCTTCCAAAATCAGTTCTATCAATCCTTTCTAAAAAATTCTTTTTTTATTAGAAAGGTATAACTTCAGACACCCAACTTGCATACTTTTTGTCCGTCTGTCTGTACGATCGAACGGACATAAATCTACTATTTGTCGATGAATTTCCTATTGAATTAGCATTGAAATTCAATTTCGAGTCATTTAAATCGCTGTTGCAAACTACAAATGCTACGGACAACTGAGATACGTAAAAAAAAAGCGTATCAAAATGAGAATACATTGAACATTTCATAAAATAATTCGAATTCTAAGTACTTCAATTATTTAAAAAACTTCAACATTAAATGCTCATTTTAAAATCATAGGAAGGCATTTTATTAGAATTAAATCACCATTGCCATCGCAACAATCGCTCAAGAAACTTTAATTCTTTTAGACAATAAATTAAAATAAATTTATTTTTGCGACATCGATCAGTTTGAAATGACGTCAAATATATTTCACTTCAAGATTCTGTATGTTAGTTGCACTCTATTTAAAAGCGAGAACTATTGCATATTTATTCTTTGAAATATTAATTTTTTCAAACGATTTAAGTAATAATTATTTAATTTTCGAAATAAAATGAAACTTGCCGAATTTAGCGGGCAAATGTTTAATATAGAATTAATGCTGTGTTTGGCGCCTTTTTACCTGTTAAACACAACTGATGTGTGGAATAGGGTTAAGTGACGTATTCTGTTACAAACCTATTTGTTAATTTACATTTAATATTTTAAGTGCATTTTGGAGTAGTTTTATGGTTTTTGTTCAACGAATAATTAAATAATTATTTATAACTGCAAATAATCATGCGGACGATAAGTAATATTTATTTTATTGGCGATGGAAAATTAATGAAAATAATTGGCTTTAAGAAGTTGAAATTACAGCTGGATGCTGTGTTTAGTGAAATTTATTCAAATGTATATAAATTTAATGTAGAAACGGTTGTTGATGTCACTTACTGTAACGAACCTATTTTTTTCAAGATAAGAATTTTAGTATGTATTTAAGTAACAGGAAAGTAGGCTATTTTAGTTCTTTTAGAACTTCTTGTTCTTTAAATAATTAAAGTTCTTCGAATTTGATTTTTTTGACATTTTTATAGACTTCTAGTTTTGGTGCACTAATTTTTTTTTTGAATGATCACACTAGTAGTAGACTTTGTAGTTCAGGCCCTGAAAGTGGGTTTATTAAAAGGACATAATCTTTATAACATATTCAATTTTTCTTTCATTATAAACGTCGTATTGAAGCAAATAATCCCTCAAATATTGATTGAGTTACTTCGGATAGTTAAAGTATGATATGATAATAATTAGTAAAAAAAATTCTGTCTGAATCCACTGTAAAAAAGATACCTTTAAATTTTTCTTTATTGAAACTTGTTTTCAAAAATATTTAGCTAATATACGGATAGTACGGATAGTACGGATAGTAACTTTTTGCAATTCTTTATACATTGTTTTAACTAGATTACCATCCCATAAGCCAGTAATTTTCTCAAAGGTACTGTAACATGTATGATGTTTTTTTTAAAGGTATAGATGATTTTTCGAAATTGAATAGAGATAGTCGCAGAGCACCGAAGAAATGAGGAAATCTTAACGCACTCTAGGATTCTACCACAGAATGATGATTGGATAAACCAAAATCTAACATGAAACAGAACTACTCGGAAGTGTAGTTCGACCATTTGTTAGGTTTAGATTTGGAATAAAAATAAACGTTGTAGTAAAAAACATCCATGCTTATATTTCATATAATGGTGGAAAAAGGCTTATGTCCGATGAGTTAGCATCGGACATAGTTCTTTTTTTTACTAAAAATATATCGAGGCACCACTCACGATCTGCCATTTTTTACTTGTCTCATTTTTTCGATTTTCCAAGGGGAAAGTGCAAGAATTCTCATTCGTTTTCATTTCTGTCCGTCGGTGTTTCCTCCCGTGTTTCTCGTCTTGCCTCTTTATTTCGATTTTTTTTACTATTTCAGGCAAAAATATATGAAAAAGGTGGAGTGGGGGCTAGAGTGCTCCAGGTTATTTTTTTTTTCTGTTTCTACACCTATGATGAGTTTTACTCGATGGATTCATGCAAGTCAATATGTATCGTTATGGTTGTAAGATACATTTATTTTGATTTGCATTCAATTGATGTCACTGTAAATGAAAACTGTAAAAAGACATTACACATTGCGTTTACCTAACACCACTGTACTGCGACGTAAACTTCTTACTTCGTTAGTCAGCTAGTCTAGCAGTAAACGGTTAAACGGTGCATCCAATAACTGCCAGCGAAGCAAACATTTTCGCCGGTAAAGAACAATGAATTTTACATCAAACGTAATTTAGCAACAAGCGCGTTTACCACCACAATGTTCTGGTAATTAGATAATTGTTTGCACAGTATGCTGGATTTATGTTTGTGTTTTTTTAGTAAGTATGGTTTTGCTACTGAGAGGGTTTAACCATTTTTGGATGGTGAATGAAAGAAACATAATTTCAAAAAATAAAAATCTTTTGAAGATTGAGGTGGAGTATCAGCTTGGAATGAAAAGGGCAATATCAACTACATGCTGAAGAGTGACACGTTGGAATTTGCTAACAGAGATCTATTATTTAACAACTATTTAATGTGTCCTACGTATGAATATCTAACGGGAAACCCACCATGCAAAAGCGAAATTAAAACACTGGAAATTTCATTTCTGTCGGTTTAAATCACTTGCATGGAATCTATAGTTTTAAAAGGTACTGTTTGGAACTTTGAAACGCATGGCACCGTAGCAGTTAAAATTGCATACTCACATGACAACTTTATACTCTTGTGTTGTTTTAATAAAAAAAATCTCGTGTTAATGACTTACGAACACAATTTTTTTTACTGACTATCGCAGAATTAGACTATTATTATATGCCTTTACGCTTGATAAAAATACTCAAACTACACCGTTCAATAAATTATGCATAACAAAATCATAGCGCTAATTTAAAGCACAGTAATACTTATTTTTAAGCTCTTTAGTATGGTTTTTTAATCGAATTACTTAACGAACAGATGCTGACTTACATTTTTAAGAATACATTTGTGCTACACCTTTTACACAATATTTGTGCTAACTATGCGTTACCATTTGGCCGCCACACATTTTTTGTATTCTCAACACAACTTATAATAAGTGGGATTTTTTGGTATTGAAAGTCAACACGAGTTTACGTGTAGGTGCTCAGTTTGAAACCAGCAGTTCAACGGATTTTTTTTTAGCAAAGCCGCAAAATAGTACTCTTTCCAGAAAACTAAGAAAACTACCTTCTATTCAATTTTTAGAGAAATTTCTAGCAATATTATACAGTCTTAAAACAAACACTCCTAATTTAACTCAGTCTGAGTGGATTTCACTCCTCCAGACTGGAAAATGCACTTCTCTTTTTGGAGTGGATCCTTTGTGTGTAAAACCTCCGACAGGATCACTCCAAACGAGTGAGTTTAACTCAGTCTGAGTAAATATGCATGCCTTTACGGTGTCGAAAATGCACTTCTCCAACTGGAGTGGATTTCACTCTTTTGTTTTAAGAGTGTAACTTGTGAGTGATTTATATAACTAACACTTTTCCTTTCTTTACATTACCAATAGATTTATTATATTTCATTAAAATGATTGAAAATTCATGACAAAATCTAGCAAAGACTGGTAAGAAAAAATGGTTTTCTCAAGAACAAAAGAAACTCCTAGCTCCATTTGTCTAGGGGGATTGAGAGGATTTTTACAAATCCCACTTTATTCCTCTACTTTCCAGTTCTCAACTTTACCTCCACTTCAAAAAATGGACTTTTCTGAGATGTCAAAGCTTCTTTTGTTTTTCCTCCAACTGTGCCTTTCTCTTTTTTCCTCCGTTTGTATCTTCTCTTTATAGTTTTTCGAACCAAAACTTAATATTTACAGAATTTTTCATCAGACTATGAGATCAGTTAGTTGTTTCGTTTTAATTGCACGATTGTATAAAACTAAAAAGTTATTGAACATACTAGGTTTGTTGGATGTAAGGCCTAATTAAAATGCAAAACTTAAATTGCAGCACGAGCTCGTTAAATTTTTGAAGGTTAAAAAACCTAACGATGAATACGATATTGCTATAAGGTTGCGTTGGGTGCCAGATTAGGTGTCATCCCAGTCACTTGACCGTTATTTCAAGTTACGAGGCCTGTATCTCAAGTGCAACGTTAATTCAACCAAAACAAAAATTATTTTTTCCTTTTTTAATTAGTGGTTAAGTTAAAATGTATCGAAATGTTTCCAGTTAAAATGTAACGAAATGTTTTTCTAAAAGTAAATATATGACTTTTTGTTTAACAAACTGTTTTGTAAAAAACAAAGTTATGGCACTTACAATATTTTACTAGGTACAAACTTTATCGTTTTTATTTTCAAAGTTAAAACAATTATGTATGCTTTATTAAACAAACCTATCATATAACATGTAATTTTGAAACCGTACATTAGTTTAAGTCTAAAACATATCCTAATTTCTTTTACTATATTCATGCTTTATTTTGGTTCAAAAAAATGTGTAAGCATTTTATGATGTGTAAAAAAATACCCTTTTAATGTAAGTCGATTTTTCAATGTCACCTCCGCAATTTTAATTTTAAGTGTGTCTTTTATACTCTTTCTCTATAAGTGGAGACCCTCACAACGAACTATTGATTAAAACTAAATTGCTCCAAGCATGGCCGCAGTCGATAAGGAAAATACTGCCCGCTTGTTAACCAGCTAATAAAAGAAGATTACGTCCGCCTGACGGATTTTAATTAAATTCACGCGATAACAGGCATGCGAAGCAGTGAGAAGTGGAAAAACTGATATGAGCCTTAATTCTGCTATAGGGTACACAACGTAAATCTTCTTAAAACAGGGATTTGTTGATGTACCTTTAAAGCCTAGTTTTCCAGATTTCGTAACAGCATTTTTCGTTGAGAGATTTATTTTATCAAAATAATTTGACCATAATTTAATGTTGTTTATTTCTTTTCTGTAAACGGTAGTTGCCACTTTAAGGTGCTTTTGCATAGATGCTTGTATTGCGTTACCTATTCCAGCATTATTTTCTTGCATTTTAAAACGTTATAAAAAGGTATGCCTCTTTTTAGGTAAACCAAAGTGGTGCCTTAAGATGTTCCATTTTTGAAGCCTTAAGTTGTTCCATCCAACTTTAAAGATGTGACACATCAAGTCAAAACTGACACCATCAGAAAAAAAGACTCACCAGTAGTGGAGAAGGTCTTGCTTTTTTAATTAAGACACCGTAGAGGACATAAGAAAATTATCTACAATGCAATTTACCAATAACACTGGACAACAAAATATGAAAAATTTTCTGCGAATCAGATGAAAGTACCCAATTCTGAATGATTTCAACGTGCTAAACTCGAATATCACCTTAAAAAATAAAAGTTAGCTCTTGTTTTTGAGTTACGGTCGTTTTCTTCATTGCATAAGATACAGCTTAATGCATGAGCGCACCAAGCACAAAATTTATTAAAGTACATTTTGTTTACAGAAACCCTCTTAATTTTTGCTCATACAGGTTTAATTTAATATTATCAACATGGGGTGGTAAGAGATATGCATGGCTATTATCCTCGTTAAAACTATAAAAAATATTGGAGACTTTTTAGTAAATAGTGTCGTGTTGGACCGGACACAGAGTTGAAGGAATGTTAGGCTACACTGTTAAAAAAAGCCTGAATTTTACGTGCATATTTCTGTGGTTATTTTCGGGAATTTACGGAAAGATTGCGTTTCTTCAACAAACAGACGGTTTGTCTGAAATAAACAGATCGTTTCCGTTTTCCTTAAACGCTTTACAAGCGAAAACGGAAAAACACCGTATTTCTGCGTGCAGAATTTCACTTAAGACCCGTATTAACGTAATTTCTCCATATAACCTCGCACCCAACAGCTTTTAGCCTCGACACATCGGCCGACCGACTCAGACACCATATTTTTTGTTTGTTTGTTTTGCTCACATCTGAAGCAAGAAAGATAAATATGCAGGTATGTTCATTTCTTTTAATAAAATTAGATTTTATTTAAAGATTATATTTTCTATCTTTCTTTTCTATAGATAGATTTATAGAATCCAGTTCTTGTTTCTTTCTTATTTGTTTCTGTAATCTTTATAGTCCTATAATTGACCGTGGGATGATTCCTGAAATTAATAATTCCGTTTGTTTACCAACACGCTTAACTAGGTAAATTTAATTTAAAAGTTTGAAAAAGCTGTCAAATGTATGAAATAAACAATGCTCACCTACAAACAAGTGCACATTATTAAAAAAAAATAATGAAATTATTACATTTAAATTCGATTGAAAAGCAATTGTCCTCGTGTAGCTCTAGTGCGGCGATAATTCAGAACCTAACCTAACCTCGATTGAAAAGCACGGTTACGCTATCGCTATCAGCATAGCATGGTTTTTTTTTTAAGACTATGCAAGTATACAAAACGTAAAGTTTCTCTTCAATAAACAATACTCTTTTGATTAATTTAACGAATCAATTAGTGATTACGGATGTATGCAGATCACATGCTTTGATTCGATTCAGATGTTACATACACTATTGTCAATGCTCTTTGTTTTGAAAAATCTGCACTAAGAAAAAACACAATTTCCAATTAAATGCAAATTTTCTAACGAATTCAAAATTTAGGAATTGCAAGTGTCCGCAGAACGCTATTTTAGTGTTCATTTAGATATAGCTGCTAAGTGATATCTCATTTTCGGCCCACCGTCTACAACTACAGCAATAATTATTAGCTTTTACTAGAATACTAATTATAAGATTGTATTTTATTACTAAATGCCATATGAAATTGTATTTTATTACTAAATACTTTTATAAAATTGTATTTTTAATTTTGATATACATTATTCAAGAACACTTCTGTTCTGTTTCTACCCCCTCCTATTAAAAAATATTTTCAGTGTTCCAATTCTCAAATTTGTAATGTAAGATATGGATAAATCAATTCATTAAAGGTACTCTAAGATTCATGCCTTGTCTTCCCCATCCCCCCACTTCACAAAAAAGAGAAAAAGCGTTTTTAACTCTGATATTAAATTATTACGGTGCAGATACTACGGAAGACTTGCTCGAAAAAAAAGCCTAAAATTGAAATGACAAATTGTAATACATGTGTACATACAAATGTATACATTGTAAAATATATGACAGAAAAATTATCAAAATTCTTAAAATTTTTCTGCCACATTAAAATTGTTTTAAATATATGAAGAGTGAATATTTTTAATTTTCAAAAATGTGAACAATGTCCTTTTTATTCAGATAATATATCAAATATGGTTTAAAAATTATCAAAGGATTAGAATGTATTAGTTTTGAATAGATTTAAGGTTAAAGTATGAAGACATTATATGCTTACGTTTTATATAACAAACAGGATGAATGTTTAAAATTCCCTATGCTTAACTTATATTTATAACACCATATATAAATGGATATATTTAGAATGATTGATCCTTAAATAGTATATAGAAACAAAATTGACAAGATAAAGGCAAAAATGTCTTGGAATTAACTAGAAAATACTATGTAAGTTTTCTGAATTTAAGAGAGAAATGCCAATTTGAAATTCATGATATTAACATTAAACAGCTAAATGGAAAATCCTGAAATTAACGGAGAAATTTCGAAATGGAAGATTCTGAAATTAACGGAGAAATTCCGAAATGGAAGATCCTGAAATTAACGGAGAAATTCCGAAATGGAAGATCCTGAAATTAACGGAGAAATTCCAAAATGGAATACCCTGAAATTAACGGAAAAATTCCGAAATGGAAGTTCCTGAAAAAAACGGAAAAATTCCAAAACGGAAGATTCTGAAATTAACGGAAAAATCCCGGCAACTTGCTGCCAGTAGTTTTTCCGTTAATTCAGAGAATTTTTTTTAACAGTGTATTTAACATTTATCTTTTCCTAAATAACACCTCATTTAACTGATGAGATCATGCAGAAATAAGTCATTAATCTGATTTGTTGGATCCCTTTTAATCAGAAAATGACATTCCGTTGTTTTTTTCCATTAAATTTTATATAGCATACAGCACTATCTGTTGTCCCAGATGAAGTCAAAGTGACAAATTTGCTACACAAGTTTAACTACATAAGTGAGGAGACCCGAAATTATTCCTTGTCTCCCATCTTGAAACCAAAATACAAATGATAAGCTTTCTTTACTTTTGCAGTGATGACCCTTTTTGTGTAAAAAAAAATTGCACTTTGCTGCAAATATAACAAAAGTTATTAGCTATATCAATGCATTTACAAGGCATTGCAGTTATAGATTTATTACTAATACTAATTTTTGATATTCTACAGCTTCTAAAACAACCAAGTGCGAAATACAAGGAATTTATTGCGTTTTATTCTGCACCTCTTGAAATGAGAACAATTACGTTGCTTAGAAGGGTTATTTAGCTGCTAATATGGTTGCAAAAACCCTGAAAGTTATCATTTCTTCCCACTCCTAGGTTGATAATATAAAATAAAATCCGCATAAGCCTCAAATTCGGAGGTTTTCTGTAAACAAAATTTACTTTAATTAATTTTGTGTTTGGTGCGCTCCTGTATTTCGCTGTATCTTATGCAATGAGAAAACGACCGTAACTCAAAAACAAGAGCTAACTTTCATTTTTTAAGGTGATATTCGTGTTTCGCACGTCGAAATCATTCAGAATTGGGTACTTTCATCTCATTCGCATTTTCACTGTTGACCAGTGTAACATTCGAAGCCTATCTGAAAACTACATCCCCGTCAAGAACTTTTAAAGAGTACAAAACTTTAACATTTTGTGCTTGCTTTCACCATTATAATGGTTCCTAGTAGCTGCAACGGCTTTGTGGTGAAGTGTTTCACCATATTTTCGGTATTGGGTTGAACCGTTTCTCAGGTTTCTGCTTACAAAACTTGAAATGTGGTACGACTGAATACCAGATATATGGTGAAACATTTCACCACACAGCCATTGCAGCTACTAGGAACCATTATTATGGTGAAAGCAAGCACAAAATTTTTAACAGCGAACGGTTAATAAAGGCTTTGAAATCTATCAACCCTGCATCAGAACAATGAATTAAAAAAACATCAACCAATAGTATGAGTATCTTGAAATTCTAAAAGAATCATCACATACTGTACATCTTTACTCTTTGCCAATGACTAATCTTAATATCTAACAATAGTTAATTATTTAGTGACATTTTTTTCAATAGCTAGCATAGTTTAAGATCAATTTTTTTCAATCTGTGTAAAACAAAATAAACCATCAGAGAAACTCATTTCCAAATCAAAATCTAAAACGGATTCACTCACAATCCCCATTCAACTCACAAAATACCCTTTTAAGTATTAAAAACCCTTCATTTTCAATATCTTTTCATAATAATGTCCCAAACTAACTCATTGGCATATCCGCTCCTGTCATCGTCATGTCACCTTCCTTTCGGTGAGCTTGTCACATCATGTTACATTGCAAACTTCTTCTGGCAAGGCAATTCGTCATTTCCCGCCTATTCGTCTTAGCCACCCCTCGACTGTCGAAACGCTCATTTCCGAAGAGGACGTTTTATAAAAAGAAGTAGAACATTGTTCATTTTGTCCTAGACAGCCTCTGTTCGTCTAGGATCATGAATACGCCCTGACATGTTTCTTTATCTTTTATGATGAAGGAATTCGGTATTTGTTCCTTCTTTGTGGAATTACGCGACCATATGTTTCCTGTTAAGTTTGAAAATGGAGTTCTTTCATTCGGCATCGTAAACTAATAATTATTTAAAATTAGAAAGAAAATGCCTATGTATAGAAAAGTTGAAATAGAAAATATTATATAGTATATGTAAAGGGTGATTGTAAAAAAACTCACACATTCTCCGAAGTATAACTAAGATATTGGGCCCTGATGCTCTTTCATTAGAAATTTCAAAAGTCGCAATGTCAAAAAAAAAAAAAAAAATCTAAAGTAGCAACGGCCCGTAGCTTATGTATACATCATATTGAGGAGAATGTAATTTTTTCAACTAGATTTTTTCTTGGGAAACATTTTAAGAATAAATTAGCTTTATAAACCTGGTTTTTTCACGAACATACCCGTAATAATGCACCAAACAGCTACAATACAGAGACCGGTCTAACTTTTGATGATTTGTATTACATTGCTAAGTAATGAAACACGAAAAATCAGATAAATATTCTCCCTCAATAAAACTTGATATGAATAGCAAGCTTACTTAATTTTTCGAAAATGCGAAAAGTCCACATTTAATTATTTTTCCAGATCAGAAAGTTTATAAACAGTTATATGGTAAGTCTATCAGATCAACTTAAAAAATAACAACAGAATTTTAGAGAAAAAGCACGCAGAAACTTTGAAAGTAGTGGAAAAAGTCTAATACGATCCTGCTCTTTAACATTGTGCAACAATGAAAGTATCCATGTCGTGATGGGTTACACAATAGATGTGAAATTAAACAAAAAAGAAAAATAATATGAAAATTAATCCACTAACTTGAAATGGTTTATGCACTGAAAATGAATCACTTTAAAACAGTAAAAACTGGGATCTGGGTTCGATTCCCGGGTAAGGCTTCGTTGTAAATTGTACCCATCTCAATTCTTGCAATTGGGTGAAAACCTGTTAGGCTTGCGTCATAATAAATTATCATTATTATAAAACAGTTTAAAAAATATGCCCTAAATACACGCTACAGATTCTCAATTACATGTTTCAAATTTCTTCATAAATTGCGCAAAAGTAAAGAAATTTTTTATAATAGAATAGAGCATATCTGTTCGTCTGAGTGCATTTGAACACACATTTGACTACTTCATTTAGATAAAACATTATTCTAAAACAAAACTGCCAGTTAAAATTATTTTGATTGTGAATTTTTAGATTCATAAAAACGATTCATGCTGCTTTAATTCTAAATTCAACAAAGTGGGATCCTCAACAACGTTAGTTTAAAAGAGATTTCTGTTGAGAAGAGAGAAAAAAAAAACATCCTTCATTTTTTTACTCGTAATTACCATAACAAAAATAAGAATGTGATCTCTTCTCCAAAAGCGAGGTCAGGAATTTAAAATTCAAAATTATACAATCTAAATGGCTGCTTGATGCGAAATAGAATCATCCTCAATTTGCATATTCCCTGCATGCTCCAAATGTTCTTCTTGCACACCAAACCTGTCTTGATGGACCTGCATATTAATTGCATCATTTCTGAATCATTGTCAGGGATCAAAATGGAAAGTGGGATGGGAAAACTATCTTTATTCGGTTAAATGTTTTAAGGGGGCTTTAAAAGGTTTTTTTCGACACGAACTTTGAGTATTTTTTTCGTTTTTAAACTTATGAATTACAGGGCGCGCGTAGTTAGTGAATGGACTTTGAGATATTAGTTTAGAAGGGAATATGAATTTTGCTAAAGAAAGAGCTTTGATATTGTAATGTTTAGGCCATTATTTAGTGGATGTTTTTGAGTTTGAGAGAATATATTACTTTTCTTAGAAAACTTATTAGCACTTTAAATTCTGTGGCCTGTCTACATGTTTTTTTAAAATTTGTTTTATAAGTTCTGTTAATATATAGTTATTGTGAAATGTTAATGGGATATGCAAATATAATTGCAAAAATATTAAGAAATTATTTTAAGTCCCTGTTTATCAAATTTATTAAGCAAGACAATATACAATAAGTGCAAAATTTCCACACTATAGTTCATATTGTTAAATTTTTAGTTACTGTTCTATTGTAAATAGAACATTATTAGCGTAGCCTCCTCCCTTTCTAGAGAGAATTAAACGGTGATTAATAGGGAATGTGATTAAATCATTTTGTAATTTACTGGGCAAAAATTTTAGATTACTTTTTGCAGTTTTATACCTAAAACTAACCTTACCCTTAGGCTAGATTCAATCCTTGCTAGACCTCTATTACAAAAAAACACAACATTTTATGCACTATACTAACTCTAGCTTAAAAACTAAAAGTTCCAAAACTTTCGAGGGCAGGATACTAACATAGTTTGAGTTCTGTAGTTTAGTTTTAGAATTTGTGTATCTCTACACACAATAATCAAAGTCAACTTACTCAATTATGGAAAGTAAGATTAAACTATTAAATATGTAACCGTGGTATGTCTAGTAAAAATCAGTGATCCAAAACTATGTAAAGGAAATTTTTGTGAGACACAAAACCATGAATAGAGACTCAGTATTCAACCAAAACTCATTTGAATTCTCATTAAATTTAGATTTTTACTTCCGAAATGTTTGAAAGTCATTAGCATTCAACCCTATTTTTCTAAGAAATAATGTCTATAGTTGGAAAAATTTTATTCTTAATGTTGTTAAAAGACTGAATGAAGCCGTGAAAACTAAAATTAATTTTCCTGAAAAAAAATTCTTCTGACTTGATGGACCTTGTCTTGCGTGGAGTATTTATTTTATTTGTGATAAAATAAAACTCGTTAATATGAAAAAATAGTAACTGCAATTCGATAAAAATTTTGTGCAAAATTTCTAGTAAAATAATAAAATATTTTATAATTATGTATGTATGTCCTATTTTCTTAATTTTCTTGAAAGTAGGTAGCAATATCTAATAGTGTTTAATTAAAAGTTTTTTTTCACAGAGAAAATAAATCGATAATGTTATTTATTTCTCCAGTGAACTTTATTTTTTTAATTATCGCCATTGAAAATATCAAGAGGTTTGTTTTGTAAAGGATCGTACGTTTCTGTATCGTCATGGTATAGTATTTACACTCATTCAAAATTGTTTAAATATATTCTACTCTATTTCCCTTTTTGAATCAACAAGCAAATAATTGTGTAATAATTTTGCCGAAATATAAAGTTTCTGCATGTTTGAAATTTTATTCGTAACTAATTATCCGAAACAATATTACAAAAAATAGACGAGTAATAAATATACCTTGGAATTTAGTGTATGTAAATATAGAAATAAAGGTAGAAAATAAAAATAAATTTATGTAGGCAGTTAGTTTTCGAAGTAATAAGCTTTTAACACCACAAAAGATTTAAAACAATTGTTTCTAACTTGATTAAATTACAACTTCCCGATTTTAACACCCGCTTTACAGAAAATAAGTTCATGTTTAGTTACAGTTATGTCAAGCAAAAGTAACGGTATGCTGAAGTAGCGAAATTCGTTTCCTGCCTCAAAATAATGAATTTTTCAGGGAAAAAAAGATTTTCAACTTTCAAAGAGGTAAATTTATTTTTACCTGTACTCTAAATGTATTTTCTACTTTCTAAAACCTGGGAAAATATTTCAGTGCTCAAATTGCAAGCGCCTTTTTATGCATCGTAGGTATGAAATTGCTTTTTATAAAACTTAGGACTTGGTGTGGACATTGTTTATTAAACAAATTCTTTAAAAAAAATGGCTTTCAAACATTGTAACGTACAAACTTGCATTTTTAGTTACATTTAAACTTTATGGTTAGCTTAAAATTTTGAGTGTTTAAATTAAGTAATCAAGAAATTATGATAAGTCAATGTGTCTGTAATTTTTGAAGTTTTATGTGACTTTCAGAATTCACATTAAATTAAGTACCAAAGTATGGTATAATGCTTACAAAATATACCAAAAAGATAAATTAATACTTAAATTTAGCCCTTTAATAAATTCTTTATTTAGTAGCTAGTAAGACGCCCAATTTAAGGAATTTTTCTAAAAATTGTTTTGCAAAAAATAGAAGAAATTACTGACAGTTCAAAATAACGTCAATCCAACATTTAATTAAACTTCAAAAGAAATAAAATGTATGATACCAAAAATATTTTTTTTCGGCTTATGACACAATAAAGATTTTGATTTCTTCGTCAAATATTACATTTTATACCGCGAACTTCGATGTACGCACGTTTCCCACTTTTAAAGCCAAGACAAAGCAAGGACTTATGGAGTAATATCCAAAGAATTTATACCTTTCTTAGGAAAGAGTTAAATTCTTTTATTGTCTCTGAGCCTTATTGCATCTCGTTTCTATGGAAACAACTAGTGAAGATATTTGGGGAGCAGGCCGATATAATACATATCTGAAGTTATCCTAGGAATCTAAGACTCAAAATTAAAATACTTGAATTCTCAGAGAGGAAAAATCGTGTTGTTGAGGTTATCTAAGGAAATTAGCTGATTTATTTTCACATTAAAGTTATTATATTTTTAGTAAAAGTTTAGCTAAACAATTTTTAAAAGTATCTTAAATGCGATAAAAGTTTTGATGAAGTTTTAAATTTAGACTAAATTCCTTATATGTTTCATCCACTTGCGATTTGATGTCTTTCTCTAGGTGACAGTAATTATACCACTTTTATTCTTAACAAAATTGTTCGCTAAGAACTTGATTCAAAAATATTAGGTTGAGTTGAAGATGCAGATGGTTGTTGTTAACGCTATTTAACTGAAATTTCTTTACCACTGGATAAGAAATCTGGGTTTTAATTAAAATTATTCTTAACGTTTTATCAAAAGTATATTTGAGATGCTTTTTTAAGATTAGAGTATTTATGATGGGTCTACTTATTGTTTTATGCATTGTTGTAAGTATTATTATAAGCTTTAATTTTTATGTATAGCTGATGGGATAAAATCTCCTTCTATTGTGTCGTCATAATAAAAAAAAATCATTTCAAAATAAGAACATAGATTTACTCAGATTTGAAAATGTTAGTTTTTTCAGTGCACATCTCTGATTGCTTGGGTCTTTGCAGGAAATATCTTTATCGAAAATATCTTATCGTACTTTCCTGAGAATCAACGAACTCATGAATTTTGTCTAATGTTTGAGGAGTAGCAACAACAAATCTAAGTTCAGTAAACTAACTTAATTGCATTTTACGAAAATAAATTAACGTTTTCCATGTGTAAAAATTAAATAATTGACACTTTGGCACTAAACTTAAAAAAAAAAAATGTTTCCCAAAATATTTATTAAGCACAAATTCGTAATAAAAAAAAGAGAAAAACTTTGATAAAATCGAGAAAAAAATGTCTGATGCTTTAAGCTACTAATACTTTGTCACATTCAGGGCCACAAAAATGTCAACGCTTTCCTCAAGTCTTAAGAATGTCTTATCAGTAGTAGCACAAAAAAAGTCGTAAAATCGGGCATAAAAGCGTAATGGTACAAGAATTCACGATCGGTCAGCTGTAACCATTAACTCGACCATAAAATGGAGTTTAATGACCAGTAGCGTCCATTTCATTAAGTTTCGAAAGTTTTGTTTTTATTCATATACATTTTAAGTATTCTTATGTGCGGTAAGTATTTGTTAAATGAATGGATTGCAAGGTAACATATGAACTACTTACCATTGAAAATTTTAAAGGAAGTTAAATTTATTTGAAGAAAACTTTTAGGGAATGATAACTTTTCTTTAAACAAGTTTCCTCAGAAGTAGTTTGTAGAGATTCTTAATGACCTAGGTGAAAAATGCTAATTGTAAATCGATAGTTAGCTAAACATATGTATGTCATTTGATGGTTTGTGGTAGTTTCTTAACAGTATTCATTGCTGAAATTAATATATTTATTTAAATAATTGTTGAGGAATGTCATAAAATTTTAATTATTGAAATGCTTAAATGAACTGACATCAATAATAAATCTTATAATTTTTGGCTTGCCTAACGTAATTCTGAAACTCTACATTCTACATATTAAAATATTTTGAGGGGAAAAATCTTTGCGTTTAGGTCTTTTTAGGAAGTTTTCACCCACCAAATTACAAAGAGCCATCAAAACAGTAGAATTTTAGTTTTTCTGAAGTATAATACACAAGCGTTAAATAGAAATATGCCATGAAGAAGACCCTTCCGCGGATGCAAATAGTTCCATAAATTATTTGGAATCCATTCAGAAAACATGTTTAAAAAATTAATTTCATTTAATTTCTAACGGATTTGAATAGTATTTGAGAAAATGAGGCAATTTTATCAGAATTAAAAGTGTATTTAGGTTAAATTGTATACAGATAAATTTGTACGTAAATATTACCTCACATGAGTTTCCAACTAACGGACCAATCGCGCTTTTCCCTCTGAATTTTTACTCTTTGTTTTTTACCCAAGTTAGGTTGGCACGGAGTGTACTCTTATCTGGTTTTTAAAACTGGCGGTAATTGACATAGTTCAAAATAAACAGTAGCGATTAGTTGAGATATGTAGCAACCTTTATCCTCTTGGCGATTTTCATGTTAAGTAACGTTTTTGGAAACTGCTTGTTTATTGAAAGAGCAGTCCATTCTATTTATGCCGCTGGCTAGAAATGTTCGTATTATTATTTTTTAAATATTTAAATTTTAACTGTGCTTCAAATCAGAATTTTTAAATGAAATTTGGAATATACGCTGGTCTGAAATTTTCTACAATTTGGCATTTCGCTCTTATTTGTAGCATTTGTGGTTCTAAAATTTAAAAACTGTATAATCCGGAGCGGAGATGTTCTGGGTTGTTGTTTTCTCAGCGGTAAATCATTCCTAGTAGAAGAACGGGTTTTACAGATCCCTCTTTTAAGAAATTTTTTTATAGTATTTGGTAAGTTCTACCTCCTAAATTACATGCTGTTTTTAAGGGGTAATTTTTTTAAAAGTATATTTGTTTACTTTCAAAAGTGGGTTCTTATCAATTGCAGTTTAATTTGATGATTTTAACGGCATAAATTATTCCGTTATATTTTGATAATTCTATATATATACTTGGTTTTGAAAGCAATGATATTTTTTAACCTTAAAATATTTACTTAATATGTGTGTTAAGTTATTATTAACCATACAGGAGGGATTGCAAATGTAGAAATTTGTTTTTTTGATATGTAAAATGACAGTGAGCGGTTATTTGAGCCAGGATTTTTTAAAGTTGTACTGTCTTTATGATGTTAGAAATCGGTAGAAATAGGGCCCAAAAAATTTCAGTACGTCAATGTGTAAACCCTTAATGTTATTAGACTATTGAACTGTAAGCATATAATTCTTCTCCTTCAGAATAATAAGAAGTTTTTTGTATCCCTTACTATCTTATGCCTTTTATATTTCATGTAACATATTTAATTTTAATTATGAACGTCTTTACACTATTTCAAAAGAGCCTACATATCCTGCTCTATCTGCTTTAACGTTATCGCAAATAGAAACAGACAGGAAGTAAATGTTGTATGTACACAAATATACCGCATAATGTAGATGTATTCACATTACCCTCATTCTCATGTACTCAAGCTATCCACCCTGTACTAAGAATGCATAAACAATTAGTTAAGACAAAGATAACTCATATTCACTGAACTTCAACAGTACCTTTCATACTATTGTTTTTTCCAACCCTGTAATTCTAAGAGCTGAGTCTTTTCTATGATAACAATAATTTTTAAATACATCACACACGAGCCCCGAAAAATTACGAAAATGTCTAAACACAATATGGCGTAAAACTTTCACCGGAATTTCCGAACTAGTAAAAATAATAGAGATGACATAGATTGTTAGCGGCAGTCAGTACTATTGTAAAGCCCTTTGCTGTCAAAATATGTAATTGGCAATACGTTTCTATATTCATACCCTTATACTGTGGACTCTCATATCTTAGACTTGATGAATATAAGATAGATATTTTTTGACTGCTAGTGTATAAAATTTATAACAGAATTAAATATTTATACATTAAAACTTATTTTCACAAGTATTTGAAACTGATGAAACAAGTATTTTTCATAAGTTATTTTTCACCAGTTTTTAGAATTGAATATTTAAGTAGAAAACTATTTTATTATTTTACCGTAAAAATGGCATTTTTTAAATATTTTTTTTAAAGTAGAGGAGATGAGGGTATTATGGAATTGTCGTGAAAAATGGAATAGTGAAGTGTCAGCCTTCTCTCGTGCTTCCATTAAGTGGAAATGCCATGAAAGACCTAAGAATTCCCCCATAATGCAGTGAACAAAGATTTATCTTCTTGTTGCCTCCGTTACAATCACTGCAAAACCAAGTGCATTTTCGGATTTTTAAAAAGTTTTTGTCGGAAAGTAGTCAAACATTTTAATGTAACAGTAATCATGAAACTTTTTTGTTATTAAGAATAATGTTTACCAAAAATAGTAGTTTTTTAAGCTGTAGTTGTTTTTTAGCCATTAATGTTTTATGCGTCTGTAAAATGGCTCATAAATAAAATGGTGTGTCGGGTAATATGGAATACATATAATATGAAATATTGCTTTCATGCCATCAACTAAAGAACCGGTAAACAAAGTTTCTGAATGTATCTACTGTATGAGAAATTTTCCAAAGATCAATGAAATTTGGATTTAACGCATTATCTGGTTCTTATGTGCTCATTTTGACTGTACTGGAACAGAGAAAGACAATTATGTTTGTGATTTTTGTAAATAGACTCAAAAACAAAACATTTTGTATAAATTATATATTATTATAAATCTATTATTATAAATCTATTA
Source organism: Hylyphantes graminicola (assembly GCA_023701765.1). Lineage (NCBI taxonomy): Eukaryota > Metazoa > Arthropoda > Arachnida > Araneae > Linyphiidae > Hylyphantes > Hylyphantes graminicola. The sequence goes on from CM043111.1 coordinate 45,911,675, forward strand.
TTATAAATCTATTAGTTAAAATCCATTATTATAAATATATTAATATAAATCTATTAATACATTTTTTTCAAATATTGTTTTTGGTTAAAATTAAATATGTTCTGTAAAGTATAATTAATCTTTCAATAATTATAAGCAACTAATCCATATTACCCTCCACTTGTAACTTTTTTAAAGTGCACTTTTTTTCATAAAAAATAAAATAAATGCTGTTTTGTTTCGTCACTAGTCATAGTATGTACTGAAAATGATTTTGTGGATTTTTATTTGAAACCAAAATATTTATTCTTTAAATTATAAATGGTATACCGTAACACCCTCCTATCCACTAATTTTTAATCAAACTATCAAAGATTTACTCTCTTATTACAACACCAAACGCCAGACACAAATCAATCTAAGTACTAATCCTTATAAAATATCCACTTTGCTGACAGCCATCAACTTGTTTCGCATATCTCAAAATTTAAATGATATACGGACGCCAGCTATGCTAATGTACTACTTAACTCAGCAACCCCCTCCCCCCAACACCTCCCATGGGCACGTCTGACTGAATAGCCTAGACGAAATTAGCCCTATTCAAGCATTTCCGCGATGTTAAATGCTCGTAATTTCTAGAACTGACACTTTTCGCTAATTCCAAAGGGAACTTATGAGCTCTGCAGACACGAAGGGATTAGGTCGATGATTGCAGTGCTGTGAAGGAAGGGCATGTTCAGTATTTAATTCCAACAGATGTACTGGAAGATTGAATTAAAGGGACTCCGGAAACTTAAAGGCGCTACTCATTTTGGATTTTGGGAATAAGTGTTGGGTGTTGAAGTCGTTTAGGTGTGAGATTGGGTGGTAATTGGTTGCTTTAAGACGAAAGCGTTAGTTGGGGTTGGATTGTGTAGAAAGGATGTAATAATGTAAAATATTATAGATTTTGTTGAGGTTAGGTGAGTTTAGTAACTACTCTTTCAAACTTAGTTCGAAATTCTTGTCATCGTAAACGTAGTGAAATTTCTACTATATTTAAATTGAACAAAATGCAAAAGAGTGATTTTTAAAGACCATAAAGGGATAGATGATTTTCAGTTTTGAAAATCAACTTCAAAACAAAAATTTTCATCACTAAGAAGTTGAAGTTTCTAAACATGGGTATTTAGGTCGCTACTATTAGTCATTTTATACCATTTTTGTTGCTATTTTTAAAATTTCTTTTTATCTCATTGTACTGTTTACTATGAGGCGGGTATATTTTTGTTTTCAGAATTAGGTATGTTTAACTGTCATTGAATTTTTTTTTGCATAATATTATTTTATTCAAAAAAGTATGTAGCGGTTTGTTTTTTTATTTATACACACCACACACTATTTATCCTCACACCATTTGTGGTTCACAGGGGAATACGTGCAAAAAACAGTATCTAATTCTATATTAAACATTTGCGTTTAAAATTTAACTAGCTTTATTTATTTTCTTTCTGAAACTTAATTATTCTTTTTCGAATGCTAAAATTATTTTTATTTTGAAGAATTCATATGAAATATTTCTCGCTCTTAAATCGCAGGAAAAATTTTCATATCAAGACAAAACAATATTATAAATCTATTATTTTTTTAATATATATTAAATTCAAAATTTAATTGAACCAAATTATTTTGATACATTTTTAAGCACAAAAAGACCTCACCTCATTAAAAGAAATAAGTAGTATTAAGTTATTCATTGATAAATTCTTAAATATATAAATGTAAAATTACGTTTGCTGTTCTGCCTCTTTCTAAACAAACAATGCGAATTATCAAATAATTTCATTTTTATAAGTATTATGTATTTAAAAGCTGACTTTTAAAAATATTTTATTTTATATAAAAAATGGTTTTTGTATGAAAATTAAGTGTAAATAATGATTTAAAACAACCAGCGGGTGACCGAGCTCTGCTCGGAGAAAACAGGTATCGAAGCTAACTCGAAGATTTAAATTTTCAATTGTGATTTATCAAAACAATACATGCCATAAGAAAATTTGTTCATTTCGCTAACTTTGTTTAGTTTCTTAAAAATGAACAGCTATGATATAATGTTCAGTCTCGATTCGGAGATTGGCATTTCCTTGAAAAGCAACGAAAATGTTGAAATGTGGTAAACATTCCATTTCATACTTCATTCAACTCGATAGGTATAGCAACCATACGTTAAATTTTCAAGATCGCCAAAAAATCGCCAATGGACAGAATATATGAATATAATATCATCGTGCCGCCCCGGTGGCACACTCGTTAGGTTTCTGGCCTTTGGAGCTGCTGGGGTCGGGTTCGAATCCCGGTCAGGCATGGATGTTTGTGACCGTCAATAAATGTTGTTATTTGTCTATGTGTTTGTGTCGTCTCTTTCTTTGTGTCGTCTCTTTCTTTGTGTGCCTCTTGTACTTGTGTCATTTCTGGGGCTTAGTACAATAGACTTAAAGTCGCAGTGCTTGGCGATCTTGCCCCTCACCAAGAAAGTCATAAGTCATAAGAATATATGAATATAATATCATCGTTGTATGTACTAATTAGTTAAATAGTTTTGAAAAGTTGAGATTTTTATGGTAGGGGAGAGCAGGGGAATCCCGCCACCTCGGGTAATGTCGCCACCCCTTGTATCTCGCCCGCGGTGTGTGTGGGAGGGGGCTGTGAGCGCAGATCTGTAGCAGGAAACAAAGTTATTTGTAGTATAAACGCTGATGGCCGCGCGGTGAGTTGGTGTAAAGTTATTTAAAAAATACGATTTTTAGTGATTTTCATCTAATCTTGAGCCTTCTGAAATTAAGCGATAAGTGACTGCTATCTCTAAGTTAGCTAAATCAGTTATATATCATTTAAAAGAGTAATTATTTGGCTTTTTTTTATCACGTCGTTAGTTTGGACGCGTGGCTAACTACCTTTCTTTAAACAACCATCTATGCCATTTTGTCTTACTGGGGTAATGCCGCCACATCACTCTGGGGTTATGCCGCCACATGCAAAAGGATGGCGACATAATCCGTAAAATAGAAATTTCATATATTGGCCCTACAACCTATTAGTTTTCGTTAGAGATGCCACGTATCCGAAAAAGAATAACTGAACTGGTCAAATAGACCAACGAAGCTTTAAAAAAAACCCTGCATAGTTAGTTGCACACAGAAAGTTAATAAAAGAGCTGTACTATGTACAATTTACCATTCCAATGTAATTTGAAACTATTTTAGTTCTATATGTATTGCTTTATTATGTAATTTTCCATTATTTATAGATTATTTGCTTTGTTTATTGATGTGGCGGCATAACCCCAGTGGTGTGGCGGCATTACCCCAGATACCGGGGTAATTCCGCCACTGTGCGAGCTTTAGAAAAATACAATTTTATTCAGTTAATATTAAAAATTTAAATTTTAAAAAATCACTACAAGATAGGTTATGAACTGTAGTATGCTATAATCATTACGATTTACATTAATTGCAACCCAATTCTGCATGAAAATTTAATTTCCCTTAAGGTGGCGCCATTCCCCTTCTCTCCCCTAATGAACATATTGCTAACTTCTTTAACGATAATAAATTTCGCCTTTTTCATAAACTTTACATTTAGTATAATATATTTTATTCTTTACAATAACTATTTGCAACAGATCTGAGCGCAAACGAAAAGTTTAAAGCTGCTTTTCTCGTTTTCATCTTTTTGTCACTTAGTTGTTTTATAAAGTTTTGCATTTAAAAATTCAATCGAACTCTATTTAAAAATATCGCACTGCATATTAATAAACTTACCTTTTAAATAAACATTTGTCGTATCTGCAGAGTAGATTTAAAATTCCTCAAGAGTTGACTTTACTTCTTGGAATGAATTTATATTTTTCCGCACGCAATAAAAGTATAAAGGAAGATATAGGAAATCGTTATTGAAGTAGCGACATGGTAGCGACCACAAAAAAAGAATAACGAATTCACTGTTTAGATTTAGAATAAGAACTAAAATCGTCTGCTGATTAGAACTAAAAAAATATTCATGTTGTCATTTCTGTAAAACTCAATAAAGTTTAAAGCAAGGTTGAATTTATTTAAATTTGAAAAATTAAAATCTTAATTAAACATTTATATTTGCAATCAACAGAACCATCAATGAAAAAATCATCAACTAAACCCACAGTAAATCCTGGAATGAAGACTGGACAAAATACGTCACTTGAAACATCAATTATTTTCAAATAATGAACATTGTTTCTGAAGGGCAATGGCAACACAATTAAATAAACATTTTCAATTTTATTTATTTTCGTTGAAAGTTTTATTTGATTTTTTAGCAGATGGCATCAGGAAAGTAGCCATTATGGCGAACTAATGAAGTTTGAAAATATCCTATCTGTAACTCCGAACTGCTTGACCGTAGCGCTTCAAAACCAACGCCAATCGATTTGTCGTGGCCAAAAAATCCAGATCCCCAAGTTTACCGGAGTTTATTAATTCTGGGTCGGTTTTCGACTTGGCACGAATTCCTCGTATTATAGTATAAGATTAACAAAATAGCCATCCTGTGCTTTTTTATTGGGCACTAAATTTTTCTTTTTTTAGCAACTGTAATAAGAATCTTTAAAGATTTTAAATGACTTTTAGTTTTTATGCGCTGAATTTTTTTGACGTATCAAACTTTTCTGTAACATTTCTTGTTTGGTATATTTAATTCGGTGACGGTTGGACATAGTCTGTAAAAAACTTCCAATATTTTTTTGTTATAAAGTCGTGAAGAAGATAAATGGGAAATTAAAAATTCTTTATCTATTGATCGAAATACTTTTTGCAAAACGTTAAACATATTAATTTATAATTAATAATTAATATTAACTGAAACGGTAATACTTTTATTTACAGAAATATGTTGAGAAATTATTTTTACAATAAATTGTCTATGTTTTTTTTAGTGTATTTTAATTTACTAAAAGTGATGACCAAGTGATTTTAAATAAACCAAGCCATTATTAATAGAATCAAACCAAGCCATTTAAATAAACCAACCATTTTAAATAAATCCATTTCTAAATGCTTTATAAGCATTGAATCAAATTAATACATTTAAGAACTAACTGAGTAACACAACAACAAAAAAAAATCATTTAAGCATTTGCTATTTACAACATTATCATAACACATATTTCAAATAATTCAATAACAAAGAAAATGGTAATTCGAATTAACAATAATACAAATCAAAAATTTTTATCTCCTCCAAAATTAATATCCTACATAAAATATTCCTCTGATAAATTAAAAAACAATTCATCGCTACATCTTCCCCCAGAAATTCCACAACTCCAACAACTTCTTTCTCTAATAAATACCTCAGCCACTTATTTCCCCCCTAATACATCCCTAAAATTCCGAGGAGCAAAATGGCAAAGAGGAGAGACGGTGATAAAACATGCTAATGAGAGTCTTCAGAAGCAATTCCTTTCAATTGTTGCTCCTCTAGAAATGAGAATCTCTCCTCTAGAAGCGTTAACTGGAAGTCGCTGCATTTGTTTCGCGATTTACTGCGATTTAGGGGATCTCCGGGTGTCTTGTTCTCCCACGCAGGTGTTACCTTTTCTTGACAGGTGGATTCACGGCGTCATTTTTCAGGTAAGTTTCTTATATTTCGAATTATGTTGTCTCCCCTTTTATTTTCTTATTCGAAGTGTCGGATGTGGAATTATTTCATTGAATGAAATGAATGTTAATATTTGAATAATACCAAAGCAAATGTAATGAATGTATTTTAAAGTTTATAAAACTGGATATAGGTATAAAGTTTTATAAATTGTATTGATATCCACATTTGAATGTAGTATAATATTTTGTAATTTAGTTTTAAATTTCCCGGACATTAAATTATTTGTTTGGAGGCAAAAGATGTGGAATGCCAAAAATAGTTTTAATTTGATATTTTAAAATTTATTACCCATTGCTTTGCAAGAGTTTTAAGAATATACTTATATACATTGCAATTTTGTGTATTTAAATCTTAAAAACAGGCTAATGATAAAATAAAAATATAAAACGTTCTAATGAGTTACTTCAGAAGCAAATTTTTTGTATTGTTGCTGTTGTGAAATGTTTTCTCTGGAAATAAGAATATATATCCAAAAATTATTATTTTATATATTTTTTTTATCGTAATATAAGTTGAATTTATATTTGTGTTTACTTGTATCTCTTAAAGATGCAAATATACATGTAAATATGCATGAAATATTATTAATAAAAATTATCAAAAGTTATGCCATTGTTTCCCTGAAAAAGAAATAATTTGCTATTTATAAATTAAGTTCGTATACTATGAGATTAAATGAATATTTGTAGGTGTTCTATTACATTTTATGAACAGTGCACCTTTTTTACTCAATAATGAAATTTAACAAAGTACGTATTCTTGATATTTAATCAAGTGCTCTTCTGCAAGTCCTGTTAAAAAATCCCTTAGCATCCACTAGAAAACTAATTCCATAAAAAACTATTTCTAGTCGTAAGTTTCAATACGATGCTTGAATTTAAAAGAAATTCTCCATTTAGGAAATACGATACTTAATGATAGGAAATCATACAAAAAGTAGTCATTTGCAATAAAAGAACATTTCTCGGAATTTAATAAAAAGAATCGGTTTATAACACACATGAAGAAGCTCAAAAAATACCCACAATAAAAAAAACGTGTTCATTACGTTATCAGTTTTTATGTACCATTACGTATTAACGATTATCTTATTGAACGTAATAACTTCTTTAAGTCATAATATCTCAATTTAAAAGGCGAGCATACGGTGGAGTCTGTAATGATACTTAAAGTCGGAGAACGGCGGATAATTTAATGAAACACTCTTTATAACGTTGAAGATGATAGCAAGTTGGAGTCCATTATTAGGTATGTACTGTTTTGCAATTTCTGAGCGAGGATAGCTTAGGGAGAGTACTTATTATTTTTATTAAGTGCTTTTATTAAATGCGACATCGTGATAGTCAGTAATAGTGCTCAGGTAGGGCTTTTAATTATTGTTTTTATGGGCTTTATAAATTGATGTTACAATAAGAATTGCGGGAATCTTATATAAAATCTTTGACTCGTATTTCGCGATAATTTTATGGGGTTAAAGAAATAAATATTTTATCACACAAACCTGATATGCATTGTTACATTGATTATTAATAGCAAAATAAATACGTTATATTTTAAAGATGATGCTTTTAATAAAGCCTAAATTATTCCAGTTGGAGATATTGAGCTCAACATAGAAAAAATATGAAATTTACTGTTGAAATTAGTCTTTTAACCCTCTCAGTCCCAGTGATACCATTTGGCATTATCATGTTTCTGATCATAATAACAAAATAATAATATGAATGACATCTACTGGGATTAATAAAAAATATTTTCCATTGGAGAAAAGTTTGAAAAATTGAATGGTGTGTTTTTTGATATCATAAATGGCTGTAGACGATTAGAAAAAAAATTTGTAAAATGATGATGCCAAATTGTTATTGGGACTGAAAGGGTTAAATAAAAGCTCTATTTGCTTTTTTAAAATTTCTTTCAAATTCCAGTTTATACTAACTAATGACTTACAATTAAAAAAAAAACATTTTTTTTTTCAAATGAAGGAAATACTCCAATTCAATGGTTTCTAATTTATAAATTCAGTTTTTTAAACCTTTCAGTTCGATATTATTTAGTTTTTAGTTTTCAAATATTTTCAAATCTATGCTTGGTTTGTATTAGGTGCATATTAAGCGCAAAATTTTTCTTTAATTCATCCTATTACAAACACAGCAATTACCAGTTATTTACTGTCATCACCTTTTTTACATGATTTTAAAATATATTTTGCAAAAGTCTTCGAAAGATATTTTTTGTATTAAACATAAAAAAAATATTCATATATATTTTTTAAAAAATCTTTATTTGCCGTAAAGTCTAAAGTACATACACGATTAAATTTACATTTGTGCCTCAATAAACATTGAATAAATTGAAACTCAATACTCTATACAATTTTTTCTAAAAATATCTTTTCAATTATGTTTTACACGCAAATATAATGATAACTTCTGAGATTGAGTCAAATTCTTTTCAATCTTAATGAAATTATGATGTCTTTAAAATGAATAAGATAATTTAATTTCTTCACTTTGAATAATCCCTGGGGGAAATTTAATATAAATAATAGCTTTTAATACCAGGAAAATTTGTAAGCCGGAGCCTGAAAAATCAACATAAAACCTTTTTAAAAGAATTTTCCAATCTTTAGAATATTTTTTTACATGATAATTTTTGTTTGATGGATGTTATTTTATCAAGGGATCTATTTTAATGTAGATAAGGAGATGATTGGCGAAACATTAGATATTCTGTTACTGCAAATTTATCTAAGAAATTTATCCCTAGATATCTTTGCTGAAAGTCGAATATTTCTATAATGAAAATGATTTTGGTGAGATTGTAAATTTTGCAACGAAATATCAGCTACCAGAAACTTAAATTTATGCAAAAAATATATAAACTGTAATATAAAATAAGATATAATAAAACCATTACAAAATATTATAAATTATTTTAATTTTATTCACTGGTGGAAGGAAGTTCGATTATCGAAGGAAATTAATAAAATGTTTGCTTCATTACACTTTATAAAGCAAGATTATATTTTAAGCGAACTGCAGTTTTTTTAGAAATGTAGCGTTAATGCTATACGCATAGAAAACTATTGAGCAAATAAAGTTTTATCAGTTCAACGAGTTAATTTCGTACAGTAATTATTGAACTACTCTGATACTTCAACTCCGTTATTTACTATACATATATAATAAAAATATATGATAGAAAATGTTTATAAGTAATTTCGCATCTAGTTTACTCAAAAGTTTTAAACGAATTCCTTATATTTTGTAAAAGGTTTATAGGTAAGGAAATAAAATTGTTAGGAAAGTAAAATGTTCATATCTGAACTCTTTCATACTGAGCGATTATAATACCTTCCACTTTTTACGTTATAAACGTAGTGTGGAAGCTAAAAGATAAAATGCTAGAAAAGTACAACATTCAAAATAGCTAATGTCGAAATGTAAACAATATCAAATTCCTAATTACGAATACATTATTGTTTTTCTTTTATAATAAAACCATTTTATAAAGATATTTTTAGAAGCAGGATTAAATAAGAAGACAAGATAACAAGTTAGTTTTTCAATATTAAAATTGAAGTTTACATTTTGTTTTTTAGAGTGTGTTCAATCGTATTATTTACAGTATAATGACTTTCTATGGTGCAATACAAAGCATATGTTAAGCTAAAAACAAATTTAATAACTTAATAACTTTATCAATTTTATGTTTATACATTATAATATTGTTATTTAATTCTACAACACAGCTTATAAGTATGGTAAAAGGTATGTCTTTTCTATGTTTTTCATGCTTAGACCAAAGGTACCCGCCAGGATTTGTCAGGTCTATCCAGTTCCTAATTTTTTAAACTTACAACATTTTTTGAATTTATAAAATTTAACGAAATTGCTTCCAAAATTATTTCTAAAAGTTCAATACTTAAAATGCATGGTGAATTTAAATTGTTTAGATGGTTTTTGCGAAGTAGTTGGGTTTTTTTTGTAAAAAAACTAAGATTTTTTACCGAAGTTACCCGCATAAACTATATATAAAAAAACATGCCCATAAGATTGCATGCAGAAAAACATTCCATAGGTTTAAAACTAATTTAAAAAAAGTTCAGTACATCAATTTATGCTAAATATGGAGTTTATATCGGGTTTTAATGGTGACAATATTTTCTTAACCGTTTCGGAAATGTCATAAATTATACTACTTTAGCTTTAAATCATTAAAGACTAATGACAAGAAAAATTTGTCTTAAAATATTAGTATTATGCCATCTAAATCAACATAATATAAGATAAATGAAAAGCTTTGCACTGACTATATTTGTGTTACATATTAATTTTTACAATACAAATGTATTTAAAAACTTTACGCTTACGATTTCGTTCGGTAGAAAGGAATTTATTAAATTGTAAATGAACCTATGTGAATGAGTGATTTATGCCTATAAGTTTAAAACTTACACACATATAAACCAAATTTCGGATACACATTTTATGGAAACATATTGTCAAACCAAGGAAAATTGGAAGCGTCGTTCCCAGTAACGAATGAAAAGTTGCAGAAAAGTAAACATTTTTTGTGCAAGTCAGAACTTCGCTCAGTGGGATTAAACCATTTATTCTTTTGAATAAAGAATAAAGTTGCAACAAGCTTTATTTTTTCAAATTTCATTTTGGATAAGAATTGAACAGGAAATGAAAAATATTTTGTATTTGGAACATATTTTTAAGCTGTGTTTGAATGTGAAATGATGTAATGGTTGGATGCTAAGGGGTACTTATATAAATTTTTATAGGGAACAAGTAAAATTAAGAAATAAGGAAAAAAAATATGTTCAATTTAATTTTTTAAATGAGTGAAGATGATTATTTTTCAAGTAAATGAGTGAAATATTTGAAAACGTCTTACCCTTTATCTACTAGAAGGAATGATAAAAGAAAACTTAACTTTGAACTTAACTTTGATTGAAAAAACTTAATTTACAAATTACATGATTAATAATAGGGTCCAGTCCAGTTGATGCTGGGTTTGCTGTGGAATCGAAATGGTTCATGAAGTCTAAATTTTCGATTTTTTATTCTTTGAGTGATTTGAATTATTTAAATTATTGAAATTGCAGATTTGTTATTGACAACTTACGAAGCCGTACCAAATTCTGCTCATCAAGCACTTAAAGACACCTATCACAAAGCTAACTCTCCGTCTATTAGAACCCATCCAGAATCCTGTCAATATGACGAAGTACGCCTATCTCCCCGTCGGTCGTGGCCCATTTGTTGCAAACAGCCCTCCAGGGCGTTATCTGAAGAAGATCCTTGTCTGGGACATAATCTCGCGTCAGGGAACTGTAAAATCGCCAAGACGTGATGGAGGACAGGTGTAAATAAAGGATTTAAGTGCCCCGAGAAACACATAAAGTCCCGGACGAAATGATTCCCGGCTTTCATGTCGTCTGGTGGGCGAAAGATAAAGTTTGTATGGAGGGCTTTGTATTGTTCTTAAGATGCGTGTTGGTTTGATGTCCGGTCGTAATGACATTGCGTCTTTATCTGCATCTATTTGGAGTTTTACTTTCTTCGGTGTGTTGTTGAATGTATTTGTTTTAAGCGAGTTATTAGAGATGCTTATGCGAAATCTACTTTGATGAGTTATGTATGCTGCACTTAGAAATAGCACTCAATTTTCCAACAACTTCTTCAACATTATTTGTTTTCGATATTTAAAAAAAATTAAATTTTTGAATTGTTTGTAAAAAATCTATACTTTTTCAAAAGAGCATGCTGTTAAAAAAAGTTAGCTTTAATACGATAAAATATTTTATTCCTTAAATACATTGTACGACTATTCAAAGGCATAGGCAACTATTATTTTTTTAACTATGCCAATTCTGAATATGAAAGCTAGTGTAATGGAAATATAACAAAATCGCAGTCATGTTTAAGATAATATTTTATGAAGAAAAATTATACTTAATATCGTTTTATATTATCTACATTTTAATTGGATTGACTAAAGTTTTAAAAACTTTCAGTGCGCAATTATTATTAATAAACAATAACGAGTATAAGTACTTTGAGGTAAACAAGGGAAGGCTTTGGAATTTTTTTTCCTGATTCTCATGTCGTCTGGCGAGTGGAAGATAAAACTTTCTATGAAAGACTCTGTATTGTCCTCAAGAATCGTGTTTGTTTAATGTCCGGTCATAATATGAATGTGTCTTTTCTGAAACAACAGTAAATTGTATTGGGGAATTGTGTTAAATTGTATGAGTTTTTTTTATGAGTTACGAATGTCATTGAGAGTTCTGCTTATATCATGATGTCTGAGTTGTTGTTAGTAATCTTTTTCTTTTTCAGGAAGTAAATTTTTTAACCCCAAAATTAAATAAGTGAGTAAATGTCTAGAAAGTTCGTGTTGCAATAACTTAAAGCATTGCAATGGCTATGGGGATAGTTTTAGAACTTAGAAAATTATTTTTTATTCTTGAAATGCCCAATTTATATGTCTTTTTTTTATCTGCTTAAAAAAATTCTTGATACTATTTGGCAAGACAATATATGTAACGCTAACGTTAAATAACAATTAGTTACGTTAGATTAGTTATTTTGACATTTCGAAAAAATTTAATACAAAGTTGAAAGTCATAGAGTTACTTCTTTATTCAAGGTAACGACATTTTTTAATTCCTAACACATATTATTATTCAATTTTAAAGCAACAAGATTTTTAATGTTTTACAGTTAGCGGCGAAAATGGTCTAATAATACATAAATTGTGACAAATTGTAATTTTAAAACTAAGATTTAACGTTTTCACAAAAATATTTAACATTTAATGAAATAATTACAAATTATAATAGCCTTGAACAGTACATTGAGTTATAATAGGATGTATACAGTCAGATCATTTTACTAAATCAAGTATTAATGATGTTCTGATCATCAAAGTGTCATATTACATTTCAAATCAACAAATTAATAAATTGAGTCATTAAAATAATATTACAAATGTTAACAATAATTTAAGGAAATTAATTTTCGCTTCCTTGCAACTATTTTCTGTCATTGGTGTTGGTCTTCCCAAAATTTATCTTGTTCCGAATATATTATGATTTTTTGTTAACGTTTCCAATTTTTTCTACTTTATTGGTATTTTCTCTTAACCTTTTTGAGAAATCCGAATGTATGTTGTTTAGAATTACGAATTAGCTAAAATTAGCTATGTTCTTATTAAAAATAATTTATATTCTCAACGTCAATTTAGCCCTTAAACAGGCATTTTTTTCTTCTTTTTTTTTATCGTATAACATTCGGAAAATTGTGAGGGTAATTTTAGGAAAAACAAAATGAATTTCGAAATGTTTGGAGTTATTACTTTATTCAAACAACCTATTCAATTGTCCTTATGAGCCGTGTTTGCTTGTTTTTCTATAGTGATGAGAATTTACTTTTATTTGTGTGTATACTTTATAAAGTTGTTGAGTATTTTGTTATAAAGGTTAAATATTTGTCTTTAGAATATTATAAAATCACCTTATTAGCTAGCTACAACTATAATGTTTCTTTGGTGTAAATTTTTCATTTGTGGATATTATGAATAACTAATTTACTAATACAATTAAATTTTTGTTAATTATTTTTATTGCATTCATAAAAATTTATGAAAGATAATACAAGACAGTCAAGGGCAAATATAAAATTTGAAAGTTTTTTAAAAATAATGCAATTTAATTATTATTTATTTCATTAAGTATAAATGACTTTAGTTCTATTACGTAAGTTAATTCGATTAACATGGAGAATGCTGAGTTACCATACTTAATTTTACATTCAAAATGCATAATACATGCACAATTCGAGTTAAAATCTATTTCTGGAACCATTTAAAAAGAGTTTTCACTTAATAAATAAAAATATTTCTTTGGAGATATACCAAACTGGAAATCATCCAAAAGAAAAATAGGGCTTTTATATTCCTCAAATTACAAGTAGCTTGTTTTATATAAAAGTCATGACTAAAATACCACTAACTCATAGCTAGGATTAGTTTATGAATTATATTTTAATCATTAAAAGGACAAAGAGAATAATTGAAAGTTTAAATATTACTGAACATTAACATTTCTATAAATGTATTAAATTACTATTATATAATTTAGTTATCCTTCGTAAAGCTTCGTTTCTTAGCTATCCTTCGTAAAATAAATGAACTATAAGTTGAAATGCACGTGTTTTGCTTTCTAACTGGAAAAAGGGGATAATATTCTAGCTTTTCATGACAACAACCTTTTTGGATAAACAAAATTCTACCCAATGCCAAGAAAAGTCATTTTAATTAGTCAGAGATAAAAAAAATCTATTGATACAACCTTTTTAATTGTTAAATAATTTAGAAATAGCAATTTTGTTTATTTTTTCCAAGCCAACTATGAAGCCATTGTTTTAAAGAATTTACAACAACTGCCAGTCATACTAATGTACTAAAAACAAACGTTGCACCTATAAAAACGTACAATAAAAACGAACTATACACCTCTAAAGGACCAATTAGGAGCACGATTCAACTTCTGAGTATAAAAAAAGAAAACAACAACAATCCAATTGTCATCGTAATTTGTAAGCATTACGGACAACCCTATAAAAATCATGACGAGAGCAAATAAATATAGCCACCCAAACTCAATTTACACGAGCCATCGTGTACTTCTTGTACAGAGGATCTTGAGGAAGACTCCGAGAATATGGATAAGTAAGAATTAATATTAGAAATTGTTATACATGCTTTTCGAATGGAAGACTCATTGTTAAAAATTCACATGTATTCGAACTATTTTTCGTTTAGCTTGATTTGGACAAAACATTTTTGAGTTTATTTTGTTCATTTTATTTTATTATGTTGCAAATTTAAATCCTAATAAATTGTGCACATACTTATTGTGTTACATCATTTTTGACTTTTTAACTCAGATAAAATAAATTTATAATGCAACAAACAACTTTGTTTTCAAATTCATTAACAAACCTAAAAAAAAACAATAATAACAAACCACTGTTTTATATAAGGAATGAGTTTTTCTTATTTTTCTCCAAACCCTTCTCTTAGCAGGAGGATAAGGCCATCAGAATGAGTCGCACGTTCGTCCCTAGGTGGTAGGGGCTAGAGGTCCGTCAGCTTGTAATCACGTAGCCCTCAAGCTGTTTCTCATACAAGTAGCTGAGATGAAGAAGAAAATATCCCGATATTGTTTTTTTCTTGTTTTTCAGGGTAAATTCTCTGCATGAAGTTAAAATTAAAATCTTTTATTGTACATAAATTTATTGTTGTCCCATAGTGTACTAATAATTTTAGATTTAAGCACTGTTATATTAAACGCATCGATTTCAAGTAAAAAAAAATGAAATTTTTTATCTTTAGGGGTGAGAAAAATTAGACAATCCCTAGAGAAAAATTTGCTTGTTTGTTTTAAATACTTTCAGATTTTTAATAGATAAGCTAAAACAATTCAGAATTATAAGTTTCAAAGAACCAAGTCGTGTAAAGTAGAAGTATTTAAAACAGGTGTAATCTGTGAAAGAAGCTCCCTCAAAATTTTCACTGGCGGGGTTTCCGTTCGCTGTTACTTGTTGGATGTTCTGATAACAAATCAGATTCTGACATTTTACAGCTCTTTTATATTCTTTTTCATTTTACATGAAAATTCAACCAGACTATGAAAAATGTATCATTTGTTAAATATAAATTGAACTAAAAATAACAAAAAGTGTCAGGTGGTTATTGTCATTGTCTGTAAGTACTGTGCATTGTCAAACCAATATTAGAAATTTCCCACCCTATTAATTTTATTACTTTGTTGTTGTCCTGCAATGAAGGCTTATTTGTGAGGTCAGGGTAAAATCTTTGTCAATAGAACCTTGTTTATGACGCAAAAAATAAATACATGTCTAAAATAGATGAATTTCATGTAGCATTTTAATTCATACTATTGACATAGATTACTATAACACTTGAAAAAATAAAAAACAATTAATGAAAGCTAAGGTATGATGGGAAAATCAACAGGAGCAAGAATCATCGGTTCTTTCGAAAAAATAAACGTCGTCTCACACCCCTAATAAGTAGTACCAATGTTCGACATCTTTGAGGGGTCCTCCTTCATTTTGGCACCTATTATGTTTTCCACGTAGAATGCACGTGATGAGAGTCTGTTACGCGAATAAGAAAGATGAAAAGTTTAGTGATGTGGCGGATTTTTTTATTGTTGATCAGGGATGTGTGTTCGCGCAATGAGCCAATCTAATCCGCGTGGGAGGTTTTTATTTGATGTCGTTTTCGGGCGTGATTCAGCTTCTCTGACTGGTTAATCACTTGTGTGTGGTGATGTGTCAATGATTTTTTTTTGATTATTTATTGGATGAACGGGTTATGTGTTGATATGAATTTATTGATGTTTTTACTTTTAATTACCCAATATGAAATACAACGTAATGAAAGAATTGAAATGGAGTTGAAAATACGAAATGGAGATTTAGTGTTTTCTATGCGTTTTGAAAGGTGCTGATTCGATAAAAGAAGTGAGTTCTGAACCCGTCGGCCTGTCTTTCTTGATTGAAACTTCTTTACCGCTTGAACTAAAAGAATTGCAGACTTAGCTACAGAAAATAGTGGCTGCTATTGAACTCTTTAGGTTATTAAAACAGCCGTATAAAACATTTAGTTACCTTTAAAAGTATAGATTTATTGAGTAGTACTTAAAAGTTCCCCACGCCCAGGGTTTTATTAATAAGTGTGCGTTAATTGTACAGTCGTGGACAAAAAAAAGAGAACAGACCTCACTGTTTGGGCACCATTTGTCGGAGGTATAATTGTGATACGTCATTTTATCGGAAACAACGTTCTGAGTTGATTGGTCAACATAGAAATTTCTTAAGGGGTCGTCTTCATATTGAAATTAATACCAACTTTAAAATTTCCAATGGCAACATCCAAATTTTTTGTTATAGAAATGTTCAGAATCGTCAAAATACCCCAAATATCAATTTTCATTGCCAGATTCCTTATAGTTTAGGATTTATACAACTAAACGTATTTGACAAAAAATGGGGGACATCTCCATATACATTAATGTATTATTTATAGGTCCGCATTTTCCCAATATGGAATTTAGCCAAATTTTTTCCTTTCTGTGAATTTTTGTGCTTGGGTAAAGGGTTTGGTTGCAAGATGAGTGAATTAACATCCCACTAGAGCTTCAGAAAGTATATTGGTTTCGGGCTAAGATATTTTAGACTACTACCAAGGAAGGAAACCATTTTTTTTTACTTTTGTGAATATATTGATTTTATTTATATGTTGTTTTATGGAGAAGATTTGGTTGAATCAGTGCTATATGTAGTTTAAACAATGGTCAAGTGACGCCAACATCTGAGCTGGCACTCAAAGCAACTAATGACTTCTTACGTGGGATCACGCCAGGACTTTGGACCACAACGTATTGAACTTGAATCAATTGGTGTAGTATGCTATTTATTCGTGGAGCAATTTTGGTCCAGCATGATTCGTTTATAGGACGACTAAGGCGAAAACAGTACCCTTAACGGTTTAATCCGTGGCATGACGCCTTAACTAATTTTGCCAAGACGATGCCTGTTAGCGAAAAAATATGGATTAATATTAAAGATTTTTGAATAAGTATTGTAGAAGATTGTGTGTGTGATGATCAAGTTATGTATATATAGAGTTGTATAACGAGTTGAACTGTGGTTACTTTTTGATAATAACCGCGTTCAAGTAGTTTTTGACAAAATATTTTTTTCTTTTGGGATTTGGATTGTATGGTATTAAAATGAGAATTGTGGTATGGTATGGTATGGTTACATTTATATTCCAGCTTGTGTGCTTGTGCTTGTTCAGAAACGCTTCTAAGCTTTCGTCAAGTGGGACAGACACAGAAAGAATTTTTACAGTCATTAACACATTCGCTGCCACCAAATCATCGATAGAGGCTTCATCGATAGAGGCTGATGAAGTAGAAGAACATCCTGTTTTTTAAAACATGTTCGTTACAATGGAAATGAACTAACTATTCGTAATTTTCGAACAAGTACAAATCTTAGTTCGATGTCGTAAAATTGCAAGGTTAGGTAGAATTAACGTCGCTAACTAAAGCTACACGACAGCTAGTCCTAAAAATACGAGGAAGTGTTCCTGGCGAAAGATTACACTTCGCAATAACACAAAAACTGCATGAGAATTAAAATATACGTATGGAATTCATCAGTCACATCTGGGATTACTAGGTGGTTGGTAGGTAGAGATATATATTTTCAGGCTTGTGTGCTTGGTCAGAGACGCGCATTACTAGGTGTCTATTAAATATCACACTAAAGGGTCGATGACAGAGCTAGATCACGTAGTTTGTGCAACCACTAGACCATCATGCTTATCAAGTTTACAAACTAACTTGGACTCATAAGAACTGTTGGCAAAATTGCACAATGAATTTCATTAGAATGTGCTGTTATCGATGAATCGGAACCACGCGACTCCCTAAGGAGTCAGTGGCACGCAACGTGTTAAGAAATGAATAACACATAGACAAATAACAACATTTATTGACGGTCACAAACATCCATGCCTGACCGGGATTCGAACCCGACTCCAGCAGCTCCAAAGGCTAGAGTCCTAACGATTGAGCCACCGGGGCGGCAGAATTGAGGTAATTTATGTAAAGTTTTAATAATTTCCTGCTGTCTATTTCTAGCCTCATCCTTCATTTGCTTGATGCAGCCAAGTACCCCTAGCAATTTTGAACCCTGGTCAACTGACGAGATCGACACCTGAGCGGAACTTATATACTTGATTTTCACTCACTGACTGTGGTTCTAAAATACGACGTCCGTCGCCAATAGCCCTCGTGTAGCTCAAGTGCGACGTTCCATTTCAAACCAAACCAAACTTGATTTTCAGTTTGGTTTGGGGACAAAATTGAAAGAACTTCGCAGTTAGGGTTACAAATTGCTCTTGAAGGCTCTCCATGTTAATTTTAGCCATGGTAAAATGACGAGGCCGATATATGAGCGGGAACTCAACGCAATCTTTTTTTTTGTGACAAAAACCATTATTCTATGCAGCTAAATGATAGGCTGTTTGTAGCAATCTTTCTGTTAGCGTTTTTCACGTATAGATAGCCGACACCTAAATAAGCATCCAAAGCAACCATTAAGGGTGACATCGTATACGCAGCGTTAGGACTTTGAAGGATATTTAACGTGCACTCCTTTACACGGGGTATTATTCGTCGGACATTTTTGGCTGCACGGACCGTTTATAGGTCTTCAAATATTTTTGCGATGCCCGGACCCGAACCTGAGACCTTTCGCATGCTAGGCGAGTGCCTAACCGACTGGGCTCCGCAGCCCTCTCCTTGTAATTAGATTTTCTCGCCAAATATGTAGCAAATATCCCCAAAGTCTCTCGTTCTTTGCTTGAAAAACCGGCGAGATTATCGCCAATAAGAAATTAGTGAAATATTAATTATTTATTCGTAGAATTTGTTGTTAGTTGTTTTCCAACTGTTTAGACTAGGATTATGTGATCCCTGGTGTGGTGGGTTGTGTTGTGGTGACGCGGAGGGTGCCTTTGCAGGTTTTGTTCTCGTATAACCATCCTATATGTAGCTGCTTATGCTTTGAACTGCCTTTCTATCTTTCAGGTTTTCATTTTTCCCCATTTAAAACGTTTACCATCAGTTTGTAATATTAGCGGTTTTTAATACACGAATTCAAACAAAATAAATAATTATAAAATAATTTCCTAATATATTATGGAAGCTTTTATTTAGAATTCGATAATAATATATCGTTTGGTTTTTTTTCCAATCTATGGCACAGGAGTCGCCGAGTTGACACCTCCACCAGACTCTGTTGCGATTACTCTGTGTAGATGAGTGTTCCAATAAATAGAGAACTTGAATAACAACTATCATTTAAATAACATCAATAAAATAGCAAGTGTAAACAGAACTAATAATTAATTAAGCATAATGAAGAACAAATGCGGCTGCAGCGCTCGCCCGACGAGCGGTTTCGGAACGGCAGCGTTGCCGCAAAGAAGAGAAAGAGTTCGCAAGGCAACAGTCCGTTTTTTGGACGACGTTGATCATCAAGTTGTAGCGCAATGCCACCACAATCGAAAGGAAATTAAGAGTTCCCTACAATTATTAGACATTGTTTTATTTGATTAACATTTATTAAAGACTTTTTGCTTTGAATTTAAAACACATAAACTTTTTGGGAAAATAACTTTACATGATGCAACAATAATATATCCGCAATCTGTTCAGTACTTGATTCAATTTTACTCAATTCGACAACTTTATCTGCATTTTACTCTAATTTAATTTTAACTTAAAATTATTTGGGAAAATGTGTATGCAAATCCAATAATAACACTGTTCGACAAAAAAAGCAATTGTTTGTCCCGAAGCTACTATGGCGATTTTTTGCTCCTTTGGTGGTCCAATGATGGAGAAATGACATTTTAAGCCCAAGTTTAATAGGGGGATTCATCAGAGATCAAAAAACTGATTTTTAACGTTTTTTCATAAAAACCGCCCTTTTTGACGTTTTTTTTTTTTTTGGCTACAAACAACCTGCAACTGGTTCTTACCTCTGGGCCCATCGGTTCTCACTTAACACCCATATAGAGGTAAGAACCAGTTGCAGGATGGCTTACAGGTTGTTTGTAGCCAAAAAAGTAACCACGCGAAAAAACATGAAATAACATCAAAAAATGGAAATCGCTAATTTAGACAGTTTTGGAGCAGTGTTTGAGTTCCAAAATGGCCCATCGGTACTCACTTAACACCAATATAGAGGTAAGAACCAGTTGCAGTTTGTTTGTAGCCAAAAAACGTCAAAAAAGGCATTTTTTTAATGAAAAAACGTTTTAAAAAATCAGTTTTTTTTTAATGTCTGATGAATCCCCCTATTAAACTTGGGCTAAAAATGTCATTTCTCTATTATTGGACCACCAAAGAAGCAAAAAATCGCCCAAGTAGCTTCGGGACAAACACTTGCTTTTTCTTGTCGAACTGTGTAATAATAATTAGCGTAACAAATTAATTGAATGATTGAGGACTTTTCATCGAATAGTTTACACTCTTAATTTTGTTCTAAAAATCTTATCCTCTAGCAAGAAAGTATTTTTGAATACAAAAAAATTTTTCATACCAAAAAAACATTAGAATCTAAAGATTAATCTGGTGGTAATTTGTGACCTGAGAGCGACAATGCAGGAAGTAAAATCTACTTATAATCTTGTTTAGTTTATTATTAAAATATTTTGCTAATTAAATTTATTCGAACCTTGTCTTGTGTTAATTCATAAATAGTGGTAGTGCTTCGCATTGTCACGCCACAGTTCCGGGGAACGAGTCACGGAGGACCAAGCATGTTTTGGATCTAAGCACTGGGGGTTCCCCGTGAGGCTGGCCACCTTACCGGGAATATATGCCCGTCACCAGAGAGCACTTGGTCAAGAAAGCTGCAATGGGCATGGCAGGCATATTAACGGGCTGTTGCATCGAGAAGTTTATTAGTTAAATCATAAAAAAGTATATTACACTCTTGCAACATAACTGTATTTATTTTATGTTTTGCATCAAATGCATTCAATAACATTTTTTTTTCTATACTTTGCATAACCTAACAACGTTATTTGGAAAAAGCACTATCATAAGAACGTATATATAGAATAAATAGTACTGAGATTTCGTTTTCTTACTTAAGTCATAAAATTAGTCCTTTAACTACATTTCTATCATGGATTACAAACATATTTTTTGTGTTTATTGTTTTTAAAAAATAAAATTTTATGTAAAATAGAACATTCTTTTCTCGAGTTTAATTTCCAGTTAATACTCGATACTTCACCTACTCTTTTACGTTATAACACTTATAAAACACAGTTGATACACGAATAACCTGTTATTAAATTTAAAACTTCTTTTTCAAGACTTTCCAAATCCATAGAAAAATTTATTATCAATTTAATTTGCAGAAAAGAAAACTACTTCATTATTTTTAATCACCAAACGATCGGTCCAATCTTGATTGTTGTCGTTTCTCCACTTTTATACGGTCCCCTATTTCAAAATACAAGCTTATTATCATCATAACTCAAAATGTTATGCTAGTAGAATTACGAAATTCGGTACTTTTCATTAACTTTTGACCCTGAATCCATTTCTGCAAAAATATTAATGGGTTTGTATTCAAATTTTTTCGAAAAAATTATGATTATTTTTTTTAAAAATATTAAATATTTCTTAAATTATATAAAACTATTTCAACTTTGTTTGGAAAGTTATAAAGTAACACACAAAAAAAATTTCGTCTGTCTACGTATATTATAAATGGAGATATGATCAAAAGTTTGGAAATCTCATTTAACATTATGATCCGTAAATTTTCTGTAACCATATCTCAACAACTATGAGGAATTTTGCAACGAAAATTGATATTTGGGATATTTTGATGATTCTAAACATTTCTGTACCAAAAAATTTGGGTGTTGCCATTGAAAATTTTAAAGTTGGTATTAATTTCAATATGAAGACGACCCCTTGCGAGATTTTTGTGTTGACCAATCAACTCATGACGTTATTTCCGTTAAAATGACATTTCACAATTATGCCTCCGACAAACGGTGCCTAAACAGCGAAGTCTGTTCTCTTTTTTTTGTCCACGACTGTACGTTGCCAAGGTAATGAAATTAAAAAGTTGAAGAAAACAAAAAAGTTCATTTCTTTAATAAATGTTGTAGTAATGAAACAAACTTTTTTCAATAACTTAATTTTTCAGTCTCGTAGCTTATTAGTTAATTGATCGTTTTTTTTTTTTTAATGTTAGACAGTTCTTCTAAATTATGAATATTACATTTACCCAAGAAGTTTTTCTTACTGCTCTAATATATAAAGTTCTCTAAAGAATCTCTTTCATCTATCAAGCTGCTCACCAAAATAGTATTATTATATTATTTTTTGAATTATTTAATCATATTCTTTATTGTAACTATAATTTAAAAAGAAAGTCAAAAAGTTGTTCTAGCGAAGAATCGGAAATTAATAGTATAAAATGTGCATTATAAAATTTATTTTTTATTATTATCTAATTAATAATTTTTATAAAAGTCATTCTACGTTGAATAAAACGGAAGATGGCTATCTTAATATTAATGACAACACTTAAAGTGTTATTTAACAATTTATGTATTATGCCTTAAAATACTAAATTAAGTATTTATTTCCATTGAAAATATCCCATTTAATAACTTTCTTGAATTCATAGTTTAATTTACTGTTTTTTTGTACAGTTACATCAATTTGTAATTAATTTTACGATTATAATAATTATAATTACAACTGTAATATGCTTACAGAATTCAAAGCTTTATACACATAACTCCAACAAATAACTTATTTACCTCATTCAAGAGACAAACATATAGGGATTGGAATCGTGCCTAAAAGCTGCTACTGCCACCGGCCCCTTTGAATATATGTGAAACCATGAATAAATACATAACAAGTTCAACATTCAACCTTAAGGAAAGCATAAATTACATTGTAAATAAATTGCGTGGAAGAAAACTGGAAGAAGTCCAAACTAAAATTACTGGGTAAAAAAGAAGCATTCACAGTTGATGTGTTATTTATCAACGCTTGAATTCCGCTTGAAATATCTCCCATTAAGCTTTTGTTATAAAATTAATTTGAATCTTATATTTTATGTGTTTATTCAAATATTTTTATGGTGCTTACGTTAATTTAGACTAGTGTAAATAAATTTAAATTAAAAATGTTATAAATTGCATTAAAAGGTTTAATGTAAAGTTATTTTTAAACGTGCATTTACTCTGACTTCTATATAATTATAACCTTGTTCGAGAAATCTGTTTGAGCCGTATTGTCCAAAAATACTTATTGAAGTGGGAAAACATTTCTATGGACACTAATTCTTTTAAATAAATTTATTGACACAGAGCTTGTTTTAGCTAACTTATTAAGCATTCTAAGTATGAATAAAAAATAAGGGTTGCACAAAATCTTTCATTTCGTCGAACGTGTTTGAATGCATGCAAATAATAAAATTAACTCATTAGCGACGGTTGACAAGAAAGTTTTCTATTCGAAAAGGGCTGTGTGGTTCAGTTTATCTAAATAAACGAAATATACGACAAATGAGAACCATAGTAATGAAAATTTTATTTAGGACAATTAAAGTTATAAACCTTCGCAAAGTAAGACAGACACAACACACACATATACGCAACAGATGCTGCCATCAATCGCGCTCCACCTCCACAATTTAGACATGTCCCTGAAGGGGAGGGAAATAGTCCCCAGGGACCTGTACGAGTAGGAAACTGCGCAATGACCGCACACAGGACTTTCGGACCCAACAGATTTAACGAGCACTTACACTCGACAAACACAAACATCCATGGCTTAACGGGATTCAAACCCAAACCCAGAGGCTCCAAAGGCTAGCTTCCTAACGATTGCGCCGCCTGGTCGGCATTTGGTAAGGAAGTCTTCAATGGTTACGGGTTTGCCGGTTGACTATTTCTAAGCTCTAAGAATGAGATGTAATGCATTATTGCACAAATCGTAATTTTGTGGTCAAGTTACGAGGTAGACACCTGAGCTGGCATCCAACGCAACAGCGACATCGTTCGCTACTTGGAGCAAAGGCTTTGATATTCTCATATATAATGAGCACCTATCTCTCAGTGTGCTCAGCCTCTCGATCAAAATCTATGGTCACCCTCACACAGTTTTGACCCTTCGAATAAATTGTCTTGTGGAAAAATAAAGTTATAGTAACCTATTTTCAGTTATCTTTGTATTTTTTATTTTTTTTCTTTCTTCCAATTATTCAGTACTAAACCATACTAGTTTTAAGTTGTGGAACACGATATGTTCTTGAGTTTGTTCTAAATTAAAAAAAATGCTAAACCATAACAAACGATTTCTAACCACTAATAAACTATTACAAAATGTTCTAACTTACTGTAGTCCAAATATCTACCGGAAATTAAGATAGGACGTAACAGTCTCTTCCCGCATAATTTCCTTCATCCTAGAAATTAACTTCCTGAAGAATCGGAAATGCCCCCGTTCTCCGGGAATTCAGTGTTAGTTGAAACGTTAGGAGGTTCTAATGCTGCGATTTGATCCATTCAATCATCCGAATTTTTCAATTATCAGATTTCCCCCCTGTGAATACAATGGAGATACGGGCGATTAATGGTTTTTCAGAAACTCAAAGGCAATTGCTGCTTTCGTCTGATTTCCCGATTTCAAATATTGGAAAAGTAACTTTTTTTATTTGAATTGATGGATTGCCGTATGTTTCAATTTGATAAAATCGCTTTTTGAAGATATTTCTTTTTTTGTCGACTTTAAAACGTTGTGTGATTAAATATAGTATTTACATGGTTCAGGAATTTTTAAGAGTTGAAGGGGAAGAAAGTTAAATACAAATAATATAATAGTTTTCAAGTAATGTGAAGCTTTTTGTCATTTTATTACATTTTAAATGGTACTTTTAAATTAATTCTTTGAACTTTATATGTAATTTTTTTTGACATTTTAGAAAAAAGAGGCTCTGTAAAACTAACTGAAAACGTATAGTGCTTTTTTAAATTAAGACTTTATAATTTTTTTAAAACTTTTATAATAACTTTTTTAAATAAGTTATAAAATCCAATTTTGAAAGATAATGTTAAAATATGTTGGTTTTTGTTATTTATATTAAGGTAATTTAAAAAAGGTATCTGAAAATATTTTCTGTATAAAAAAATCTGTGAAAGAAGAGTATATTTCTGCAGCGGGGGTCCTTTCAGAATATTTTTTGCTTTTTTAATTTTTTTGAAATTTACTATAAAATTACACCTCGGTTGGTCAAAAGGCAAATTTTATCTGTAAACTGATTAAATCTGTAACTATTGATCAGATTAAACCTGTTGAAAACAGATGAAAAATTGAAACACATAATATTCATGCATTTCAGCCATTATGTAGTATTCACTTATTCCGGTAACCAGGGTACGTGTTTTAAGTCTGTAGGTAACTTTTGGCATACCCTAGCCGCCGGCCCGTTGGCGCAATCGTTAGGACTCTAGCCTTTGGAGCTGCTGTTGTCGAGTCCAGATCCCGGTCAGGCATGGATGTTTGTGACCGTCAATAAATGTTGTCATTTGTCTATGTGTTATTCATTTCTTTGTGACTGTAAAAATTCTTTCTGTGTCTGTCCCACTAGACGAAGGCTTATAAACGGTTCTCTGAACAAGCACACAAGCTGGAGCATATATGCACCATACCATACCATACCAGACATACCCTTCCAGAAATAGCATTACAGTAGAAAATGTCCATTTTGCACGAATATTTTCTTTATTGCTTTGTTATGAGAGAATTCTGTCAATATATTTTTTTCGAGTGTTACTGATACTTTTTGGCAACTTTGTAGCTAGAAATGTTCTGTAATATTGTCACGTAGTTTATTGCAGGTAAGAAAGTCTACTTGAACAGAGAATCGTTTATTACAGATAAACTCAGACCCCACTCAGTAACCCATCTCTGAAAAAGCATCTCGCGTATAAGCGGAAATTTTTTACTATTGGATATAAGTAATTTACACAAAAATGGGTGAACTCAAATCAAAATGTACGTATATTAACAGATCTTGTGTGTGTAAAATGAAATTTAAATGCATAACTAATTTTTTAATGAATACAAGTAAGGAAGAACCGAGATCCAACCCATAGCACTATTACAGAATTTTTTCACAGTGTAGTTTCATTTAGTAACAAATTATTTCTTAAAGGTAATTTATGCTGAATTATCGTTCACTAAAGCTACACGAGCTATTGTAACGGGATAATCTAAAACCACTGTATTTGTTAAAAATTATAGTTTTAACATTACACTGTTAAATTGTGGTACAACTTGGTACGAATTTTATAAAACTGAGTCTTATTACTCCTCATTTTGATTACTCCTTAGAGGTTTATTATATGCCAAAAATAGTAAATATATGATGCTTTTGGTGTCAGCACCAAAATAAATATTATCATTAGCATGAAATGGTTTTTCTTGACAAAAAAGTTGGTTATCCCGAAACACATATATTAATGAATTCGTACTCCAACTTCAATATTTTGTTGACTCGATGATCTTTTTGTCAGTGAGTCAAAACGGCTGTTGTTGTCATTTTTATACTTCGTTCAATCTATTGTATAAGAAAAAGTTAGCTAAGCCGTACATCTATAATTATTGTATATGGTAATTATCCTACACATTAAAATAACTTAAAACTTCGAACTAAGATTAATTTAACTAAATGCTTCTAATTTAGTACAGTTGTTTTAGTTTGAAGATATGAAATAACTATTCTAAAAACTGTACTTGTTACGTAAAACTTATATTTGTTTAGGAATACAATATTCACGGAATGCATATATCGTGGGTTAGTTTTTAAATTACTGGGTCTGGTGTCGGCCTCGTCCCTGCGTTTTTACATCACGAGGTCCGTCGTCAATAGAACTCGTGAATAATTTGACGCGTTGGTTTCTCTCCCGTTTTGAGTTCGCGGTAGGAAGTTTAGCTATTCTCCCATTACCATATGCACCTGTCAAGGGAAATCTGCATTTGCGTGATACTTGTTCGACCCAAATTATGAACCAGAAATTTCAACACTTGTAAATTAGAATTTCAAACGTCAAACATTACAAATTCGCGAAATGTACTCAACGCTAATGGACTATGTCTCATTATTCTTTAATGATGTGACACTCAGAAAGCATTTGTACTTATTTTAACTTACCCAACTTTGTAATTATAAGTATCCAATGAAATAATTAAAAAATAAATAAATACATGTATAATTGCTAGATTATTCTCTTCAATTCATATATTTTATCTTCAATTGATGTTTATTATCTTTATTTTATATCTTTATCTTATTTCTCAATATAATTTGTATGTAAAGTTAAATATCTATATAAGCCATGTAATTAAATAAATTTCTTTTTTTTATAGCAAAAAGTTAACATGCGTTAAACTTGTTTTTCTTTTAAAATTAAAAAGATTATTTTTTTAAAAAAGATATGTCTCTCTGTTAAGTGTCGATTATTTTTGTCTAACTGTTAAATGCTGTAGTGTAAAAAGTAGCTAACACAAGATTTATATATGTTTATTTTAACTTCGTGAACTAATATTTTTTTTTAACCATTTCTTTCAAAACTTTCACAGTTTAGAATTATTCATACTGTTTGGTATAATAATTTTTATTTTATCCAGTATTAAATTAATGCAGTGCAGTGAACAGCAAATGGTTGAATTATCAATTTCATTACTAATTTTATTGAAATAATATAAATTTATTGTGAATAATTCTTTTGATTTGAATCTGTTACAACGCTTGAAGACAGCAACCCCGCTGGGTAGAACCGCTAATTAGGGTTAAAACCTCTTAAAATCATCCTTGACTACACTTAATAAGCTATTATAAGATATGATTTAGGTTTGTTATCTTTATTTTTAATTCTATAGATTTGTAAAAGTAATAATTAACTCCTTTAAAGCAATTTCAATATTTATATATCTTGGCCTAATGCAAAAACTAAAATATATCGTACTTTTGACTTCCGTAAAACGTTATTGTGGGGAAAAAATATACATTTCAATTTCCAACAGTCAAACTTCAAACTCCGGACTCGTATAATAAAGAAATATGCAAGGAAACACGTTTAAACTCATCCCACCTTTCAGTCCCTCTCCCCCGCACTTCAATTTTTTCGTCCCCAAAAAGGAAGAAAAAGCAATTTCCTCCAAGATGGTTCACCGCACGTAATAGATTGTAATCAGTTCTTGGCGCAAAAAGGAAGCAGTTCTGCAGACGCCATTTCAGCAAGGGTGGAAGACATTGATTCTTTTTGAAAAGTAGCTGTCTCGATTTGTGATTGCTTTGAACATTTTTTAAACCTCTATAAAGGTACACATATGTAGACACACATATGTAGAATGCACTTTACAACCTAGTTTACAACTTCTTTTTTTGAAAATTAACTTTTCTAAAACAAATCAGAAAGTTTAAAATGGAAAAAAAACCAATGCGAAGCAGCAGACTTATCAATTGTACACAAAAATTATATAGTAAGGGGTTCAAGCAGATTTTTTTAGCGGTAACTTTATGAGATATTTTGCCTTAAAACAAAAGCTATAATGGGCTATTAATCACAAGAAACTGATAGAATTTTTTTTTTTGTTTCTTCATAACATACAGAAAAATGCAAATAATTTTAACTCAAAACCTCAAAATCCGCTGAATAGATTGTCTTCTCAGCAAATGTTAAACGTTATTTTTTTTAAAAAAAACTTCTCGAAAAACATTCCTTTAAATATATAATTGTTCAAAATTATCCCTAAATATAGAATATTTGGGTGGTTTTTTTTTTCAGGAGTGATGAGGTTAAAACAATCGAAGAATGAAGCAAATCACGCTTTATCTATTGCTTTGGGCCCCCCCGGTGGCCGAGAGGTGTAAGCGACGATCCTCATACCGAAAGGTTCTTGGTTCTGTCCTTGTTCTAGCAATACTATAGACGTATTCGTGCTGGTGGAAAAAATCCTCTGTAATTCATCGGGGTGCCCGAGTACACTGCGATATACGTGATCGTTAAAAATGTGGAGTCGAAAGTCCCGACGGCGTTAGCGTGCGATGCCGCTCGAAGTTCCGTTGAGTGCCCACTCAGGTGTCGACTTCATCACTTGACCAGGGTTCCAAATTACGAAGCGTAATTGGCTGTGCTAAAGCTTCTAAAGGAGGCTAGAAATAGGCAGCCGGAATCGATTACATTACCAATTACCCATTTGGTTTGGTTTGGTTTAAATTATCGTTGCACTAGAGCTACACGAGGGCTATTACGCTTTCTCCAATTACCGAGAATTTTAATTCTAAGGCATAGCATACTTAAGATTTTGCTCCGCATAACGTGCCTTTGCTTTTATATTTAGAAGGAACCCATCAACTTTTTAAATTAATTTTTTAATGATTTAATTCGTGAATAAAAAAAATGTGATAAGAAAAGTAATTGTAATATATACTACAGATAATTAAGTTTTGACAAAAGTGGACTATGGTTCTTTTCATGATACTTTCTTATGGTGCCTAAACTTCTTTAAATCATTTGTTATATAATATTATATTCAGCTTACGTCTACCTTCTAATTACAATGCTTTAACACAGCTTTTTAACCTCCAAAATAGCAACCTGTTAGGAAGCGACATACTGTTCGGTCGGAAACAACAAGTTAAAGAACTCGAACGGTAAGTTTTGAACATCTTAAATTTTCAGGACACCCCAGGTTGGTAGGAAAAGAGACTAGTCTTCCGTCCATTTAGATGAATCGCAATACGTTCCTCTTAAAACCCATTCAAAAAAAGGACACTTTCCAAGATTCTAATGAAATGGTCACTGAAGAGGGGCAACGGAGAAGAATTTCCGAGTTACCTATGCATCACAAAATTTGAACAACGATCTTATTTTCTTTTTCTCAAAGCTTTATGTCATTAGTGGCGCGTATTTTAAATGTAGAGTAAGATTTTAAGTTTTTATTTCGTTTGAATTTCGATGATAGATTAGTCTCGCTGGTTGAATTTCTTTTTTTCTTCTTGGACATAGTCTTACTGTGGGGAAATTTATTGGGTTGACTTAAATATGTGAGCCAGTTGGGGGAAGGTGCATTGAACATTTAATTTGATATTTAAATTTGGTTCTTTGACCATTTGTTTCTGAAATAAGCTAGAGTTTTGTGATATGTTATGTAAATATTGGTTTTATGAAAAGGAAAGAATAACGTTTTAATAAATACCGTGCACAGAATTTTTTCAAAAATGGTATTTAAGTTTTTGATATTTTTAGGAGCTGTTTTCTGTTGCTTTCTAAACAATATTTATTTCTTAAAAGTATATATATTATAAGTTTGATAATTATCACAAAAGTTTAAAATACGGCAGTTTAAAGGTTGAAGAAATGTAATTTTAATCTGGGAAAAAAATCAAATGATGAAAATTGTTAGCGTAAAATATCAACGTAACAACAGATAAAAAACTATCAATTGCATCTAAAATATTCCATTATAATTTTTTTTAATGAAAAATTAGTTTTATAATACAAAAAATTACACTTAAAAAATATTACTCATTAACATATTAATTTGTAAAACGTATCTATAAATATATGTATGTATCTATAATTATATGTATAGCTAAAATTTAAAACTTTTTTTATATGTTTATGTAAATTTAAGCATCAAGACAAAAATACTATTTTTAATTGAATTACTCCTAAAAAACAATAATTGAAAAACACTTTTGAGAAACATACTACATTAAAAATGTGTAAATTTACTTTATGTTTAATATCGTCGACCCTGCGGTGCAATGGTTAGGGTGCTAGCCTTTATAGCTGCTTGGTTCGGGTTCGAATCCCGGTAAGGCATGGATGTTTGTGCTTGTTAATAAATAATGTTATTTGTCCATGTGTTTGTGTCGAACTGCTTTGTGTGTCTCTTGTGACTTTCTCTTCAGGCGAGCGGTGTAACGGGCTATAATCAATATGCTCTTCCCTTCTAGAGGACGCACTAACTGTCATTTGCATTTTTTTAATATTTAACTAGGGGGCAAAGCCCCCTGCTCGCTACTGCTCGCCAACCCCTGAGAATTGCTACGCAAGTCCTCCACAAATATGCTAAACATTCCACTTCATATTTCATACAACTCGATAAGTATAGCAAACCTTCATTGCATTTTATTTTCAAATTCACTAAAAGTCTGCAATCACTAAGCATATATTCCATATATTATAGTTGTATCATTATTTACTCAAAATACCAATTTTTATTTAGTGCAGTAAGTCGGTCGTTATATCACTTTTGGAATGTAATAAACGGAATTACGTCTCAAAACTCAAAACATTAAAAAAGTTCTAGTGCCCTGTTGCCGTACTAGTAAACAAAAAATTATTCATCATCAGTGAAAAACGATTTGATTGGTCGATGAGATGACGTCAAACTCTTAAGCTTACTTTCAGCGTTTCTGACGTTTCTGATGGCTGAAGCCGCGTAAGTCAAGTGGATTTCAAGCGTCCGACAATTACAATTTTATATTATATAGAGATATCATTTTTAATACGTACACTACTTTACCAAATTTCAAAAAATAATTCCACAAAACACCTGGTTTACAGCAAAAATAAAATAAAAATATTGGTTATAATAATTCAGATTTGTTTGAATGTAAATTTAATTAAATCAAAGTTTTAATTAATATTATCAAAGGAAAGTATTCTAGTTTCGTATTTTTAAGTAAAAATTAAATGTTTAAGTTATCTTTTTTAAAAGTATAAATTGCAAAAAAAGTTTTCTAAAAAATCGTTTGCAGTAAATAATTGTTTTTTGTTCATTAAAAATTGTAAGGTATATAATTTTTTAAAGGAAGTCTAAGAAGCGTGGCTTTTTGTAATTAAGTTAATTGTTTTCAGAGTTAAAAAAAATTCTTCCCAAAACTTCATCTAATAATAAGCATGAAATGTTGTGTGTATTAGTACTAGTTCCTGTCTTTATTAAAATTGTTTCCTCACTCTTATTAATAAGGGACAGAAACACATATTTATTTTTTAGTTAATTAACAATAGTTTTTATCCTATATTACGATCCATGCATTTTCTATGTTGAAATTAACATTAATTTCTTTTTCGGTTAGAGGAATTTAATTAATATTTATAATATATACTTGTAAATGAAGTTTTTAATAAACTTGTTGTTTAAATTTACTTCACATAAATGAGTTGAAAAATTCTGCTAAAATATTCTGAATGATTCAAAGCAAAACAATTACATACACAAATTATTCAGAATTAGTTTATAATTTCCATACTTCAAGAAATAAAAAGTAAATCTCGAAGAAAATTTTTTTTACTTTAATTTTAAAGATATCAATGTTAACATTGTAAATTTTAAAGATAGCAATGTTAACATTGTAAATTTTAAAACCGACAAATTGGAAAAAGTACTATACAAGTTTTCCTTTTCACCATTTAGCAGATGATAACACTTTCTTAACAAAGTTTTTTTTTACTGAATTAGAAATTTAAGAAATAAAAATTTAACGATGATCAAGCGCAGCTCAAATTTACAATATTATTTTAGCAATTGTTTTACAACCCTAAAATAAATTTACTTGCGAGGTTATAAGTTAATGCGTTATTATTATAATATAGATTTTTAAAAAATTTCCCACTGATTGAGTTTTTTAATAGGATTTTTTAAAGATAAATTGTATTGGGATTGCTTTTGATATTGTTAAATATAGGTTTTCTAGATAATGGATGATTCGTATATAACCTCTTTGGATTTAACATCTACGGAAATGAATGTTCTGTTTTTCTTTCCTACGATACAACAGAATTTGTTGAAAGAAATTGAGAAGTTTATTGAAATGAACTGAAAATCAATTTTACTTATGCCTTTGACAAGTGATATCAGACCGTTATTTGTTTGCAAAATGACAAAGAGCAATTGCCTTTGAAAAAGTTTATTTATTTTGTGGAAACGTGTAGAAAAGCCTTTTTTTTAAAAAAAATATCGTTCTTTGTTTCTTTTCTTAAAAATTTATACCCTTTTGGTTTGATACTCCTGAAAAGTATAAAAAACTTAAGTGTGTTTTATCTCGGTGGTAGGCGCGCAGGGTCTGGACTACCCTTATCTCCCCTCTCTTTTGTTCTGCATATTTCCTGACCCCGTATTGTAAAGTAATGATTCTTCGTATAGCTGAGGATAGGTCTTGAAATTGGACAGGGGTTTTTTCGCAAGCCATTTCTAATAATAGAAACTTCAATATTTTGAATTTTGGTACGTCATACCCTACGCGACTATTACTACCATTCTGATTTTTTTAAAAAATATTTTATCATCGGAAGTCTCTTGTCAAAAAGACGCAGAAACTGACAAACGATGAAGAAATGCAGCATTTGTGATTTTAAATTAATGTAGTTTCGACATATGAAGGTATATTATTTGATGAAGATTTAGAATACAACAAGTATCTTTCGTCAACAGACTGTGGTATAGTTGTAATGTATTGTGCAGATATCTATTAAGATATAATACTAACCACAAAATCTCTATAATATTCTAATATTCAGTTCTTTCTCAGTTACTCTCAATTAATGTATTGGTGATCCATAAAATAGTTCCCTCGTTTTAATAGGCGTCGATACATTCTTTTCCAGAGAAATTACAGACGCAGCATAATTAGTTTTGACTTCTGATTCACTTTTCTCATAACCATTAAAATTAGGAGCTCTTTTTAATTCGACTCCAATATGTAAGGTTGTGTGTTTTTTGGCTGCCGAGCTTCGGATCGGCCCCGTTCTTTACAAACTCTAAAATCTAATTTATTTACAATAAACCACTTTTGGACGTCCAAACTATATCCCTTATT
The DNA here is from genome assembly GCA_023701765.1 of Hylyphantes graminicola. Lineage (NCBI taxonomy): Eukaryota > Metazoa > Arthropoda > Arachnida > Araneae > Linyphiidae > Hylyphantes > Hylyphantes graminicola. The sequence goes on from CM043111.1 coordinate 45,945,901, forward strand.
AGAAAGAACTTATAAAAATAAAAAGTATATGCTCTTCTTTGAAATAGATGTATTCTATTTTATAGATATTGAAATTGATGTAGATTCGAGAATGAGAAGCATATTTTTTAGGGCATGATAAAAAAAACTTTGAACAAAATAAATTTTTGAAAAGTATATGCAAATAATTTCTATAAAAAAATAAAAGCATTTATAAGTTACAATTGTTTCACACCTACCCCCTGAACTGTCGTTAGTGAAAGAAAGCAAATTATAGTTTTGTGGGAGTCTGTGAACTTGTTTCATTAAAGTAAACACCAAACCTTATATTTCTTGTGTTCAATTAAGCCACTCCATGTACCAGAAAGGAAATTAAGAAAGTTACAGAAGCATGTACAAATTGTTAAGTAATTACAAATGAGAAAAATAGTAAGCGATAATTAAGGCTGTTTCCTTCTTACACAAAAAGTGCAGAGCTTAAGATAAAAAAAAGTAAAAACAGTTTGTCTTAGTGAAAGAGAAATGTTTTTTCCCTAAAAAATATTTATTAAACTTTGTTTTCCAAATGAGGTGGATTTTGTTATTAAGGTACTTCTTTTTGACAATTGAGGAACTGTTAAGACTAGTAAATAGTTTTAATTGCTTCGAAAATGAAGCTGAGCAATTTATTATTTCTAATGGAAAATGCGTTTTTAGAAATTTAAATGAAGAATTATGTTTTACAAGTAGTGTAATGTTGTAATATTATAATATTAAATGTGATGTGTAGTAGTTGTACCACCCTTTGCATTATAAATAATATATCTTATTATCAGTTATAGAAATAAAATGTATAATTTTAATAATTCCTCCTCATATTTTTAAACACTTTAAAAATTTGATCGAAAAGAACATTTTAAAATTATACTCTCTAAAGTTTATTTGAATATTTATTAAACCGTAAGTGCTATCTGCAAATTTCAATTTTTAAACCAGATATTTGTCCCTTTTGGAAAGAAGGGTGTAAGTCCCATATTTGAATTTGTGGACTTGTGCCTTTAAACATTTATAATTCATCTATGTTACTCTTATTAACTCGTGCAGTATGATACTTGGGTTATGAATTCTTAAAGGATTTATTAATTATTTGCACATATTTTCTATTATTTCAATAATGCTGGAATTTAATAGACAAATTTATATATACAAGGTTAGAAATATAGTTAATTTCTTGTTGATCGAAAGTAATGGCCTAGCTACTGGTTCATACATCCAAATATTCAGTTAAAATTCTTTATCACTTGGTTTAATCCAGAGCTTATGATTATGGTTTTAACAAACATTTTAGAATTTAAATAAGAAATGTGTTCCTTGACTCAATCATTTTCTAATTTTCTTTTTCCAACCTTCGGCTTAACCTTTATATAATCTATTTGTTTGAATGACCACCATCGTTTAATGTTTTTTTAAATCTTACTTTATTGTTTTATTTTACGAAACTCAACCTGAGACTTTCATTTTTCCTGACAAGCATAGTTTTCATAAAATTATTCAAAATATTTTGTAATGAGTTGAACAGTGTTTGATGTTTCAATACCAGATAGCCTGTAAAGGCTGATTTTCGATGTTTAACTCAAAACAAGGTTTAATTTGTAAATTAAAAATCTAAATTATAACTTTTACTTAACAGAAACTTTAAAGTACTAGAAGTGTCCAAATCATTAATACACTACGTTCTTTTTTTAAAAAGACATTTCCTTAACAGTACTTTCTTTAACCTCAAAGATCTTCAAAAGTTTAAAAAAAAAAAAAAAACGAATGGTTTAAAGATTTGTTAGTAAATAATAAAAATCCAAGCATATGTGGTTTTAAGTATTTAAGCAACTTAAATTATCTTTATTTAAAAAAAAAAAACCTTTTCTTAAAGCCGTCCACTAATTTCTAAATTCAACTCCCCGACACACAAAAAAAAAAAAAAAAAAAAAAAAAAAAAAACGCGCTACCCAAAGTATCCGTTTCTTTAATGCAGTAGCTTCTTTAATGATGACACAGGCATACCCATGACTATTATTATTCAATGAACATTTTTCTATATGTGTTTAATTTTTTTAAAGTTTCAATGAAGGTACGTTAACAATGATTTGAAATTCCAAGACATCTGTACTTAGCTTTTATTCAATTTCAAATTATCTATTAACGATGATTTCTTCTAATTCATTTAATTCTTCCTTTCGCATTGCTTCAATCCCTTTACACCAGAAAAAAATTCCTCTCAGTATCCTATTCCTTAATACAGTAGAAACTTCCGAAAAAGACATTCCCCTGACAACAATTCCTTTAACCACACTCTTTCAAATGTCCCCCTATCGAATTCCACATTCCCCGTTGTTCCAATACCGGATGGTGTGTCAGGGATCGATCCCGGTCCATCCATCCCTGTAAACGAACTTTCTCCTTCCCCCTAGATGGCTCTGCTGTAGAAACCTCCTCATGTGACTCCTCAAACTCGACTCAAAGCTCCGAAAGAAACCTCAGAGTCTCTCGGAAGAGATGTCCTTATGAAATTCTTGCTTATGAGTTTTCCGATGCTCAGCACGCAGCGATGCTTGCTTAGAGTCTTTGTCGTGTCTGTGGCATGGATTAGTATCGGCGGACTGGCAATTGATTTGTAGGTTTGGAGGGAGTTTGATTTGTTGGCGGAGGTTTTTTTTTTTGGCGACTAAAATATTATTGAACTTTTTTTGCAAGTTCTTGAACTTTTTAAAACAGAAGTTGGAAGTTGTGGCTTCGTATTCTGAAAGGTAGGTAACATTTAGACATATCTTTTCTTCGCTCATTTGACGTAAATGTGAAGTAATAAAAATGTTAAGGACTAAAAATATATCATTTTGCGTAGTTTATTTATTTTTACAAAACGGTACCAACTTTTAAGTTTCTGTAACTGAATCACACAAATGATGTCATAATTTCAGGATGACTATGAATTTTGCGATTTATAGAATGTGGACAAGACAAATTGTAGCGTATAAGGTGCTTGTATTATCAAAACAAAAAAGTTATATACACTCTTAAAACGAACGAGCGATTTTAACTCAGTCTGAGTTAATTTTCACTCCTCCTGAATGCACTTCTCCAAGAGGAGTGGTTCCTTTGTGTGTTAAACCTCCTACAGGATCACTCCAAACGAGTGATTTTAACTCAGTCTGAGTTAATATTTACTCCTTTCCATTGTCGAAAATGCACTTCTCCTATAGGAGTGGATTTCACTGTTTTGTTTTAAGAGTGTAGTATTGTAAGGGATGTTTTGTTCTCTGAATTAGTTTAACTGTGCACAGTTGTAAATGTTTTAAGATTAAATTATAAATTAGTTGCCAAAAAATAAACTATAGAAGTTCATGGAAACTTTAAATTGTCCTTCAAGTGTTTACTAGTTTAAAAAATATTCCTGATTGTCATGAAACTAGTTTGAAGAAATTTATTATATATATATATATATATTCCTACTTCACCATGTAAACTAGCAGTCCCTTTTGGAATTAAAAGCTATTATCGTCATCATGAAGTGAACTATGGCTAAATATTTCATCAAAGTTTAAAGTTTAAATTTTTTAATTTGAGTATGAATTAGCTTTCAGTTGTAATTTTATATACATTGCAAGTTAGGCTTGATGGTTGAAAGTAAAAGGCATCGATTTAAGCCTTTTATTTGTCACAGACAAGCTGTTAAAAAGGTTTTCGAATTTAACGAATTCTTAATGCTAAGTCTGATGTATAAGTAGCAAAATTGAAAAATGCACGTTTTTTGGCACGAAAGTAAGTGTATTATCATGATAACCACTACTGTAACTTAGACTGTAAAAGTTCCTAAAAGAGGCTAGAAAAAGGCAGACGGAAATGATTACATTACCAATACTTAGTCTGTATGTTCAAAACAAAATTGTGCAATGCCGATTTAACTTTTAAAAAATAATAAAAAGCATTTATAAAGAAAAATATTTCGTTACGTAATTGTTTAAATGCATGCATTTCTGTTTGTTGGAAAAATTAATCGAAACATCCTACTCTGCCCAAAGCCCTTTTTTTTTGTATAGTTTGAGTTATCCTCGCACTAGAGCTACACGAAGGCTATTGGCAACAGACTTCGTAATTTAGAACCGAAGTCTTGTGACGAGCTGACACCTGAAAAGCCCATATTGTAGTTGAACATTAATTAACACCACCAACCCCAAACAACCCACCCAGTTAGTGTTTTTGTTATCACTTGCTACGATAACCATTTCTGTCCACAATGCACAATATATTACGAGGATTTGTGACTTAGAGTGGAACGATTTTATAATAACAACAGTTTTTCTTAATAATGGTCCTAGAACGTCACTACGACCCAGCGCGTAGTAGATTCAACATTCGAAATAACTGTGGGGAGCCTAGTGGTTAAAATCTCGGTCTCCTGATCGGAAGGTCCCGCGATCGAGTCCCGATACCACTGAAAACTCACCGAGTATATGCGGAGTACGTGCTCGTTAAACCTGTTGAGTCCGAAAGTCCTGCGGGCGGTCATGGCGCAGTTTCCTACTGGCACAGGTCTCTCCAGACTATTTCCCTCTCCTTCAGGGGCATGTCTAAATTGCAGAGGTGGCGATAGATGGCAGCATCTGTCAATTAGGTGTGTGTTATGTTTGTATTATTTGACGAAGGTTTATAAGAGGGTCTTTGAAGGGAAAGATGTGTTCGTTAAACCTGTGGAGTCCAAAGTCCCGACGGCGTCAACGTACGATGTTACTCGAAGTTCCATTGGGTACCCTCTCAGGTGTTGACCTCGTCACTTGACCAGGGTTACGAGGCGTTTATTGGCTGTATTTAAGGTGTACGTACACACTTGAACTTTTTTTCTTAATATTTAACTTAAAAATGCAATTTTTTTATATTTGATATAAATCATTGGTGCATGAGGGTGCGCGCAAAAATATTTGAAAAAAATTAAAATGATAATTAATTAATTAGCATTTTATGCATTAATTAGCATGTTTTTTAAACACTCATAACTCAAGAACCAATTAACTTAGACCTATAAAATTACCATGCAAATTAATCACCAATTCCTTCTAAAGGGCATGAACCTCAAATCAAGTTTGTGGCCCTTTTAGTTTTTTAATAATAATTTTTTATATTAAGAAACGTGAAAAAAAATCTAAATTTTTAGAAAAAATTAACTTTGACATGCAATAAAAAATTTATTTGAAAACCAAATCTTTTTTTTTGGAGGTTCAGGCCCTCCCCCAACTTATTCCACTTATAAACAAACAATTCGTTTGACAAAATGTTAATTTGAACTTTAGTTATCACTGTTTGAACAAAGTAACACATGAGTAAAATGAAGTTTTGAGAAAATTGAGTTTAAAGGTTGTAAAAGCTAACTGACTTTCATGATTTAAACATTAGAAAAACCCCTGTAACTTTTTATTATAGTGGAGTACCAGTACAAACTTTACATCATTTTAAAGAAGAAGAATTGGAGATTCCAATTTACTTAAAAACAAAAAATGCCAAATTTGGCTATTTTTGGCCTTTCCAAGTGTGTATGTATACCTTAAGCTCCTAATGGAGGCTAGAAATCGGCAGCTGGAAACGATTTCACTATTTCACTGGGTCTCTGACCAAGCACACAAACCGGAAAATATATGTCTATCAACCAACCAACTGTTGCGAGAGCATTTTGTGTTTATCCTTGTGATCTGCATTCAGAGACATAACATAGAGTGGACTGCGCATTGGCAAACCTAAAGTGTCCTAAACATCTAACTTACACAGTCACATGACTGTGTCGCGTTTGGCTCGCATCTATGGCGAGTTTACCATTTGGCGAGTTTTTCCACAACGACCTGAACACAGAGGCCGACAATCTAATGTTATGATAAAGAAGCTTGGAAAGGGGCAAGGATGAATCGCTAGTATTTTAAGATCCTCTTAATAGATATCAGATTATTTCTTTGATTTTGTGAGTCTATTTAAGATTACTTGAACAATTGAATGTGGACTCTTTATTAAAAATTAATTTAAAAGGACATTAGTAGGTTTATGTAGAGTGTTGCTGTAATATAAGTTGGTAATTGACATGGTGAACATTTTATGCCGTCTCTATAACTTTCGTTCTAACGGTCCGATTTTAAATTTTTTTTTTTTTTTTTTGAAATATTGCTTCTTCCTTTATTTCACCTGGAATAAATCAACTTTCTAAAACACATCAATATATTCCAAATTCAGCAAATGTTCTACTTTTTAAATATAAATAACTCAAACACGATTGCAAAAACAGGTTTCGTTTTGACCAAATTGTAAAAAAATATTCTACTTCTAAGCTGTCTAATGTTCAGACCATTAATTTAATTGACTTGGCCCAAAATATTTATTATAATTAGAGTTCTAACAACGATTTAATCATGGATATGATTCTTCAGTATAAAAGAGCTTTTAGAATAAATTCCCTCGATAGAAATTATAGTTTATGAAGAACACACAATTACTAAAAGTATGCAGAACTAAATAAATTTTACCCGTGAAGTGTGACTAATCCTTTTTTATACCCCTCTTTACAATTAGGAATTCACAAGCATTTGGCATCTTGCACAAAACGTTACTGAATTAAGAGTACTACATTCACGATTCATGCTCAGAGATTAAAAGAATGTAATTAAATATTTATTATAAAAACCAAAAGAGAAAAATACCAACAATGCTCAAAAAATCGTCTGCAAAAACATTAAAAAAAATTCAAGCTGCCCTGATTGGTAGAAACCCACGTGACTTTGGGTATTGATGGTAGTCTCCACTTCGGTTTGCTAGCTGATATTCAGGTCTGGCGACAATTTGGAATAGTTCGTAAGGAAACGGTAGCGTTAAGTTGCCATATGTAGCAACCTTTCCCCTCTTGGCGATTTATGATGTTTAGGACATAATGCTAATCTGCAAGGGATGGCGGTTTTCCAGAAAAAAACGGTTTTCCATTTTCCATCGGTTTTTCCCTAAAAAAACGGTTTTCGGTTCCAAAGGGCCTCATACAAAAAAACCGGTTTTCAGTCAAAACCGGGACCACCGGTTTTTTGAAAACCGGTTTTGGTTTTCCATCCCTAAGCTGCTTTACTATTAATGCGCAGTCCACTCTATGTTATGTCTCTGTCTGCATTGGCCATTAAGAGTTCAAGATTCCTCAATGGACGATTTTAAAGAAGTGGAGTGTGATTTTTTTTTCTGAGAAAGAAGGCAGTATTAGATGTAACTGTAAGCGCGATCGTTCCAGTTCAGACGAATTAGTTGGCAAGCGCTTTCCTTGTGAGTTTTAAGACAATGAATGATTTTTGAAATTGTGAAGTTTCTGCAAACGTGAATTTTCTAAATGTCGGCTGTGGTTAAGTCAGCCCTTGACCTCGTGTAACAATTCACTCAATTCAGGTAAATTTACACCTTTTTTTAGTAGTGTCTTTAGTACTTACTCTTTTATATTCCTTAAAACTTATTCTTACATGGGTTTTGAAATTAATAAAGTCCTAAGTAAATAGTTTGTCATTGTGCATTGTACATTTCGTTTTTGTTGACTTATCCTTGGTTTGTCCGATGGAGTCAGACAAAACAACTTAGAAATTTAACCTTTAAAAAATCTATTACTAGAAGGAGATAATAATAAAGATTCCCCTATGAAAATCACAAGCAGTCTAAGAAATGATCAAGAGAGGCCCCCCGCAAATTTTAACATTTCATTCAAGAACTATAATCCTCGACTTGCTATGAACTATAATCCTTCCCGCTATAATTGTGCGTTACATAAATATTCGATAAACATGTTGAAAATGAAAGCAAAACTTAAGTTTAATTCAGGAATAATAAAGCTTTGCTCTTTTAAGAATAGTACTTAGTATCAAAACGTTTGTCCTAGCTGATAATCATTAATAATATCAAAAAGTATGTATATATACTTATATCATATAGATATATTAAGACGTGTAAGGGAGCTAGCTGGAAAATATATATAAATAAGTAGGAGGGTATAATAATATATATATATATAATATTTATATATATATATATTATATATATATTAATAGTATATCATATTTACACTATATATATATTTTATATATATACATATATAAATATTATATATATGATATATATATCAAATATATTATTTGCATTGGTTCACCTATATATATATATATATATATATATATATAATATATATAAGAATATATATATATACTATATATCATATTATATATAATATATATATATATATATATATAAGTATGATATATATATATATATATATATAACTTATTTTGATAGATTTATTATAATGATTATCAGCTAGACAAACGTTTGATACCAAATGACTAATTCGTTAAAGAGCATCTATCAGCTTTACGAGTAGTATGAGAGTCTGCCTGAGCGTTAAACATAAGGTGAGTTTGCTTTCATTTTCAACATGTATTATCGAGCGATATTTATTGAGGATAGCACATTATAGTCGGGGATAGGAGTTAGAGAGGCCAGGCAGAGATAGGAACGTGTGTGGAGAGTGGGTAGGGAGGAGAGAGAGTGTTCATAGCAATGTCGAGGATTATAGTTCTTGAATGAAAATGTTTAAAATTTGCGGGGGGCCTCTCAGTTGATCAATTCTTGGAGACTGCTTGTGATATTTTCATAGGGGAATCTTTATTATTATCTCCTTCTAGTAATAGATTTTTTAAAGGTTTAAATTACTCTAAGGTTTGTTAAGTCTCGACTCCCATCGGATAGGACAAACCAAGGATAAAGTTCAACAAAACGGAACTGTACACAATGCCACACATGATGACAACTATTTAACTTAGGACTTTATTAAATTTCAAATAACCCCATGTAAGAATAAGTTTTAAGAATAGGAATATTAAAGAGAGTAAGTACTAAAGGACACTACTAAAAAAAGGTGTAAATTTTACCGAGGGAGGAGAGATATTGAGTCTGAATTGTTACACTTGAGGTCAAGGGCTGGCGTACAGTAACCAACAGCCGACATTTAAGAAAAATTCACGTTTGCAGAAACTTCACAATTTCACAAACTCATTCATTGTCTTAAAACAAAACTCACAAGGAAAGCCGCTTCGCCAACTTAATTCGTCTGAACTGGAACGATCGCGCTTACAGTTTACATCTAATACTGCCTTCTTTCTCAGAAAAAAAAATCACCACTCCTACTTCTTTAAAATCGTCCATTGAGGAATCTTGAACTTTTAATGGGCCAATGCAGACAGAGACGAGATAACATAGAGTGGACTGCGCATTAAATAGTAAAGCAGCATTAGGGATGGAAAACCAAAACCAGTTTTCAAAAAACCGGGTGGTCACGGTTCTTTGGGGGGGGGGGGGGACTGAAAAACCGGTTTTTTTTGTATGAGGCCCTTTGGAAACCGAAAACCGTTTTTTTAGGGAAAAAACCGATAGGAAAAATGGGAAACCGTTTTGTTTCTGGGAAAACCGCATCCCTTGCAGACTTGAAGCATGTATGTTCCTAAACATCATAAATCGCCAAGAGGGGAAAAGGTATGCTACATATGGCAATCCTTAACGCTACCGTTTCCTTACGAACTATTCCAAATTGTCGCCAGACCTCTGAATATCAGTAGCAAACCGAAGTGGAGACTTACCATCAATACCCAAGTCAACGTGGGTTTCTACCAATCAGGGCAGCTTGAATTTTTTTTAATGTTTTTGTACAGACGATTTTTTGAGCATTGTTGGTATTATTTCTCTTTTGGTTTTTTATAATAAATATATAATTACATTCTTTTAATCTTCTGAGCATGAATGGCGTGGAATGTAGTACTCTTAATTCAGTAACGTTTTTGTGCAAGATGCCAAATGCCTTGTGGAATTCCTAATTGTAAAGGAGGGGTATAAAAAAAGGGATTTAGTCACACTTCACGGTGTAAAATTTATTTAGTTCTGCATACTTTTATGTAATTGTGTGTTCTTCATTAAAACTATAATTTCTATCGAGGGAATTTATTCTAAAAGCTTCTTTTATACTGAAGATATCATATCCATGATTAAATCGTTGTTAGAACCTCCTAATTTATAATAAATATTTTGGGACCAAGTCAATTAAATTAATGTTTCTGAACATTAGACAGCTTACGAAGTAAGAAATATTTTTTTTACAATTTTGGTCAAAAACGAAACCTGTTTTTGCAATCGTGTTTGAGTAATATTTATATTTAAAAAGTTTTAGAACATTTGCGTGAATTTTGGATTATATTGGATTGTGTTTTTAGAAAGTTGATTTATTCCAGGGAATAAAGGATAGAAGCAATATTTCAAAAAAAAAAAAAAAAATTTAAAATCGGACCGTTAGAACGAAAGTTATAGAGACGGCATAAAAATGGTTCACCCATTGTCAATTAAGCCAAACTTATATTACAGCAACACCTCGTACATAACACCTACCTAATGTCCCTTTTAAATTAATTTTTAATAAAGAGTCCACATTCAATTTGTTTCAAGTAATCTTAAATAGACTCACAAAATCAAAGTACAAATATATCTGATAGATCCGATATTAAGAGGATCTTTAAAATTACTAGACCGATTCAATACCTTGCCCTTTCCAAGCTTCTGTGTATCATAGCGACGATTAGATTTGTCGTTGCCCGTCGCGTGTGTTCAGGGTCGGAGAGTGGAAAAAACTCGCCAGCGATGGTAGCGCGCGACTCGCCATAGATGCGAGCCAAAACGCGACACAGTCATGTGACTGTGTAAGTTAGATGTCTTAGGACACTTTAGGTTTGCCAATGCGCAGTCCACTCCTATGTTATGTCCTCTGAATTGTCAGATCACAAGGATTAAACACAAAATGCTCTCGCAACAGTTGGTTGGTTGAATAGACATATATTTTTCCGGTTTGTGTGCTTAGGTCAGGAGACCCAGTGACAATAGTGAAATCGTTTCCAGCTGCCGATATTCTAGGCCTCCATTAGGAGCTTAAGGTTATACATACACCACTTGGTAAAGGCGCAAAAATAGCCAAATTTGGCATTTTTTGTTTTTAAGTAAATTGGAATCTTCCAATTCTTCTTCTTTAAAAATTGATGTAAAGTTGTACTGGTACTCCACTATAATAAACAATAGGTTTACAGGGTTTTTCTAATGTATTATAAATCATGAAAGTCAGTTAGCTTTTACAACCTTTAAACTCAATTTTCTCAAAACTTCATTTTTTACTCATGTGTTACTGTGTTCAAAACTGTGATTAACTAAAGTTCAAAATTAAACATTTTTGTCAAACGAATTGTTTGTTTATATGTGGAATAAGTTGGGGGTTGTTAGAGGCCTGAACCTCCAAAAAAAAAAGATTTGGTTTGCAAAATAAAATTTTTTATTGCATGTCAAATGTTAATTTTTTCTAAAAATTTAGATTTTTTTTCAACGTTTCTTTAATATAAAACAAATTATTATTAAAAAACTAAAAGGGCCACAAACTTGATTTTTGAGGTTCTATGCCCTTTAGAAGGAATTGGTGATTAATTTTGCATGGTAATTTTATAGGTCTAAGTTAATTGGGTTCTTGAAGTTATGAGTGTTTCAAAAAACATGCTAATTAATGCATTAAAATGCTAATTAATTAATTATCATTTTAATTTTTTTCAAATATTTTTTGCGCGCACCCCTCATGCACCAATGATTTATATCAAATATAAAAAAATTGCATTTTTTAAGTGAAATATTAAAGAAAAAAAAGTTCAAGTGTGTACGTACACCTCTTAATTACAGCCAATTAAACGCCTCGTAACCCTGGTCAAGTGACGAGTGTTCAAACACCTAGAGAGGGTACCCGAATGGAACTTCGAGTAACATCGTATCAGTTGACGCCGTCGGGACTTTGGACTCCACAGGTTTAACGAACACATCTTTCCCTTCCAAAGACCCTCTTATAAACCTTCGTCAAATAATACAAGCACATAAACACACACCTAATTTGACAGATGCTGCCATCTATCGCCACCTCTGCTAATTTAGACATGCCCTTGAAGGAGGAGGGAAATAGTCTGGAGAGACCTGTGGCCAGTAGGAAACTGCGCCTTATGACCGGCCCGCAGGACTTTCGGGAAGACTCAACAGGTTTAACGAGCACGTACTCCGCATATACTCGGTGAGTATTTTCAGTGGTTATCGGGGAACTCGATCGGGGACCTTCCGATCAGGAGACAGGAGATTTTTAACCACTAGGCTCCCCACAGTTATTTCGAATGTTGGAATCTACTACGCGCTGGGTGTTAGTGACGTTTCTAGGGACCTTTATTAAGAAAAACTGTTGTTATTTAATTAAATCGTTTCCACTCTAAGTCCACAAATCACTCGTAATATATTGGTGCATTGTGGACAGAAAATGGTTATCGTAGCAAGTGATAACAAAAACACTAACTGGTGTGGGTTGTTTGGGGTTGGTGGATGTTTAATTATGTTCAACTACAAAATTAATGGGCTTTTCAGGTGTCAGCTCGTCACAAAGACTTCGGTTCTTAGAAAATTACGGTCTGTTGCCCAATAGCCTTCGTGTAGCTACTAGTGCGAGGGGTTTTACACTCAAACTATACCAAAAAAAAGGGCTTTGGGCAGAGTAGGATGTTTCGATTAATTTTGTCCATCCAAACCAGAAATGCATGCATTTAAACAATTAACGTAACGGAAATATTTTTTCTTTATAAATGCTTTTTATTATTTTTTAAAAGTTTTTTAAAAAAAAAATTTAAAAAAAAAAAAAAAAAAAAAAAAAAAAAAAAAAAAAAAAAAAAAAAAAATAAAATTTTTTTTTTTAAAAAAAAAGAAAAAAAAAAAAAAAAAAAAAAAAAAAAAAAAATTTTAACGTTTAAAAAAATCGGCATTGCACAATTTTGTTTTGGAACATACAGGAACTAAGTTATTGGTAATGTAATCATTGTCCGTCTGCCTTTTTCGAAGCCTCTATTTTAGGAACTTTTACAGTCTAAGTTACAGTAGTGGTTAATCATGATTAATACACTTACTTTCGTGCCAAAAAACGTGCATTTTTCAATTTAGCTACTTATACATCAGACATTAGCATTATAGATTCGTTAAATTCGAAAAACCTTTTTAACAGCTTGTCTGTGACAAATAAAAGGCTTAAATCGATGCCCTTTTACTTGTTTTCAACCCATCAAGCCTAACTTGCAATGTATATATAAAAATTACAAGCTTGGAAAGCTAATTCATACTCAAAATTAAAAAATTTAAACTTTAAACTTTGATGAAATATTTAGCCATAGTTCACTTCATGATGTACGATAATAGCTTTTAATTCCAAAAGGGAGCTGCTTGTTTTACATGGTGAAGTAGGTATATATATATATATATATAATAAATTTCTTCAAACCTGTTATGTTTCATGACAATCAGAGAATATTTTTTAAACTAGTAAAACACTTGAAGGACAATTTAAAGTTTCCATGAAACTTCTATAGTTTTATTTTTTTGGCAAAACTAATTTATAATTTAATCTTTAAAAACATTTACAACTGTTGCACTGTTTTAAACTAATTCAGAGAACAAAACATTCCCTGTACAATACTACACTCTTAAAACAAAACAGTGAAATCCACTCCTATAGGAGAAGTGCATTTTCGACAATGGAAAGGAGGTAAATATTAACTCAGACTGAGTATTAAATCACTCGTTTGGATGTGATTCCTGTAGGAGGTTTAAACACACAAAGGAACCACTCCTCTTTGGAGAATGTGCATTCAGGAGGATGTGAAAATTAACTACAGACTGAGTTAAAATCGCTCGTTTCGTTTTAAGAGTGTATGCATAACCTTTTTTTGTGTTGATAATACAAGCAACCTTATACGCTACAAATGTTGTTCCTTTGTCCACATTCTATAAATCGCAAAATTCATAGTCATCCCTGAACATTATGACATCATTTGTGGTGGATTCAGTTACAGTAAACTTAAAAGTTGGTACCTGTGTTATGTAAAAATAAATAAACTACGCAAAAATGATACTATTTTTAGTCCTTATTACATTTTTATTACTTCACATTTACGTCAAATGAGCGAAGAAAAGAATATGTCTAAATGTTTACCTACCTTTCAGAATACGAAAAGCCACAACTTCCAACTTCTGTTTTAAAAATAGTTCAAGAACTTGCAAAAAAAGTTCAATAATACTTTTAGTCGCCAAAAAAAAAAACCTCCGCCAACAAATCAAACTCCCTCCAAACCTACAAAATCAATTGCCAGTCCCGCCGTCCGATACTAATCCATGCCACAGACAACGACAAAGCACTCCTAAGCAAGCATCGCTAGCGTGCTGAGCATCGGAAAACTTCATATGGCAAAGGATTTTCACGCGATCGAATCATAAGGACATCTCTATCCCGAGAGGACTTGAGGTTTCTTTCCGGAGCTTTGAGTCGAGTTTGAGGGGTCACATGAGGATGGTTTCTACAAGCAGGAGCCATCTAGGGGGAAGGAGACTTGTTCGTTTACAGGTATGGATGGACCGGGATCGATCCTGACACACTCATCGGGTATTGGAACAACGGGGGGAATGTGGAATTCGATAGGGGGGACATTTGAAAGGAGATGTGGTTAAAGGAATTGTGTGTCAGGGGAATGTCTTTTCGGAAGTTTTTCTACTGTGAGGATTAAGGGAATAGGAATACTGACGAGGAATTTTTCTTTGGGTGTTAAAGGGATTGAAGCAATGCGAAAGGAAGAAATTAAATGAATTAGATGAAAATCATCGTTTTTTTAGATAGAATAATTTGAAATTGAAATAAAAAGCTAAGTACAGATGGTTCTTGGAATTTCAAATCATTGTTAACGTACCTTCATTGAAACTTTAAAAAAATTAAAACCACATATAGAAAAATGTTCATTGAATAATAATAGTCATGGGTTATGCCTGTGTCACATTAAAGAAGCTACTGCCAATTAAGAGAAACGGGATTACTTGGGTAGCGCGTTTTTTTTTTTTTTTTTTTTTTTTTTTTCTTTTTTTGTGTAGTCGGGGAGTTGAATATGTAGAAATTAGTGGACGGCTTTAAGAAAAAAAGGAGTTTTTTTTTTTTAAATAAAAGATTAATTTAAGTTGCTTAAATTACTTAAAAACCACATATGCTTGGATTTTTGATTATTTACTAAACAGAATCTTTTAGCAACGCTCTGATACGTTTTTTTTTTTTTTTGGACTGGCCAACTTTTTGAAGATCTTTGAGGTTAAAGAAAGTACTGGTTAAGGAAATGTCCTTCTTTAAAAAGAACGTAGTGTATTAATGATTTGGACACTTCTAAGTACTTTAAAGTTTCTGTTAATAAAAGTTATAATTTAGATTTTTTAATTTACAAATTTAAACCTTGGGGTTTTTTCGAGGTTCGCTTTTGAGTTAAACATCGAAAATCAGCCTTTACAGGCTATCTGGTATTGGAAACATCAAACACTGTTCAACTCATTACCAAAATATTTTGAATAATTATTATGAAAATACTATGCTTGTCAGGAAAAAATGAAAACGTCTCAGGTGTTGGTTTCGTAAAATAAAACTATAAAGTAAAGTATTTAAAAAAAAAAAAACAGTTAAACGATGGTGTGTCATTCAAACAAATAGATTATTAAAGGTTAAAGCCGAAGGTTGGAAAAAAGAAAATTAGAAAATGATTTGAGTCAAGGAAACACATTTCTTATTTAAATTCTTAAAATGTTTGTTTAAAACCCATAATCATAAGCTCTGGATTAAACCAGGTTGTTGAGTGATAAAGAATTTTAACTGGGAATATTCTGGATGTATGAACCAGTAGCTAGGCCAATTACTTTCGATCACCAAGAAAATTAACTATATTTCTAACCTTGTATATATAAATTTGTCATATTAAATTCCAGCATTATTGAAAATAATAGAAAATATGTGCAAAATAATTAATAAATTCCTTTAAGAATTTCATAAACCAAGTATCATACTGCAACGAGTTAATAAGAGTGAACATAGATGAATTATAAATGTTTTAAAGGCACAAGTCCACAAATTCAAATATGGGGACTTACACCCTTCTTTCCAAAAGGGACAAATATCTGCGTTTAAAAATTGAAATTTTGCAAAGATAGCACTTACGGTTTTAATAAATATTCAAATAAACTTTAGATAGTATAATTTTAAAATGTTCTTTTCCGATCAAATTTTTTTAAAGTGTTTAAAAAATATGAGGAGGAATTATTAAAATTAATACATTTTATATTCTATAACTTGATTAATAAGATATAATTTATTTATAATTGCCAAAGGGGTGGTTACAACTACTACACATCACAACATTTTAATATCTATAATATTACAACATTAAACATACTTGTAAAACATAATTCCTTCATTTAAATTTCTAAAAAACGCATTTTCCAATTAGAATAATAAAGTTGCTCAGCGCTTCATTTTCGAAGCAAATTAAAACTATTTACTAGTCTTAACAGTTCCTCCTCTGCGCGCGCAAAAAGAGAAGTACATTAATAACAAAAATTCCACCTCCATTTGGAAAAAAAGTTTAATAAATATTTCTTCTAGGAAAAAAAAACATTTCTCTTTCACTAAGACAAAACTGTTTTTACTTTTTTTTTAGTCTTAAGCTCTGCACTTTTTGTGTAAGAAAGGAAACAGCCTTAATTATCGCTTACTATTTTTCTCATTTGTAATTACTTATAACAATTTTGTACATGGTTCTGTAACTTTCTTAATTTCCTTTCTGGTACATGGAGTGGCTTAATTGAACACAATTGAAATATAAGGTTTGGTGTTTACATTTAATGAAACAAGTTCCAAAAAAAAAAAAACAGACCTTTCCCCACAAAACTAACTATTTGCTTTCTTTCAACTAACGGACAGTTTCAGGGGGTAGGTGTGAAACAATTGTAACTTATAAAATGCTTTTATTTTTTTTAATAGAATAGTGTTTTTGCCCTTTACTGAGTTCAAAAATATATTTGGAGTGTAGCAAAGTTTTTTTTTATCCATGCCCTACAAAAATATGCTTCTCTTTTCTCGAATCTACATCAATTTCAAATATCTATAAAATAGTAATACGAGTGCTATGATGACACAAGAGAGAGCATATATTACTTTTTATTTTTATAAGTTTCCGTGTTTCTAAAGTAAGGGATATAGTTTTGGTACGTCCAGAGAAGTTGGTTTTATTGTGTAGAATAAATTAAGATTTTATGAGTTTGTAAAAGAACGGGGCCTGAGATTAACGAAGCTCGGCAGCCAAAAAAACACACACAACCTTACTATTGGAGTTCGCATTATTTAAAAAAGAGCTCCTAATTTATAATGGTTATTGAGGGAAAGTGGAATCATAAAGTCAAAACTTAATTATGCTGCGTCTGTAATTTCTCTGGAAAAGAATTGTATGCGACGCCTATTAAAACGATTGGGAACTATTTTATGGATCACCAATACATTAATTGAGAGTAACTGAGAAGAATGAATATAGAAAATTCTAGAGAGTTTTGATGGTTTAGTATTATGATCTTATATAGATATCTGCACAATACATTACAACTATTACCACAGTCCTGTTGACGAAAGATACTTGTTGTATTCCTAAATTCTTCACTCAAAATTAATATACCTTCATATGTCGAAACTACATTAATTTAAAATCACAAATGCATGCATTTCTTCATCGTTTGTCAGTTTCTGCGTCTTTTGACAAGAGACTTCCGATGATAAAATATTTTTTAAAAAAAATCAGAATGGTAGTAATAGTCGCGTAGGGTATGACGTACCAAAATTCAAAATATTGATAGTTTCTATTATTAGGAAATGGCTTGCGAAAAAAAACATCCCTGTCCAATTTCAAGACCTATCCTCAGGCGTATACGAAGATATCATTACCTTTACAATACGGTGGTCAGGAAATATGCAGAAACAAAAGAGCAGAGGGGAGATAAGGGTAGTCCAGACCCTGCGCGCCTACCACGAGATAAAACACACTTAAGTTTTTTATACTTTTCAGGAGGTATCAAACCAAAAGGGTATAAGAATTTTTAAGAAAAGAAACAAAGAACGATATTTTTTTTAAAAAAAAAGGCCGATTTTCTACACGTTTCCACAAAATTAAAATAAACTTTTTCAAAGGCAATTGCTCTTTGTCATTTTGCAAACAAATAACGGTCTGATATCACTTGTCAAAGGCATAAGTAAAATTGATTTTCAGTTCATTTCACTTTAAAACTTCTCAATTTCTTTCAACAAATTCTGTTGTATCGTAGGAAAGAAAAACAGAACATTCATTTCCGTAGATGTTAAATCCAAAGAGGTTATATACGAATCATCCATATTATCTAGAAAACCTCTTATATTTAACAATATCAAAAGCAATCCCAATACAATTTATCTTTAAAAAAATCCTATTAAAAACTCAATCAGTGGGAAATTTTTTAAAAATCTATATTATAAATAATAACGGCCATTAACTTATAACCTCGCAAGTCAAATTTATTTTAGGGTTGTAAAACAATTGCTAAAATAATATTGTAAATTTGAGCTGCGCTTGATCCATCGTTAAAGTTTTTATTTCTTAAATTTCTAATTCAGTAAAAAAAAAACTTTGTTAAGAAGTGTTATCATCTGCTAAATGGTTGAAAAGGAAAACCTTGTATAGTACTTTTTCCAATTTGTCGGTTTTTAAAATTTACAATGTTAACATTGCTATCTTTTAAAATTTACAATGTTAACATTGATATCTTTAAAATTAAAGTAAAAAAAAAAGAGAGAGTAGGATTTCTTCGAGATTTTACTTTTTATTTCTTGAAGTATGGAAATTATAAACTAATTCTGAATAATTTGTGTATGTAATTGTTTTGCTTTTGAATCATTCAAACAAGGAGTATATTTTAGGCAGAAGACGTTTTTCAACTCATTTATAGAGGGGTGAAGGCTAAATTTAAACAACAGAGTTTGCGACAAATAGGGGGGGGGAGCATTTCAAAAACTTCATTTACAAGTATATGATTATAAATATTAATTAAATTCCTCTAACCGAAAAAAGAAATTAATGTTAATATTCAACATAGAAAATGCATGGATCGTAAATATAGGATAAAAACTATTGTTAATTAACTAAAAAAATAAATATGTGTTTTCTGTCCCTTATTAATAAGAGTGAGGAAAACAATTTTAATAAAGACAGGGAACTAGTAGTACTAATACACACAACATTTCATGCTTATTATTAGATGAAGTTTTGGGGAAGAATTTTTTTTAACTCTGAAATCAATTAACTTTAATTACAAAAAGCCACGCTTCTTAGACTTCCTTTAAAAAATTATATACCCTTACAATTTTTAATGAACAAAAAACAATTATTTTACTGCAAACGATTTTTTAGAAAACTTTTTTTGCAATTTATACTTTTAAAAAAGATAACTTAAACATTTAATTTTTACTTAAAAATACGAAACTAGAATACTTTCCTTTGATAATATTAATTAAAACTTTGATTTAATTAAATTTACATTCAAACAAATCTGAAATTATTATAACCAAATATTTTTATTTTATTTTTGCTGTAAACCAGGTGTTTTGTGGAATGTGGAATTATTTTTTGAAATTTGGTAAAGTAGTGTACGTATTAAAAAATGATATCTCTATATAATATAAAATTGTAATTGTCGGTACGCTTGAAATCACTTGACTTACGGCTGGCTTCAGCCATCAGAAACGTCAGAAACGTGAAAGTAAGCTTAAGAGTTTGACGTCATCTCATCGACCGAATCAAATCGTTTTTTCACTGATGATGAATAATTTTTTTGTCTTACTAGTACGGCAACAGGCACTAGAACTTTTTTTAATGTTTTGAGTTTTGAGACGTAATTCCGTTTATTACATTCCAAAAGTGATATAACGACCGACTTACTGCACTAAATAAAAAATTGGCGATTTTGAGTAAATAATGATACAACTATAAATATATGGAATATTATGCTTAGTGATTGCAGACTTTTTAGTGAATTTGAAATAAAATGCAATGAAGGTTTGCTATACTTTATCGAGTTGTATGAAATTATGAAGTGGAATGTTTAGCATATTTGTGGAGGACTTTGCGTAGCAATTCTCAGGGGTTGGCGAGCAGTAGCGAGCAGGGGGGCTTTGCCCCCTAGTTTAAATATTAAAAAAATGCAAATGACAGATTAGTGCGTCCTCTAGAAGGGAAGAGCATATTGATTATAGCCCGTTACACCGCTCGCCTGAAGAGAAGTCACAAGAGACCACACAAAGCAGTTCGACACAAACACATGGACAAATAACATTATTTATAACAAGCACAAACATCCATGCCTTACCGGGATTCGAACCGAAGCCAAGCAGCTATAAAGGCTAGCACTAACAACCCGACTGACACCTAACCATTGCACCGCAGGGTCGACGATCATATAGAACATAAAGTAAATTTACACATTTTTAATGTAGTATGTTTCTCAAAAGTGTTTTTCAATTATTGTTTTTTAGGAGTAATTCAATTAAAAATAGTATTTTTGTCTTGATGCTTAAATTTACATAAAACATATAAAAAAGAAGTTTTTTTAATATTTTAGCTATACATATAATTATAGATACATACATTATATTTATAGATACGTTTTACAAATTTAATATGTTAATGAGTAATATTTTTTAAGTGTAATTTTTTTGTATTATTAAAACTAATTTTTCAATTAAAAAATATTATAATGGAATATTTTAGATGCAATTGATAGTTTTTTATCTGTTGTTACGTTGAATATTTTACGCATAAACAAATTTTCATCATTGATTTTTTTCCCAGATTAAAATTACATTTCTTCAACCTTTAAACTGCCGTATTCTTTTAAACTTTTGTGATAATTATCAAACTTATAAGTATTATATACTTTTAAGAAATAAATATTGTTTACCCAAAAGCAACAGAAAACAGCTCCCTAAAAAATATCAAAAAACTTAAAATACCATTTTTGAAAAAATTTCTGTGCACGGTATTTATTAAAACGTTATTCTTTCCTCTTTCATAAAACCAATATTTACATAACATATCACCAAAAACTCTAGCTTATTTCAGAAACAAATGGTCAAAGAACCAAATTTAAAATATCAAATTAAATGTTCAATGCACCTTCCCCAACTGGCTCACATATTTAAGTCAACCCAATAAATTTCCCCACAGTAAGACTATGTCCAAGAAGAAAAAAAAGAAATTCAACCAGCGAGACTAATCTATCATCGAAATTCCAAACGAAATAAAAAACTTAAAATCTTACTCTACATTTAAAAATACGCCGCCACTATGACATTAAAGCTTTGAGAAAAGAAAATAAGATCGTTGTTCAAATTTTGTGATGCATAGTGTAACTCGGAAATTCTTCTCCGTTGCCCTCTTCAGTGGGACCATTTCATTAGAATCTTGGAAAGTGTCCCTTTTTTTTTGAATGGGTGTTTTTAAGAGGAACTATTGCGATTCATCTAAATGGACGGAAGACTAGTCTCTTTTCCTACCAACCTGGGGTGTCCTGAAAATTTAAGAATGTTTCAAAACTTACCGTTCGAGATTCTTTAACTTGTTGTTTCCGACCGTAACAGTATGTCGCTTCCTAACAGGTTGCCTATTTTGGAGGTTAAAAGCTGTGTTTAAAGTAAAAACATTGTAATTAGAAGGTAGACGTAAGCTGAATGTAATAATAATAGTTATATAACAAATGATTTAATAGAAGTTTAGGCACCATAAGAAAGTATCATGAAAAGAACCATAGTCACTTTTGTCAAAACTTAATTATCTGTAGTATATATTACAATTACTTTTCTTATCACATTTTTTTTATTTCACGAATTAAATCATTAAAAAATTAATTTAAAAAGTTTGATGGGTTCCTTCTAAATATAAAGCAAAGGCACGTTATGCGGAGCAAAAATCTTAAGTATGCTATGCCTTAGAATTAAAATTCTCGGTAATTGGAGAAAGCGTAATAGCCCTCGTGTAGCTCTAGTTGCAACGATAAGTTTAAACCAAACCAAACCAAATGGGTAATTGGTAATGTAATCGATTCCGGCTGCCTATTTCTAGCCTCCTTTAGAAGCTTTTGCACAGCGCCAATTACGCTTCGTAATTTGGAACCCTGGTCAAGTGATGAAGTCGACACCTGAGTGGGCACTCAACGGAACTTCGAGCGGCATCGCACGCGTAACGCCGTCGGGACTTTCGACTCCACAATTTTTAACGATCACGTATATCGCAGTGTACTCGGGCACCCCGATGAATTACAGAGGATTTTTTCCACCAGCACGAATACGTCTATAGTATTGCTAGAACAAGGACAGAACCCAAGAACCTTTCGGTATGAGGATCGTCTTCGCTTACACCTCTCGGCCACCGGGGGGCCCAAAGCAATAGATAAAGCGTGATTTGCTTCATTCTTCGATTGTTTTAAAACTCATCACTCCTGAAAAAAAAACCACCCAAATATTCTATATTTAGGGATAATTTTGAACAATTATATATTTAAAGGAATGTTTTTCGAGAAGTTTTTTTTTTTAAAAAAAAATAACGTTTAACATTTGCTGAGAAGAACAATCTATTCAGCGGATTTGAGGTTTTGAGTTAAAATTATTTGCATTTTTCTGTATGTTATGAAGAAACAAAAAAAAAAAATTCTATCAGTTTCTTGTGATTAATAGCCATTATAGCTTTTGTTTTAAGGCAAATATCTCATAAAGTTACCGCTAAAAAAATCTGCTTGAACCCCTTACTATATAAATTTTTGTGTACAATTGATAGTCTGCTGCTTCGCAATTGGTTTTTTTTCCATTTTAAACTTTCTGATTTGTTTTTAGAAAAGTTAATTTTCAAAAAAAGAAGTTGTAAACTAGGTTGTAAAGTGCATTCTACATATGTGTGTCTACATATGTGTACCTTTATAGAGGGTTTAAAAAATGTTCAAAGCTAATCACAAATCGAGACAGCTACTTTTCAAAAAAGAATCAATGTCTTCCACCCTTGCTGAAATGGCGTCTGGCAGAACTGCTTACCTTTTTGCGCCAAGAACTGATTACAATCTATTACGTGCGGTGAACGCATCTTGGAGGAAATTGCTTTTTCTTCCTTTTTGGGGACGAAAAAATTGAAGGTGCGGGGGAGAGGGACTGAAAGGTGGGATGAGTTTAAACGTGTTTCCTTGCATATTTCTTTATTATACGAGTCCGGAGTTTGAAGTTTGACTGTTGGAAATTGAAATGTATATTTTTTCCCCACAATAACGTTTTACGGAAGTCAAAAGTACGATATATTTTAGTTTTTGCATTAGGCCAAGATATATAAATATTGAAATTGCTTTAAAGGAGTTTAATTATTACTTTTACAAATCTATAGAATTAAAAATAAAGATAACAAACCTAAATCATATCTTATAATAGCTTATTATGTGTAGTCAAGGATGATTTTAAGAGGTTTTAACCCTAATTAGCGGTTCTACCCAGCGGGGTTGCTGTCTTCAAGCGTTGTAACAGATTCAAATCAAAAGAATTATTCACAATAAATTTATATTATTTCAATAAAATTAGTAATGAAATTGATAATTCAACCATTTGCTGTTCACTGCACTGCATTAATTTAATACTGGATAAAAT
Organism: Hylyphantes graminicola; assembly: GCA_023701765.1. NCBI lineage: Eukaryota > Metazoa > Arthropoda > Arachnida > Araneae > Linyphiidae > Hylyphantes > Hylyphantes graminicola. Next base: position 45,969,554 of record CM043111.1, read on the forward strand.
AAAAATTATTATACCAAACAGTATGAATAATTCTAAACTGTGAAAGTTTTGAAAGAAATGGTTAAAAAAAAATATTAGTTCACGAAGTTAAAATAAACATATATAAATCTTGTGTAAGCTACTTTTTACACTACAGCATTTAACAGTTAGACAAAAATAATCGACACTTAACAGAGAGACATATCTTTTTTAAAAAAATAATCTTTTTAATTTTAAAAGAAAAACAAGTTTTAACGCATGTTAACTTTTTGCTATAAAAAAAAGAAATTTATTTAATTACATGGCTTATATAGATATTTAACTTTACATACAAATAATATTGAGAAATAAGATAAAGATATAAAATAAAGATAATAAACATCAATTGAAGATAAAATATATGAATTGAAGAGAATAATCTAGCAATTATACATGTATTTATTTATTTTTTAATTATTTCATTGGATACTTATAATTACAAAGTTGGGTAAGTTAAAATAAGTACAAATGCTTTCTGAGTGTCACATCATTAAAGAATAATGAGACATAGTCCATTGCGTTGAGTACATTTCGCGAATTTGTAATGTTTGACGTTTGGGGGGGTAAATTCTAATTTACATGTTTTGCAAGTGTTGAAATTTCTGGTTCATAATTGGGTCGAACAAGTATCACGCAAATGCAGATTTCCCTTGACAGGTGCATATGGTAATGGGAGAATAGCTAAACTTCCTACCGCGAACTCAAAACGGAGAGAAACCAACGCGTCAAATTATTCACGAGTTCTATTGACGACGGACCTCGTGATGTAAAAACGCAGGGACGAGGCCGACACCAGACCCAGTAATTTAAAACTAACCCACGATATATGCATTCCGTGAATATTGTATTCCTAAAACAAATATAAGTTTTACGTAACAAGTACAGTTTTTAGAATAGTTATTTCATATCTTCAAACTAAAACAACTGTACTAAATTAGAAGCATTTAGTTAAATTAATCTTAGTTCGAAGTTTTAAGTTATTTTAATGTGTAGGATAATTACCATATACAATAATTATAGATGTACGGCTTAGCTAACTTTTTCTTATACAATAGATTGAACGAAGTATAAAAATGACAACAACAGCCGTTTTGACTCACTGACAAAAAGATCATCGAGTCAACAAAATATTGAAGTTGGAGTACGAATTCATTAATATATGTGTTTCGGGATAACCAACTTTTTTGTCAAGAAAAACCATTTCATGCTAATGATAATATTTATTTTGGTGCTGACACCAAAAGCATCATATATTTACTATTTTTGGCATATAATAAACTCTAAGGAGTAATCAAATGAGGAGTATAAGACTCAGTTTTATAAAATTCGTACCAAGTTGTACCACAATTTAACAGTGTAATGTTAAAACTATAATTTTTAACAAATACAGTGGTTTTAGATTATCCCGTTACAATAGCTCGTGTAGCTTTAGTGAACGATAATTCAGCATAAATTACCTTTAAGAAATAATTTGTTACTAAATGAAACTACACTGTGAAAAAATTTTCTGTAATAGTGCTATGGGTTGGATCTCGGTTCTTCCTTACTTGTATTCATTAAAAAAATTAGTTATGCATTTAAATTTCATTTTACACACACAAGATCTGTTAATATACGTACATTTTGATTTGAGTTCACCCATTTTTGTGTAAATTACTTATATCCAATAGTAAAAAATTTCCGCTTATACGCGAGATGCTTTTTCAGAGATGGGTTACTGAGTGGGGTCTGAGTTTATCTGTAATAAACGATTCTCTGTTCAAGTAGACTTTCTTACCTGCAATAAACTACGTGACAATATTACAGAACATTTCTAGCTACAAAGTTGCCAAAAAGTATCAGTAACACTCGAAAAAAATATATTGACAGAATTCTCTCATAACAAAGCAATAAAGAAAATATTCGTGCAAAATGGACATTTTCTACTGTAATGCTATTTCTGGAAGGGTATGTCTGGTATGGTATGGTATGGTGCATATATGCTCCAGCTTGTGTGCTTGTTCAGAGAACCGTTTATAAGCCTTCGTCTAGTGGGACAGACACAGAAAGAATTTTTACAGTCACAAAGAAATGAATAACACATAGACAAATGACAACATTTATTGACGGTCACAAACATCCATGCCTGACCGGGATCTGACTCGACAACAGCAGCTCCAAAGGCTAGAGTCCTAACGATTGCGCCAACGGGCCGGCGGCTAGGGTATGCCAAAAGTTACCTACAGACTTAAAACACGTTACCCTGGTTACCGGAATAAGTGAATACTACATAATGGCTGAAATGCATGAATATTATGTGTTTCAATTTTTCATCTGTTTTCAACAGGTTTAATCTGATCAATAGTTACAGATTTAATCAGTTTACAGATAAAATTTGCCTTTTGACCAACCGAGGTGTAATTTTATAGTAAATTTCAAAAAAATTAAAAAAAGCAAAAAATATTCTGAAAGGACCCCCGCTGCAGAAATATACTCTTCTTTCACAGATTTTTTTATACAGAAAATATTTTCAGATACCTTTTTTAAATTACCTTAATATAAATAACAAAAACCAACATATTTTAACATTATCTTTCAAAATTGGATTTTATAACTTATTTAAAAAAGTTATTATAAAAGTTTTAAAAAAATTATAAAGTCTTAATTTAAAAAAGCACTATACGTTTTCAGTTAGTTTTACAGAGCCTCTTTTTTCTAAAATGTCAAAAAAAATTACATATAAAGTTCAAAGAATTAATTTTAAAAGTACCATTTAAAATGTAATAAAATGACAAAAAGCTTCACATTACTTGAAAACTATTATATTATTTGTATTTAACTTTCTTCCCTTCAACTCTTAAAAATTCCTGAACCATGTAAATACTATATTTAATCACACAACGTTTTAAAGTCGACAAAAAAAGAAATATCTTCAAAAAGCGATTTTATCAAATTGAAACATACGGCAATCCATCAATTCAAATAAAAAAAGTTACTTTTCCAATATTTGAAATCGGGAAATCAGACGAAAGCAGCAATTGCCTTTGAGTTTCTGAAAAACCATTAATCGCCCGTATCTCCATTGTATTCACAGGGGGGAAGGGAAATCTGATAATTGAAAAATTCGGATGATTGAATGGATCAAATCGCAGCATTAGAACCTCCTAACGTTTCAACTAACACTGAATTCCCGGAGAACGGGGGCATTTCCGATTCTTCAGGAAGTTAATTTCTAGGATGAAGGAAATTATGCGGGAAGAGACTGTTACGTCCTATCTTAATTTCCGGTAGATATTTGGACTACAGTAAGTTAGAACATTTTGTAATAGTTTATTAGTGGTTAGAAATCGTTTGTTATGGTTTAGCATTTTTTTTAATTTAGAACAAACTCAAGAACATATCGTGTTCCACAACTTAAAACTAGTATGGTTTAGTACTGAATAATTGGAAGAAAGAAAAAAAATAAAAAATACAAAGATAACTGAAAATAGGTTACTATAACTTTATTTTTCCACAAGACAATTTATTCGAAGGGTCAAAGCTGTGTGAGGGTGACCATAGATTTTGATCGAGAGGCTGAGCACACTGAGAGATAGGTGCTCATTATATATGAGAATATCAAAGCCTTTGCTCCAAGTAGCGAACGATGTCGCTGTTGCGTTGGATGCCAGCTCAGGTGTCTACCTCGTAACTTGACCACAAAATTACGATTTGTGCAATAATGCATTACATCTCATTCTTAGAGCTTAGAAATAGTCAACCGGCAAACCCGTAACCATTGAAGACTTCCTTACCAAATGCCGACCAGGCGGCGCAATCGTTAGGAAGCTAGCCTTTGGAGCCTCTGGGTTTGGGTTTGAATCCCGTTAAGCCATGGATGTTTGTGTTTGTCGAGTGTAAGTGCTCGTTAAATCTGTTGGGTCCGAAAGTCCTGTGTGCGGTCATTGCGCAGTTTCCTACTCGTACAGGTCCCTGGGGACTATTTCCCTCCCCTTCAGGGACATGTCTAAATTGTGGAGGTGGAGCGCGATTGATGGCAGCATCTGTTGCGTATATGTGTGTGTTGTGTCTGTCTTACTTTGCGAAGGTTTATAACTTTAATTGTCCTAAATAAAATTTTCATTACTATGGTTCTCAATTTGTCGTATATTTCGTTTATTTAGATAAACTGAACCACACAGCCCTTTTCGAATAGAAAACTTTCTTGTCAACCGTCGCTAATGAGTTAATTTTATTATTTGCATGCATTCAAACACGTTCGACGAAATGAAAGATTTTGTGCAACCCTTATTTTTTATTCATACTTAGAATGCTTAATAAGTTAGCTAAAAACAAGCTCTGTGTCAATAAATTTATTTAAAAGAATTAGTGTCCATAGAAATGTTTTCCCACTTCAATAAGTATTTTTGGACAATACGGCTCAAACAGATTTCTCGAACAAGGTTATAATTATATAGAAGTCAGAGTAAATGCACGTTTAAAAATAACTTTACATTAAACCTTTTAATGCAATTTATAACATTTTTAATTTAAATTTATTTACACTAGTCTAAATTAACGTAAGCACCATAAAAATATTTGAATAAACACATAAAATATAAGATTCAAATTAATTTTATAACAAAAGCTTAATGGGAGATATTTCAAGCGGAATTCAAGCGTTGATAAATAACACATCAACTGTGAATGCTTCTTTTTTACCCAGTAATTTTAGTTTGGACTTCTTCCAGTTTTCTTCCACGCAATTTATTTACAATGTAATTTATGCTTTCCTTAAGGTTGAATGTTGAACTTGTTATGTATTTATTCATGGTTTCACATATATTCAAAGGGGCCGGTGGCAGTAGCAGCTTTTAGGCACGATTCCAATCCCTATATGTTTGTCTCTTGAATGAGGTAAATAAGTTATTTGTTGGAGTTATGTGTATAAAGCTTTGAATTCTGTAAGCATATTACAGTTGTAATTATAATTATTATAATCGTAAAATTAATTACAAATTGATGTAACTGTACAAAAAAACAGTAAATTAAACTATGAATTCAAGAAAGTTATTAAATGGGATATTTTCAATGGAAATAAATACTTAATTTAGTATTTTAAGGCATAATACATAAATTGTTAAATAACACTTTAAGTGTTGTCATTAATATTAAGATAGCCATCTTCCGTTTTATTCAACGTAGAATGACTTTTATAAAAATTATTAATTAGATAATAATAAAAAATAAATTTTATAATGCACATTTTATACTATTAATTTCCGATTCTTCGCTAGAACAACTTTTTGACTTTCTTTTTAAATTATAGTTACAATAAAGAATATGATTAAATAATTCAAAAAATAATATAATAATACTATTTTGGTGAGCAGCTTGATAGATGAAAGAGATTCTTTAGAGAACTTTATATATTAGAGCAGTAAGAAAAACTTCTTGGGTAAATGTAATATTCATAATTTAGAAGAACTGTCTAACATTAAAAAAAAAAAAACGATCAATTAACTAATAAGCTACGAGACTGAAAAATTAAGTTATTGAAAAAAGTTTGTTTCATTACTACAACATTTATTAAAGAAATGAACTTTTTGTTTTCTTCAACTTTTTAATTTCATTACCTTGGCAACGTACAGTCGTGGACAAAAAAAAGAGAACAGACTTCGCTGTTTAGGCACCGTTTGTCGGAGGCATAATTGTGAAATGTCATTTTAACGGAAATAACGTCATGAGTTGATTGGTCAACACAAAAATCTCGCAAGGGGTCGTCTTCATATTGAAATTAATACCAACTTTAAAATTTTCAATGGCAACACCCAAATTTTTTGGTACAGAAATGTTTAGAATCATCAAAATATCCCAAATATCAATTTTCGTTGCAAAATTCCTCATAGTTGTTGAGATATGGTTACAGAAAATTTACGGATCATAATGTTAAATGAGATTTCCAAACTTTTGATCATATCTCCATTTTATAATATACGTAGACAGACGAAATTTTTTTTGTGTGTTACTTTATAACTTTCCAAACAAAGTTGAAATAGTTTTATATAATTTAAGAAATATTTAATATTTTTAAAAAAAATAATCATAATTTTTTCGAAAAAATTTGAATACAAACCCATTAATATTTTTGCAGAAATGGATTCAGGGTCAAAAGTTAATGAAAAGTACCGAATTTCGTAATTCTACTAGCATAACATTTTGAGTTATGATGATAATAAGCTTGTATTTTGAAATAGGGGACCGTATAAAAGTGGAGAAACGACAACAATCAAGATTGGACCGATCGTTTGGTGATTAAAAATAATGAAGTAGTTTTCTTTTCTGCAAATTAAATTGATAATAAATTTTTCTATGGATTTGGAAAGTCTTGAAAAAGAAGTTTTAAATTTAATAACAGGTTATTCGTGTATCAACTGTGTTTTATAAGTGTTATAACGTAAAAGAGTAGGTGAAGTATCGAGTATTAACTGGAAATTAAACTCGAGAAAAGAATGTTCTATTTTACATAAAATTTTATTTTTTAAAACAATAAACACAAAAAATATGTTTGTAATCCATGATAGAAATGTAGTTAAAGGACTAATTTTATGACTTAAGTAAGAAAACGAAATCTCAGTACTATTTATTCTATATATACGTTCTTATGATAGTGCTTTTTCCAAATAACGTTGTTAGGTTATGCAAAGTATAGAAAAAAAAAATGTTATTGAATGCATTTGATGCAAAAACATAAAATAAATACAGTTATGTTGCAAGAGTGTAATATACTTTTTTATGATTTAACTAATAAACTTCTCGATGCAACAGCCCGTTAATATGCCTGCCATGCCCATTGCAGCTTTCTTGACCAAGTGCTCTCTGGTGACGGGCATATATTCCCGGTAAGGTGGCCAGCCTCACGGGGAACCCCCAGTGCTTAGATCCAAAACATGCTTGGTCTCCGTGACTCGTTCCCCGGAACTGTGGCGTGACAATGCGAAGCACTACCACTATTTATGAATTAACACAAGACAAGGTTCGAATAAATTTAATTAGCAAAATATTTTAATAATAAACTAAACAAGATTATAAGTAGATTTTACTTCCTGCATTGTCGCTCTCAGGTCACAAATTACCACCAGATTAATCTTTAGATTCTAATGTTTTTTTGGTATGAAAAATTTTTTTGTATTCAAAAATACTTTCTTGCTAGAGGATAAGATTTTTAGAACAAAATTAAGAGTGTAAACTATTCGATGAAAAGTCCTCAATCATTCAATTAATTTGTTACGCTAATTATTATTACACAGTTCGACAAGAAAAAGCAAGTGTTTGTCCCGAAGCTACTTGGGCGATTTTTTTGCTTCTTTGGTGGTCCAATAATAGAGAAATGACATTTTTAGCCCAAGTTTAATAGGGGGATTCATCAGACATTAAAAAAAAAAACTGATTTTTTAAAACGTTTTTTCATTAAAAAAATGCCTTTTTTGACGTTTTTTGGCTACAAACAAAACTGCAAACTGGTTCTTACCTCTATATTGGTGTTAAGTGAGTACCGATGGGCCATTTTGGAACTCAAACACTGCTCCAAAACTGTTCTAAATTAGCGATTTCCATTTTTTGATGTTATTTCATGTTTTTTTCGCGTGGTTACTTTTTTGGCTACAAACAACCTGTACGCCATCCTGCAACTGGTTCTTACCTCTATATGGGTGTTAAGTGAGAACCGATGGGCCCAGAGGTAAGAACCAGTTGCAGGTTGTTTGTAGCCAAAAAAAAAAAAAACGTCAAAAAGGGCGGTTTTTATGAAAAAACGTTAAAAATCAGTTTTTTGATCTCTGATGAATCCCCCTATTAAACTTGGGCTTAAAATGTCATTTCTCCATCATTGGACCACCAAAGGAGCAAAAAATCGCCATAGTAGCTTCGGGACAAACAATTGCTTTTTTTGTCGAACAGTGTTATTATTGGATTTGCATACACATTTTCCCAAATAATTTTAAGTTAAAATTAAATTAGAGTAAAATGCAGATAAAGTTGTCGAATTGAGTAAAATTGAATCAAGTACTGAACAGATTGCGGATATATTATTGTTGCATCATGTAAAGTTATTTTCCCAAAAAGTTTATGTGTTTTAAATTCAAAGCAAAAAAGTCTTTAATAAATGTTAATCAAATAAAACAATGTCTAATAATTGTAGGGAACTCTTAATTTCCTTTCGATTGTGGTGGCATTGCGCTACAACTTGATGATCAACGTCGTCCAAAAAACGGACTGTTGCCTTGCGAACTCTTTCTCTTCTTTGCGGCAACGCTGCCGTCCGAAACCGCTCGTCGGGCGAGCGCTGCAGCCGCATTTGTTCTTCATTATGCTTAATTAATTATTAGTTCTTTCTCATTGGGGAGCAGTGAGGTGTATTTTCTGTTTACACTTGCTATTTTATTGATGTTATTTAAATGATAGTTGTTATTCAAGTTCTCTATTTATTGGAACACTCATCTACAGAGTAATCGCAACAGAGTCTGGTGGAGGTGTCAACTCGGCGACTCCTGTGCCATAGATTGGAAAAAAAACCAAACGATATATTATTATCGAATTCTAAATAAAAGCTTCCATAATATATTAGGAAATTATTTTATAAATTATTTTTTTTGTTTGAATTCGTGTTATAAAAAACAAAAACCGCTAATATTACAAACTGATGGTAAACGTTTTAAATGGGGAAAAATGAAAACCTGAAAGATAGAAAGGCAGTTCAAAGCATAAGCAGCTACATATAGGATGGTTATACGAGAACAAAACCTGCAAAGGCACCCTCCGCGTCACCACAACACAACCACCACACCAGGGATCACATATCTCTATCTAGTCTAAACAGTTGGAAAACAACTAACAACAAATTCTACGAATAAATAATTAATATTTCACTAATTTCTTATTGGCGATAATCTCGCCGGTTTTTCAAGCAAAGAACGAGAGACTTTGGGGATATTTGCTACATATTTGGCGAGAAAATCTAATTACAAGGAGAGGGCTGCGGAGCCCAGTCGGTTAGGCACTCGCCTAGCATGCGAAAGGTCTCAGGTTCGGGTCCGGGCATCGCAAAAATATTTGAAGACCTATAAAACGGTCCGTGCAGCCAAAAATGTCCGACGAATAATACCCCGTGTAAAGGAGTGCACGTTAAATATCCTTCAAAGTCCTAACGCTGCGTATACGATGTCACCCTTAATGGTTGCTTTGGATGCTTATTTAGGTGTCGGCTATCTATACGTGAAAAACGCTAACAGAAAGATTGCTACAAACAGCCTATCATTTAGCTGCATAGAATAATGGTTTTTGTCACAAAAAAAAAGATTGCGTTGAGTTCCCGCTCATATATCGGCCTCGTCATTTTTACATGGCTAAAATTAACATGGAGAGCCTTCAAGAGCAATTGTAACCCTAACTGCGAAGTTCTTTCAATTTTGTCCCCAAACCAAAACTGAAAATCAAGTTTTGGTTTGGTTTGAAATGGAACGTCGCACTTGAGCTACACGAGGGCTATTGGCGACGGAGCGCGGACGTCGTATTTTAGAACCACAGTCAGTGAGTGAAAATCAAGTATATAAGTTCCGCTCAGGTGTCGATCTCGTCCCCCCCCAGTTGACAGGGTTCAAAATTGCTAGGGGTACTTGGCTGCATCAAAGCAAATGGAAGGATGAGGCTAGAAATAGACAAGCAGGAAAATATTAAAACTTTTACATAAATTACCTCAATTCTGCCGCCCCGGTGGCTCAATCGTTAGGGACTCTTAGCCTTTGGAGCTGCTGGAGTCGGGTTCGAATCCCGGTCAGGCATGGATGTTTGTGACCGTCAATAAATGTTGTGTATTTGTCTATGTGTTATTCATTTCTTAACACGTTGCGTGCCACTGACTCCTTAGGGAGTCGCGTGTTCCGATTCATCGATAACAGCACATTCTAATGAAATTCATTGTGCAATTTTGCCAACAGTTTCTTATGAGTCCAAGTTAGATTGTAAACTTGATATAGACATGATGGTCTAGATGGTTAGCACAAATCTACGTGATTAGCTCTGTCCATCGACCCTTTAGTGTGATATTTAATAGGACACCTAGTAATGCGCGTCTCTGACCAAAGCACACAAGCCTGAAAATATATATTCTCTAACCTACCAAACCACCTTAGTAAATCCCAGATTTGACTGATGAATGCCCATACGTATTATTTTAATTCTCATGCAGTTTTTGTGTTATTGCTAAAGTGTAATTCCTTTTTCCGCCAGGAACACCTTCCTCGTATTGTTTTTTATAGGACCTATGCTGTCCGTGTAGCTTTTAGTTAGCGACGTTAATTCTACCTAACCTTACGCCAATTTTACGACATCGAACTAAGATTTGTACTCATTGTTCCGAAAATTACGAATAGTTTAGATTCATTTCCATTGTAACGAACATTGTTTTTAAAAAACAGGATGTTCTTCTACTTCATCAGCCTCTATCGATGAAATGCCTCTAATCGATGATTTTGGTGGCAGCGAATGGTTGTTAATGACTGTAAAAATTCTTTCTGTCGTCTGTCCCACTTGACGAAAGCTTTAGAAAGCGTTTCTGAACAAGCAACAAGGCACACAAGCTGGAATATAAATGTAAAACCATTTCCTTACCATACCACAATTCGACATTTTAATACCATAACAATCCAAAATCCCAAAAGAAAAAAATATTTTGTCAAAAAACTACTTGGAAACGCGGTTATTAATCAAAAAGAAAAGTAACCACAGTTCAATCGGTTATATACAACTCTATAATATACATAACTTGATCATCACACACACAATCTTCTGTCAATACTTATTCAAAAATCTTTAATATTAATCCATATTTTTTTCGCTAACAAGGCATCGTCTTGGCAAAATTAGTTAAGGCGTCATGCCACGGATTAAACCCGTTTTAAGGGTACTGTTTTCCGCCTTAGTCGTCCTATAAAACGAATCATGCTGGACCAAATTTGCTCCCACGAATAAATAGCATACTTACACCAATTGATTCAAGTTCCATACGTTGTGGTCCAAAGTCCTGGCTGCCGTGATCCCACGTAAGAAGTCATTAGTTGCTATTGAAGTGCCAGCTCAGGATGTTTGGCGTCACTTGACACATTGTTTTAAACTACATATAGCACTGATTCAACAAATCTTCTACCATAAAAAAACATATAAAGATAAAAATCAATATATGTCACAAAAGTAAAAAAAAATGGTTTCCTTCCTTGGTTAAGTAGTCTAAAATATCTTAGACCCCGAAACCAATATACCTTTCTGAAGCGTCTAGTGGGATGTTAACTTCACTCATCTTGCAACCAAACCCTTTACCCAAGCACAAAAAAATTCCACAGGAAACAGGAAAAAATTTGGCTAAATTCCCATATTGGGAAAAATGCGGACCTATAAATAATACATTAATGTATATGGAGATGTCCCCCCATTTTTTGTCAAATTAACGTTTAGTTGTATTAAATCCTAAACTATAAGGATATCTGGCAATGAAAAAATTGATATTTTGGGGTATTTTGACGATTCTGAATACATTTCTCATATAACAAAAAATTTTGGGATGTTGCCATTTGGAAATTTTAAAGTTGGTATTAATTTCTATATGAAGACGACCCCTTAAGAAATTTCTATGTTGGACCAATCAACTCAAGAAACGTTGTTTCCGATAAAATGACGTATCACAATTTATCCTCCGACAAATGGTGCCCAAACGTGAGAGTCTGTTCTCTTTTTTTTTTGTCCACGACTGTACAATTAAACGCACAACTTATTAATAAAAACCCTGGGGCTGTGGGGAACTTTTAAGTACTACTCAATAAATTCTAATAACTTTTTTAAAGGTATAACTAAATGTTTTATACGGCTGTTTTTAATAACCTAAAGAGTTCAATAGCAGCCACTATTTTCTGTACGCTAAGTCTGCAATTCTTTTAGATTCAAGCGGGTAAAGAAGTTTCAATCAAGGGAAAGGACAGGCCGAACGGGTTTCAGAACTCACTTTCTTTTAATCGAAATCAGCACCTTTCAAACGCATAGAAAACACTAAATCTCGCATTTCGTATTTTCAACTCCATTATCAATTCTTTCATTACGTTTGTATTTTCAATTGGGTAATTAAAAGTAAAAACATCAATAAATTCAATTATCAACACATAACCCGTTCATCCAATAAATAAATCAAAAAAACAAAATCATTGACACAATCACCACACACAAGTGATTAACCAGGTCAGTAGAAGCTGAATCACGCCCGGGAAAAACGACAGTCAAAATAAAAAATCCTCCCACGCGGATTAGAGTTGGGCTCATTGCGCGAACACACATCCCTGATCAACAATAAAAAAATCCGCCACATCACTAAAACTTTTCATTCTTTTCTTTATTCGCGTAACAGACTCACCATCACGTGCATTCTACCCGTGGAAAACATAATAGGTGTGCCAAAAATGAAGGAGGACCCCTCAAAGATTCGAACATTGGTACTACTTATTAGGGGTGATGAGACGACGTTTTATTTTTTCGAAAGAACCGATGAATTCTTGCTCCTGTTGATTTTCCCATCATACCTTAGCTTTCATTAATTGTTTTTTATTTTTTCAATGTGTTTTAATAGAGTAAATCTATGTCAATAGTTATGAATTTAAAATGCTTACAATGAAATATACATCTATTTTTTAGACATGTATTTATTTTTTGCGTCATAAACAAAGGTGTCTATTGACAAAGATTTTACCCTTTTTGGGGGGACCTCACAAAATAAGCCTTCATTGCAGGACAACAACAAGTAATAAAATTAATAGGGTGGGAAAATTTCTAATATATGGTTTTGACAATGCACAGTACTTACAAGACAATGACAATAACCACCTTGACACTTTTTGTTATTTTTAGTTCAATTTATATGTAATAAACAAATGGATTACATTTTTACAGTATAAGTCTTGGATGAGAATTTTCATGTAAAATGAAAAAAGAATATAAAAAGAGGCTGTAAAAATGTCAGAATCTGATTTGTTATCAGAACAGGCCAAACAAGTAACAGCGAACAGGAAACCCCGCCAGTGAAAATTTTGAGGTGAGCTTCTTTCACAGATTCACACCAAGTTTTAAATACTTCTACTTTTACCCAACGACTTGGTTCTTTGAAAACTTATAATTCTGAATTGTTTTAGCGTTATCTATTAAAAATCTGAAAGTATTTAAAACAAACAAGCAAATTTTTCTCTAGGGATTGTCTAATTTTTTCCATACCCTAAAAAGATAAAAAATTTCATTTTTTTTGTTTACTTGAAATCGATGCACGTTATAATATAACAGTGCTTAAATCTAAAATTATTAGTACACTATGGGACAACAATATAATTTATGTACAATAAAAGATTTTAAATTTTAACTTCATGCAAGAGACATTTACCTGAAAAACACAAGAAAAAAACAATATCGGGATATTTTCTTCTTCATCTCAAGCTACTTGTATGAGAAACAGCTTGAGGGCTACGGTGGAATTACAGCTGGACGGACCTCTAGCCCCTACCACCTAGGGACGAACGTGCGAACTCATTCTGATGGCCTTTTCATCCACCTGCTAAGCAGAAGGGTTTGGAGAAAAATAAGAAAAACTCATTCCTTATATAAAACAGTGGTTTGTTTATTAATTGTTTTTTTTTAGGTTTGTTAATGAAATTTGAAAACAAAGTTGGTTTGTTGCATTTATTATAAATTTATTTTTATTCTGGGGGAGTTTAAAAAGTCAAAAATGAATGTAACACAATAAGTATGATGCACAATTTATTAGGATTTAAAATTTGCAACATAAAAATAAAATAAAATGAACAAAATAAACTCAAAAATGTTTTGTCCAAATCAAGCTAAACGAAAAAATAGTTACGAATACATGTGGAATTTTTAACAATGAGTCTTTCCATTCGAAAAGCATGTATAACATTTTCCCTAATATTAATTCTTACTTATCCATATTCTCGGACGGTCTTCCTCAAGATCCTCTGTACAAGAAGTACACGATTGGCTCGTGTAAATTGAGTTTGGGTGGCTATATTTTTTTGCTACTCGTCTATGATTTTATAGGGTTGTTCCGTAATGCTTACAAATTACGATGACAATGGGATTGTTGGTGTTTTCTTTTTTATACTCAGGATAGTTGATTCGTGCTCCTCAATTGGTCTTTAGAGGTGTATAGTTCGTTTTT